>JAOUZG010035618.1:1180684-1218739 GCA_026289955.1 Argiope argentata
TGTGTGTGTGTGTGTGTGTGTGTGTGTGTGTGTGTGTGTGTGTGTGTTCGAATATCAGATTCTTTTTAAACCTAAATGAAAATTGAAAATATCGCGAATTAAATCTCAAGATCTCGGGCATTCTGAAGGCACAAGGCCTCTTGATAATAGTATATTTGATAACACAACCTTGCGCTCTCTAAATAGTTATTTGCAACTTACGGAACTAGAGCTTATATATTTTTCGATAATATATTCAGATAACTTTTTGTAAAGATCTGTGGATTGATTAATCCGATTATTATCATGTCAGAACATGATGGTATTTTGGGGATGAAGTTTTTGGCGTCAACCAAAATCCGCGTTTGAATTCTAATTTAGAAGATGAATCTTGTCCGTCATAAGCATGTTCTCGTGTATTCCATATTTAAAAAAAAATGTAAACAGATGAATTACGGTTCTTTATTGATCACTTGACATGTCTACACATTTAAAAATGAAAGTAATGTATGTAAGGAAAATCCATCTATTTTAGAGTTAAATATGCTAAAAATTCCTAATTCGACGCCATTGGGATCACAATAAAAAGAACGAAAAAAAAATATTTAAATTTTTATGAAGATTTATTTTTAATATTGAACATTTAAAAAAAAATAATCCTTAGCAAATAGATCAAAAATAAATAATTTTATAAGATAAGGTATTAAAAATTGTGATTCAATTCAATAGTTTTGATAAATTTACTAAGCACATTTCAAATAAAACAATTGAGCAATAAAATTTCAAGGTGTAAAAAAAATTATATTTAAAAAATAAGAAAAATTTTTATTGCATTTTTTGACTGAACACATAATACCAGATACCGATGTATTTAATTTCTAAAAATGATGATGATGACGTGCCCGTATTTACAACAAAAAGAGGGGTGCAATGGCTTCTGAGGGTGCTGACCCCTGAGCATCCGAGAGCAAAATCTAACTTCTAGCTCATATGAAGATGACATGCAAACACACACTCGCTTGCATAGCCCCTTTTTAAAGGGAGCACATTCAAATACCTCCCAGATAGTACACAGAACAACCACGCCCTAACCGGGACTCGAACTCAGGACGCCCAGATCACGAGGAAGATGCGCTACCTCTGTGCCAAGACACCGGGAATTCCAAAAATAAATCACAAATTAAAATCAGTTTTTAATACTTAATTTTTTTTATTATTATTATCCTGCCAGAACATGATGTTGTTTTGGGGATGAGGGTTTTGGCGCCAACAAAAATCTGTAGGAGAAAAATAAAAGTTTTATTGTCTGCACGAGCACCTCAAAAAATCAGTTTTTAATACCAGCTATCATCTTATTTACAAAAGCTCTGATTAAAAAAATAAGTTAATGACTACAGCAAGTAAAAACCTAGAAAAAATGTCATTTTGAGCACGTGATTATATAAAATGAAATAAATAGGAAATGTGATATTTTTTCAAAACAATACATGCGACACAAAGTTTTTTGGATCGTTTACAGTACTAAAGTGACTCATTCAATGAAACAATTAAATTGAATAAAACTATAATTTAACTTGCACGAGCACTTGATGCTTGGCCGTTCAATAAATGATGCTCTGTCATGATACATTGAAATAGGCATAGCAGATCTCATTTTAATCTTCATTTATATTATGATCGAAAGAATAAAACATCTTTGATATTTTTCTCAAGTCTATCTTGTCTAGACATTTAAATAAAGAATGACAAAATACTAACTCACTCAACTTTTTTAAGGTAAAAATATTGTTGAATACTCTAGTAAAGAAAAATAAAAAATTCTCAAGATAAAAAAAAAACTTTATTTGTTTTTATTTTTATTTTGAAATTGTAATTATGAAATTAAATAGAACTTAACAAGTTTATTTCCAGTGGAAGACCAAATCAATTGACTGAATTTATTGGGAAAAATTCCAAATTATGGTTTGTTTGTTTTTTTGAACGACTAGAAATAAAAGAAAAAGAAAGGTTATCTATGTGGTTTCTTAAATAATATTTATAGCTTTTAAAAAATGCAAATCTTACTAAAATCATTCGTATCGTCTGTAATATTTTTATTCCGTATTCTTTTTTTAAAAAAATTATCTCTGCAAAAAACTTAATTATAAGAGCTATATAAATTTAAGGAAAGGTTTCCAATTTGGAGTAATATAGAAGTATAATAATTTTTGGGGGGAAGAGGGGGAAAAAGAGGACAAATAAATACTGTATTTGCTTTCAAATAGATGTTTTTGCATGAAAGAGTTTCCAGTGCTGCCGATCTCTGCTAAGCATGTTATCTGGCGTGAAATCACTGAAGAGCATGTTTACTTTTGCTCGGAGTTATCTTTGCCCGTTGCTTCTTACCGTCAAGACGCATGTTTGTTCAGCATTACGACAGTTGTCTTATCAGTTCACCCTGTAATCTTCTCCGTCCTATCTCGTGCTCAAAGGGGACAGCGCATCAAGCAAAATAGGTTAGATAGCACCACGGAGAGTTTATTTTACGACCAGCCTGTACAGATTTGGCCGGGAATGCTTCGCTAATCATAGTTAAGGCATAAAAAAATTTTAAAATCTTTTTAAAAAAAACAGCATAGATAAAATTCTGTTTAAAAACTTTTAGAAATCAAAATATTTTCTTAAGAATCTAATGTTTCTTCAAATAAAAACTCTTTGAAGTTTATTTAATATCTATAAATGACATTTTCTACAGCAGAATTCGTAAAAGTTAGGATGAATTTTGTTTGAGATGTTTTTGACTTTTTGTAATTGAATTTTTCCCTCTTTTTACAACGGGACGAAAATTCAACAATCCCATGAATGCAAAAATATTTTTTGTCATGTATTCAATCTTATATTTATATCAATATAATAACAATAAAAAAAACGTTAAGCAGTTTGGGTTAAAAAAACAATTAGGAATTTTTTTCCCGAGAAATTTATAAAATATTTCAGTACAACAGCTTTGAGAAAAAATTTTGTTTTCTAATTTTTCAATTCCTACTATTAGCTCACACTCTCCCTATATGTATATAGTTCAAATTTTCAATCGTTAATAAAATACTTTTTATTCATACAATCAAGTGCAAGTAAATTTTTTAAACTTGTAGTGGATGGTATTTGTTATTAATACAGTTTTTTTTCAAGCATTAATTCATTAATTTTTGTTAATTAAAAACTAACTTTTTCACCAAAAATTTTCATTTCCCCACTGCCAAAAAAGAAACAAATTCAGTTTGTTTCCCTCCCACACTAATGAGGTTAGGCTTAACATGTTTTCGGCCGATTACTTCAAACGAATCTGTCTATTTTCATAATGTTTGATGCATTTAAAATTAATTTTTAATGAATCGATTTTTCCGACTCAATTTAAAGTACTTTCGAATTAAAATAATACAGCATAAAGAAAATTAGAAATTTCTAATCTGTATTGCATTACCCCAACTGGTGTAGAAAATTCACGCATTTTCCGTTGCCACAATTGGCTTTGAATCCTCAGTTGATGTTGAAAATTCAATTCTAGCATAATTTTTTGATCAATTATTTATATTTAGTGCCACTATCAGGCCGGTATAGAATGGTTGGTAGGGCATTGGATTCATATTTCTTGGGCTGTGAGTTCGAACCTGCTGGGTCGTGAGTCAGAGGTGGACGTTTTCTATTCCAGATCTAAATTGCGCTCTGTGGATGAATGAATGGAATGCGTGAGTGAAGTCTGCCCCGTAAAAAGGGTTTGTGACGTATGTGAGTTAGAAATCAGACTTCTGCCCTCGGATGTTTAGGAATCCATACCCTCAGAAGTTACTAAACCCCTCCTTCTTTCGTAAAGCGGAACACGAAAACAACAACAATTGTAATTATTTCATAAAAAGTAACTAAAGTAAAGTTTTTCGTAATTCCCTAAGTAGGAATTTATTTTTTAAAAAAATAGTTTTTTACATTACTTGCGCTCTCATTAGTGATGTTTCCACAGTCCCACATGTGAGTGAAACCTATAAATCGTGCAACATAGATATGGGTTCATCATCGGTCTCTAATAGTTAGCTGCCTAAGACAGGAAGAAGATTAGAAGCAGGTTGATTAAAAATCATTCATTCATTTCGTTTTTATTAGCTTAGTGATCAAATGAATGATTTTATAAAAATTTAAAATTCTACAAAATATAAGACATTATTTCAGTATTAATACTTTTCCAAGTACAGTTCAGTAGGTTTATATATGTAACATTGATTTCACTCGTAATATCAAGCACAAAAATGTTAATACCCTACAAAAAAAAAGCAACAAAATAAATAAATAAACATATACTTTCACAAAGCTACTAAAATAATGTATATATGTATACTTAATTATATAACTAGCATGATAGTTAAATTAAAAGTTTGTTAAAATATAAAAATTAAATTGATTAAATTAAATCATATATTGAATCATTCCAGAATCTCGTATCTTTCTATAGAAATGAAATCAATTGTTTCATTTTTTATTTATAGAATTAAAAATCAAAATTAATAATATGAAAAATCTAAATTAAGTAGATATTTTTTTTAAAAAAATCCTAGTAGTATTCCGTTTCTCAATTTTGATTATAGACAGAATTCGTCATACTCATAAGATCAATGCGGATGAATCAGCAAATGTGATGAGTGTGCAGCTAAGTCGTACTCTTGAGTACTCGCTAAGTCGTACTCAGAAACAAGAGAATGAGCGTCTCTTGTTTCTGAAGTAGTTGGCGCTACTTCAAAAACAAGACACGCTCATTCAGCTTAAAATCGCTGGCTGCCTTCAGCGTGCTTGTCCAATGGCAAATGCCATTAGTAACAACAACCACATACTATAAAAGTATTTTACATGATACATGACGTCAGGTACATTTCTAATGCAACATAATTTGTATTATTCTATATCATTTCCTTTTTACTAAGTAAAGAAATAAGCAAAGGATTCTAAAATTAAATTGATGCAGTCTTAAGACAGGATTATGAATTAATTTCTGTGTTAGATTCAGGATGACCATTAAAACCAAAACTTAAAAACAAATACTTAATTTATAAATAACGCACGATAAACAATAACAAAAAACGATCAAGAATAAATCTTTATCTTTATCTTTACTTATAATAAAGCACGATGTGTGTGTGTGTGTGTGTGTTGGCGCTGTACAGGCCAGACCGTTCGACCTACAGCTACCAAATTTGGTATATGTATACCTTGGGTGCCGGGAATGTGCACCTCGGAGCCCTTTTTTGGAATTTTTAATTAAAATTTTAATTAATTAGAAAATAAGCCAAATTTTAACGTTTTTTCGTTATAACTTCTGAAAATATTACAGCACAAAATTGACTTTTGCATTACGTTAAAGTACAAAAAATTAGCTTTTCAATGATACTAATGTTTTGACCTACGAATTAAAACTCTATTTTTAATGAATTTTTAAACATTTAATTTAATCGGGGTTTTTTTCAACAATAAAATAAAAATAAACAAAATAAAAAAAAATTATCTTCGCGAGGATCTAAAAAAAATCAGTTTTTAATAAAATGTTGCCATTATATTTTCAGAAGTTCTGATTAAAAAAAGTTGATTACGACCAAAAATAAAACTAAAATATAATTTATATCACGTGATTATATAAAATGAAATAAATAGGAAATGCGATATTTTTAAAACAATAAATGCAAGAGAAAATTTTTCTTGATCGTTTGTAATATCAAAATTAACAATTCAATTAAAGAATTAAAATAAATAAAAACACAAAATAAAAATATATTACAGAAGTGCGACAGTTAAAACTGAAAAAGAATTTTTAGAAAAGTACCAAACGATAATCTTTTGAGAGCGATATTAATTATTTAAAAGTAAGAAATCTTAATCGAGCTTGAAGATGACGTCGTTTCAAAGAAACGACGAACAAAAAGCAATTGATATTAACTAAAAGTAAAATATTTTTGCATTCGCGTTTTTTTTTTTTTTTTAAACACTAAGACATGTTTTGAGTTCTTATTTTTACTCATGTGAAGAAATATATTGCGCAAATCAAATTCGCCTTCGTGATTGTAATTTATCTCCGCATTTTAATGAATCATGCGAAATAAAAACGCACCTGCTTTCAACGAAGCATACGCAATATTAAAGCTATACTGGTAAAAGCAGGTCAGCTATTTGAAAACGCATCTTTCGAACAAGCATACGTAATAATTACCAATGCAAAATTTGTAAAAGCTTATAAACACATTTTTTACCCGCATATTTCGGAGACATCAAAACTTCCTAACCAAAGCAATATCATGTTCTCACATGAGAACAAATAAATCAGCTTTCATTCCAAATTAAACATATAAAAATGTCATTTTCGGCACGTGTCTGCATAAAATGAAACAAATATGAAACATGATATTTGTGGAAAATAAATGGATGAAAACGTTTTCTATAATATTTTTCTATACATATATTACTAATCCAATTAAACAGTTTTATTTAAGGCAAATATGGCTTAACATCTAAAAGTCATCATCTGTAATAGGAGTCCAACATATAATTTCTTAATTTTTTGGGAGGGAGGGACATAAATCTCTTACCAAATGGTCTAAGTGAAATATATAATTAGTAGATTGAGGGGGAAAATGCTGATGAATTACGACTTTTAAATTTTTACATATATCATCAGCTCTGTGAATCATGTTTAACAAAATATTCTAGAGACAATAAGTCCTTAAAATAAAAAAGGGGCATTCCAATGAACTAAATCAATCATCAAAGCTGATCGAAAGCTATGAAAATTTTAATATAACTATTCGATAAAAACTGGCGATTTTAGATCACTTTATCAAGATCTCAAAGAAGCCAATCAGGATTACTCTAGAATAATTGGTCTAGACTATGAAAATGATGATTGTTCTAAACTTGCAATATTCAAAACTGAATAAATCAGCCAGATTTGGTCGCAGAAGATAGAAATGTTTATTTATTTAGAAGTTGAAATATTAAGAATATTTTACAGAATATGAATCTTTAAGACAAAAGGAATTTAAACCATATTTTTTTAAAATATATTTATGTACCAAAAAATTAAATAAAATGTTATTATTGAGAGCATTTATATACATCTAAAAATAAAATTAAAAACTTCATGTTTCAATTAACACTGTGAAATGTTTGCTGAATAATTCCTTGAGATATTATAAATTATAAAAAAATTATAATGTTTCAATTTCTGTATTGAACATAAAACTTCAATGTCGGACTACTCTGCTTTCAGTTCTTAGTTATATTTAAAGGCATGCTTGGATTGAGTTAAGAGGTCGTTGTATTAATTGAAGTTTATCATTTCCATTTTAAATTAAAACTGAATTTTACGAGCCCTGATAGAAAATCAATGAGAGATGTGGATTTCAAAGATAGGACTGCTTAAGGCCTACATAATAGTTTAAGTGAATCATATGACTATCGAATTTTGAAGCTTAAAAATATTTTGCAGAAAAACTTTTTATGAGACTAAGTTATATAAAATTGATTGAACCCTTTAATCGGTATTAATACTGGTGAACCAACTGGTCGCCAAAGGCGGCTAGTTTTCAATAAGTTACAATGAAAACCTTCATCTAATAATGATTTATTATACATAAAGAAAGGAATCTCAATCTATTATAATTACTACACAATAAGAACGATCAAAATTTTGTACTGAACTGATATACCTAAAATTTATCTTTCTGCTCATTTAACGATCTTTTTGTTCTATTCATTTTTGCTGCCATCTAACGATATTCCTTTCAAGTCAGTTGAATCTTATTTCATCTGGACAAAAAAAAATACATTCGAAAACAAAACTTTTCGTTTGGAATTATAATAATTTTTCTGTACGTAAAAAATAACAATCTTCTCCACACCTGAAAAAACAAAACAATCGCACAACTTGAGAAAAAGAAAGAAAAAAGAGAAAAAAAGACGAAAACCGAAACCTGGACTTTTTCATGCCTGAGATTTTCAATGTTTCTTTTTGCAAACGCGTAGTGCTTACATTTTTTGCCAGTAGATGGCGCTTTATATGTGACTGGTACATTTGCGGAAAGGAGAGCGGAGCCGCCGTTGCTGGCGACGTTGTGTCTACAGCACACCTGTGTTCTCTACTTCAGACATATCCCACCCAGGTCAGGTGCGTAGAAAAGGAACGCACGTGCAAGTGCAACAATCGGTAAATTCGTGTGAACTGCGAAAATAGGGGGGTGGCAAATTTAAGGAGAGATATAGGATACGTTGAGGATTGCTTTTTATCATGGAGGCCCTCTTTTTTATTTATTCATTTATTTATTCCTTCTTACTGGCAACGCGATTAATGCCCAAGAGGCCCTGATTTTTTTTCTTTAACGGAATTCGTGAAGATATTATTTTCTGCAGCAGCGAATACAGTGTTTTTTTTCTTCTTCTTCTTTGGCGCACAAGTGGCTCGTAAAAGTAGATCTCGCATCTGATAGATGGAAAAAAAAGGGTTGATGCTTCGTGCTGTTATTGGAAAAGAAAATCTTTTCAAACGCCAGGTGTTTGGGGCAATTATATATTTGTATTCGTTCCTCTGGGTTTATTGATAAGCAAAGTGAATGATTTTGAAATGGCTAGGGCTTTAAATTTTTGAATCTGAACTGACTGTAATGATCCTGTTTTTCTGCGAATAAAGTGGAAAGAAGTTTTCAAAAAACCACACCCTCCGAAAATGAGCATTAATTACGTTTATTTAAATGGAGGTATTTCATTTTTTAACGGAATATTCATAAATTATTTTGCGTTTTTCGCCAGCAGCAAACGATTTATTTAAGAGAATTGTATATTTTATTCCATGTGGAATAAATAAAAAAAAAACAATTTTTTCCCCTTTCACCAAAAAAGAAAGGGGAAAAAACGTTATTAATGATATTATAGGAGAAAATAACAGAAATAAGAAATTTGTGAAAAATAATTAAAGTAGGGGGATGGAAATCAGGTTTTTTTTAGATTTATGATATTAAAATAGCAATTTATTTTAATATGCAAAATTAATCTTCATGTATTTCTTACATACAGATTACAGTAAAGTGGTTTCTTAAATAATATTTATAGTTTTTAAAATTATTCGTATCGTCTGAAATATTTTTCTTCTGTATTCTTTTTTAAGGTGCATATGTATCGCTGATGTGAAATTATTGATAAGCTGTAGATTCTGGAAGAATGAAAAAGATTTTATTTTATATTAACTTGTATTTTACATCATATTACATAGACTTGTTCTAAAGTGAAAAGATTTATAGTAACGATTTCATTTCTAAAAAAAAAGGAACTAAAATTTCTTAATTAAATAAAAAAAATTAAAATTAATGAAATAAGTTTATATTCGAAATCATTTTTTAAAATATTAGATTTTTTTAGTCGATTAAAGGCACTTGCATTTTCGTTACAGAAAGAAAGAACATTTTTTAGAAAATTTGTATTAATACTCCTAGCAATGTGAAAGAAAATCAATACAGTGGAATTAGGTTAATTTGAAGAGGACAGAACCGCAATAAAAATCCAATTTTTTGAAAAATTCGAGTTTTAGAAAAAAGTAGACCTAAAAATCAGCAAAACAAGAGAATAATATGTAACCCTTTGCAGCCCTAAAAATAATTAGATGCAAAATTATTCATCTAATACAAAGATTTGTCTATTGATATGAAAAATAAAAGTATATTCTTTTAAGTCGAATTTTTTTGAAAAATTAATCTTCATCTCTTAACCATCATGTAGGCGTTTTTAAAAATTAAATTTAAAAAATAAATTAATAAATAAAAAGTCAAAAGGAACCACAATCTTGAATGGTGAGTCAAAGGCACCATCGGACTGCAAAGGGTTAAGCTGAAAAGTTCAGACTTAATATATAAAAAATTTTACAAAAAAATGCATTTAATTAAATAAAAGTAAAATTCATGTATAGTTTGCTTTAGAACAAATGATCATCCTTCAAATTTTAAGTAAGGTTGTAATGAAGAATTCATGAACAATTAATTAAATGAACCTTCTTTTCAAAAATTATGTTTCTGAATGAAATTATTAAAGTTAAGTCTTCAATACGCATGCTCATCATAAACTGTCATGATAGGGTCTGTAAGAGTAAAACCAAACGTAAACATACCTTTAAATGTCAGCTCTCAGTGGGTCGCTTTATAAGTATTTTTACAGTCAGCATTTAAGATTGACAAGACGAGGCAATCGCCATTGATGAATGTTGTAAAAGAAGTAAGTACATCGACTCATTGGCCCTGTATCTGCTAAACCTAATAGTTTTTTGTAAATGAATCTATTTTAAAATATTAATTTAAGCCTGAATGTAAAAGTGTTGCTTTGATTTATCTTTTTATCTGGAAGACGATAGAAGCTTTTTTATTTCAAGAAAGAGGATAACAAGATTTCCCTATAGTTTATGCATTAGCAGACGAGAAAACGAGGTTGAGTTTTATAATATTTTATATGAAATTATTTTTTAAAATAAGGTTATAACTAAGTATGTTCTTAAATTTTCTTAATCAATGCTCGCTTTGGCATTCTGTTGAATAAAGGATAAATTTATGTTTACTTTCTTGTTTATGATGCCAACAACAGTAACATATTTTCACTTTTTCGTTGGCAATATATAAAGAAAGTATTGTCCGAAAAAAAATCGATATTGAAATTTTGATGAACCTTTACATTTCAGACTTCTCATTCAGAAAACACATTTTGGGTATGTCTGTGAACACGACAATTCAAAAATGCTTCAAGCTGGACGGATGTCATTTGGTACGTAGATTTTAGACCAAATTTGTCTATTTCTATCAAATTTAGAAGGAAATTAAAATAGACTAAGTCTATCTGGCTGTAGGAATACTGGAACAATTCGATTACTACAAAGGGTGACTAGTTATATAAACAAAATTTGATACACAAATGTAACGTCTAAAATATCAAATTTTGATTAAAATCTGCCAAATAGTTGATTGTCTGTCGATCTGTAAGAATGTACGTAAATGCAATAACTCATAAATGTCATGACGTAAATCGATGCAATTCGGTATGTCTTCTTGCAACCACAATTAAGCAGCTTTCAACTATTGCACGCAATATAAGTTTACGCCCCTTGTATAAGATCACGTGACCACAATGGGACAATGATAAGTAGTTGTTTCGTTCCGATGAGACAACCATTCGCCGTTGTCCCATTGCGGTCATGAGATCTTGCAGTAGGCGTTACAATCATTGGAATAAAGGCATTCAAATAAAATATTCGCTTGATATATTCAGTAAAAATGTTTAATTTGCGTCAGAGAACTATATTTCTGACTATACTTCACCAATGAAATGAGAAGCATTCGAAGCCTTAAGGTTGATTCACCCGAAGCCAACCATTGCGCGCATTGGTTGTCTCTCTGCTGTTGTCTTTGTGTTGTCCTCGTATGAACAGTTGCGATAACGTGAGTGGGACAATACAAATGGTTGTCCGGATGGGACAACCGTTTACCATTACCAATACAAATGGTTGTCCGGATGGGACAACCGTTTGCCATTGTCCTATTGCGGCTGAGTGTTTTTCTTGAAGTAGGCGTGACCATCTATTGCGCCCAATAGTTGAACCCACCTTCACCCAAAATATTATGTTTTAAGTGGGCAGGTTTAAAATCTTAATTGATTTATGCGCGAGAATATGACGTTGTGCTATTATCGCTACTTTATGTTATAAACTTCACAAATTTCGGTAAGAAATATTGAAACGCAAGAGAAGTTTTTCTGTTTTAATAGCAATTAAGTTTTTACGTAATTTTTTCAAATATTTTTATTTAATGGGGCAAAAAACATTTCCATCTCAATCAATACTCATGTATATATATATATATATATATATATATATATATATATATATATATATATATATATATATATATATACTAGTAATTAATAAACGCAAAGTGGATATATTTAAGTAATAACAATTACAATTAAAACATCTCAAGTTATGCTGAAAATGATAATTTCATGAAATAAATTAATATTTCTCATATTTAGTTATTTCTTCATTGAATACATTACATACATACACATTTACAGAATATACATTACAGAAAAATATGAGAAAAACAGAACATTGAGAAATACATTTACAGAAAAATCTGAGAGTGAAATGAAGTAAGTTACGAGGTATTAGATTCTAGAATGAGTAAAAATGTAAATAATTGAGAAGCAAAATACAGTTTTTGAAATCGAAATCTTTTTTAATATCCATCTCAAATTAAGCGAAAAAATATTGAATTATGAACTGAAATATTGAATTATATGTACTGAATTATTTACAAAATTTAGTTGTTATAATTTGTATTTTTAATGAAAGACAAATTATTCATCGCAGGCACTTATATAAATGATTATTTATGATTTAAAATGACTCATTCATTTATTTTTTATTTTTAGTTTAAAATAAATTTAAATCCTACAGGAATTTTTCTATAGATATAGGAAAATATTTCATGCTTTAAAAAAAAACGGTTAAATTGTATATATTGAATGATACAAAAATAATTTTCTGAATATTTTCGTTAGCTTACGTTCACTCCTCTTGTAAATTCATCTGATTTAGAAAAGCATTTTTTTCTTTAAAATTTTTCTTTTGTTAGTTGTAAAAAAAGGAAGAGGCGTTGCTTTACATTATAGTTTTTTTTAATTGCACTTTTTTTTTCTCTTCCAAAAAAAATTATAATAATAAAAAGAAGAAGAACCATTTTCAAAACAGAAAATTCTGTACATTCCTTCTTATACCCAGGTAGCACAGGCTGTTGCACAATAATGTTAAACAATATGAAACAATATTTTGAATATTGATCAATGTCATACAATATTGTGCCATATTTGTGTGCTACTAGGGTATGTATAACATATGAAATATTTTGTGGAATAAACTTCATATTGTAATTTTTCTCCAAGAGCCACTCTACGCAATTTCCAAAATTATTATAATTAATTATAAGTAAAGAACTTATGATTTTTTTTTCATCATGTGGGAACAAGATGTAGTCTTCGTTAGGGTTTTTTGAATAATTGAAGGCAAAGAATAAGCTCAAAATCGTGTAGGGAATGAAAATAGCATAAATGGGAATATTTATTAACATCTGTTGATCGCATGTATTTTTTTACCTGCTTTTACCAGTATTGCATGATTATTAGGCATGCTTCTTTGAAAGCAGACTCGTTTTTTAAAAGTTGACCTGCTTTTATCTGTATTGCTTTTTCAAACTGGTTTAAAATACTTAACGAGTTCATTAGGATATTAAAATACTTAAAAATTAATAACGTTCTCACATGATAACTTGAAATATGCGATAGTAGATAAAAAAAAACATTAATAACTTCGAAGAATAAAATTGTCAGGATAAAATTTATATTTCAGAATTTTCAAAAAGCAACCTGATTACAAATTACATTAGTAATTGAAATTTTTCAAAGAAAACATGTCGATTATATTTATTAGCTTTAATTGGGAGAAATATATTCACATAAATGTAATAATCAGCAGAAAAAGTATTCCTCTCGATTGTAACTCCAGTTTTATTTGGAATTTTTTGCTCTCGACGCCTAAATTCAAGAAATAAACTAATTTCGCAAATTAAATAAGCTAAACATTTTTGACTTTTTAAATTGCTTAGTAAATTTTGACATTTAACCTCTAATACATTTATTTATTTTAAATAAAAGAATTTTACTCCTTTCAATTACTGCTGTAAATTCACTGGAATTATTGATCACGTGAAGAGGCACAAGTATTTATACGCATTTAATATTTTTATCGATTTATTAAGGTATCTCATAATTAATGAAATATTTCAGTAACTGATAACGAATTTTTAATTATAGCATTAAATTGCAGTTGTTAATTAAAATTAGTCCAAGCCACGCTTTATGAATGATTTGCTTATTATTAATAAAACAGCAAAATTGTATAGATTTTTTTTTTAATTTTAATCTAGCTGCCTTTGTGAACCGACCAGAAGAATATATATGCTGATATTATTTTCAGCTCCATCGCTTACTAATCTCTTAAAAATGATGTAATTTAATAATCCTGTTCAATGTATTCTTTGTGTACATGAACTTTCTTAATGGAGCCAAGTGTTATTATATCATCGGGTCATTAAAAATGTAACCATCTGGTTGATTTGTCTTCTAACCTTCTTACGCTGTCTTTCTTAATTAACTTAACTTTCGTTTTTTTATGTAAAATGGCCAGATGATTAACAAAATTAAATGGTTCTAATAAATATCTAGTGGAATACAGGAAAAGATTTAAATTTATTTCAGCTTTGAAGACCATAGCTGTAAATTATGCATAAAATATTTTTTAAATTGAATCTCTACTAATCCAAATCGAGTAAAAAGTTGTTGGACAACTATTCATTTTTAATGAAATCTGTTATATATATATATATATATATATATATATATATATATATATATATATATAGATAGATAGATAGATAGATAGATAGATAGATAGATAGATAGATAGATAGATAGATAGATAGATAGATAGATAGATAGATAATTTTGAAATAATGTAAAAATAATTTAGTATTTTCTGAAATTAATATATGAAAACTCCAAAATCTTACTCGTTTTTTAATTACTTAAAATTATTATTGAAATCTTTAAAAGCTTACTTTGAATTTCATATTCTTACCTTCTATCGTTTATTTGTGTTTTTTTTTTAAATATTTAAGATAAACATTTTTATATCTGCGGAGCACACATATATATGCACATTCCCGTTATTATTAGTAGAGATTAAATTGAATGACATTTTTTAAAAAAATATTTCCTGTACCACTTTTCGTATTACTTATTTAAATAAAACAAATTATTTTAAAAAAAGAATTTTTTTTAAAAAAATTTAATATTTTTTTTTAATTAACAAAGAAAATTTGAAAAAAGCTGATGGTAGCTATATTTTAATTCTCTAAGCATTAAAATCAGGAACTGCTATTATTAAATTATTGCAATGAAAAATGTTTGGATTATTTTCACACAAAACAGTCGGGTTCCACGTTTTCAAAATCCTCCATTCCAGTATTTACAACGGGAGTTTAGTCAACCCTTTCCCCCCATCTGGTCACTCAGTGGTCAACAGCCCTTTCACGCCATCCCCCTAGCAATGACGCATCCCAAGTAGTAAAACTCACCAGCTGAAGCCCCCATTCATCTGCCTAATGGACTATTTATCGGTCTCAATATTCCCTTTGCAGAAGCCAAACGATTTCCGCAATTTGTACTCTCGGGGGAGGCGCCGCGCCGCCGTTGAGTCTGCCTCACACCTGGCTGTCGGTGCGTCACGTGGTGTTTGGGGAAGGAAGAGCGCTCGCCTAATAGGGTGATCTTCGCAAGGCAAACAGAGAGCTACGGAATTCTCGCGGCGGCAAGCGTTGCCATTGGCAACCGCGCACGTGGCCGCTCGCTTGCATAAAATTGCGGGTCACGAGTTTCCGGCTGGTTGCACTTTTCGGGGAATTTTTGTTTCGATGGGTGAGAAAATATTTAGTAGAGGAATTCGTCGTGGCTTGAATGCATTAAAGCGGATTGGGTGGTGTTAATTTAAATAAATTTCATGTACATCTTTTTAAAGTAATGCTAAGTATACGGGTGGGATAGGGTATTAGAAACAGATGGGGTGGGAGTGGTCTTCTTGTCAAGTTTCGAATGTTAACAAGCTATCTTCTTCGAATTTTATTATTACATTTTTTTATATAACGAAACCTTCATTCTATAATGAGACGGCCAGTTCAAAAACCAGATCCAGGATTTCAGGTCGAGTGGCCAACATCTAATTTTCTGGACCAAGAGCAGATAACAAAGGTCTCTTCCTACGATCACCCTCCATTCTGGACAAGTGTCAAAAAATATACATTAGAAATTTCCCTTGTTCTTACATTGTTATCTACCAGTCGATGATATTGGTTTATCTTTAAATTCTGTAAAATCACTTTGATATAATTTGATTTCCGAGATTCCGTCGAATTGTTAATTTTTAAATCCGTATTATTTAAATAAGCCTTTATCTGTTCTGTTCATTGTACATATGAACTATCCAATCACTGTGTTATTAAAAACGTTAGTCCCTATTTCATCTATCTTCTAACAGGCGAATTACTACATAACTTCACTTTTTTATTTCTCACTAGCCGCCTTTGGCGACCAGTCGGTTCGCCAATATTAATACCGACTAAAGGGTTAAATCATTTTTTATATAACTTGGTCTCATAATAAGTTTTTCAGCAAACTATTTTTAAGATTCAAATTTCGATAGTCCTATAATTCACTTAAACTATTATGTAGGCCTTAGGCAGTCCTATCTTTGAAATCCACATCTCTCATTGATTTTCTATCAGTGCACGTAAAATTCACTTTTAAATTAAAGTGGAAATGACGAAACTTCAATTAATATAAAGACATCTTTACTCAATCTAAGCATGTCTTTAAATAAAACTAAGAACTGAAAGCAGAGTACTCCGACATTTAAGTTTTATGCTCAATACAGAAATTGAAACATTATAAATTTTTATATAATTTAAAAGATCT
The DNA here is from genome assembly GCA_026289955.1 of Argiope argentata. Classification (NCBI taxonomy): domain Eukaryota; kingdom Metazoa; phylum Arthropoda; class Arachnida; order Araneae; family Araneidae; genus Argiope; species Argiope argentata. The sequence goes on from JAOUZG010035618.1 coordinate 1,197,284, forward strand.
CAAGGAATTATTCAGCAAAAATTTTACAGGTGAATTGAAACCTTCAGTTTTTAACTTTATTTTAAGATGTATATAAATGCTCTCAATAATATTTTTTTAGGTTTATAAATATATTTCAAAAAATTATGGTTTAAATTCCTTTGGTCTTATAGATTCATATTTGTAAAATATTCTTAATATTTCAATTTTTAAATAAATAAATAAGCATTTCTATCTTCTTCAAATCTGGCAGATTTATTCAGTTCTGAATATTGCAAGTTTAGAACAATGATCATTATCATAATCTAGACCAATTATTCTAGAGGTAATAAAGATAAAGATTAACTTTTTTTTAAATAAGAGCTTCTGAAATTGTGATGTCAATATTTTATTAAAAGCTGATTTTTTTTTTTTTTTTTTGAGATCCTCGAGAAGATAAAATTTTATTTTTATTTTATTTTTGTGAAATAAATTGTTGAAAAAACCCCGATTAAATTACATGTTTAAAAATTCATTAAAAATAGAGTTTTAAGTCGAAAGCTAAAACATTAGAATCATTGAAAAGCTAATTTTTTTAGCTCTAACGTGATGCAAAAATCAATTTTGTGCTGTAATATATTCAGAAGTTATAGAGAAAAAACGTCAAAATTGGACTTATTTTTTAATTGATTAAAATTTTAATTAAAAATTCAAGAAAGGGCTCAGAGGTGCATATTCCCGGCACACAGGGTATACATATATCAAATTTGGTAGCTGTAGGTCGAATGATCTGGCCTGTACAGCGCCAACACACACACACACTCATCGTACTTTATTATAAATAAAGATAAAGATATAAATAGCATAGATATTAAAAAGAATCATTCTTTCTCTAAAGAAACAATGAAAACGATTTGCGTTCAGTCATAAAAATAAAAATATTGGTGTAAAATATAAAGTTATATGTTAAAATTAAACTAAAGAATTATCGCAACTAAATAAATCTAATCATCATTTTAAAAGAAACAACATTTTCTTGGATTTTGATTATCTTGGATATTAAAAAAATAATATCTTAGAAAGAATATGAAACACAATTAAAGGTAAAATTTTCATTTAAAGGTTATTGGTTTCCATAATATTTTAAAAAATTAATTTCTTGGATTGATTGCTTTTCAAATAAATAAATGTATGTAATGGTTTTTACAGACTGATTGTAAATATCATGAAAATAACTAAATATAAAAGCAAAGATTTTATTTCTTTACATGCACAGACCAGGAAAATTTATCGCTAATTTGAGCTTAGCGAATAAATTTTAGATTTTCCTTAGAAGGCGGTGTATAAAAGGCCTTCCTTTATAATACTTCTTTTTATAACGAGAAAAACAAAAGTGTTTGATTTTTTAAAAAGTAGTGATTCTCAATACTTTAAGTTATCAAACTTTCATTAGGAAAGCAGGAAAAATTAGGTTTCATTTTCTTTTGGGGATTTTCTGTAATTTCTTAAAAAATCTTATAAGAATTATGTCATGAAATTGATAAATATGTAGAAAGATTTAATTATGTAGAAAGAAAATGTACTTTTAGTATCAAATTAATCGAATTAATTGAGATTTTGTAAACACTTTTATTTAACTTGATTTATTTTGTGTTTATAAAAAAGGAATTTTGCGATTGATTCTCACTCACTCACCTGTTGAATTTTCATACACTTGTTCGATGCCAATACACTTCTTAAATATTTTCATAACTTGTTTATCATTAAAAAAAATAAACTGATTTTTATTCCGTACCAATAGAATTTCTTACAATGCATTCGAGAAAAAATGTGATTTCAAAATAAAAACCTAAAAAGTAAGACAAAGATTTACCTTTTTTATTTATGTATTTTTGCTGTTTCGTTCATAAACAAAAATAGGCTTTTAAAAGCTTTTAATGAAAATTATATTCTACTATAAAAAATTAACCTATTTGAATATTAATCCCAGATTAATTGAAATAAAATAACTAATATCGTTTCCTAAAAATATTTTTAAAAATTGCAGCAAAATGTTGAAAGCCAACAGCGAGTCAAAGTATCCAATTGATTTCATTATTTTAATATTTTTTTGCAATATTTTCAGGTTAGCAATTAAAACTTTCACTTTTTTACATAAATAATTTCTCTAATCATTGTTTTATTCTAATTCTGTGTGTAACTGTTGTCATTCCTTAACTAGTAGTTTTCTCTCTCATTCTATTCTTTTAAAAAATGCTTCATAACTTTAAATTTATACATTTCCTTTTCAAATAACCACATACACATCCTTCTAGACAATTTCTTTTCGTATTCCATTAGGCAAAACAGCGTTTTATCCGCTGCAGACGATTTTTTTAATTCTTGTTTTGACTTTTTTAAATAAATGTCTAAAATAAAATATAAATAAACCAAAAAGGATAACTTATTTTATATTTCAAAAATTCAACTTCACTCAGCAATGCTAGATGTATTTTGCTATTTTAGAGCGATTTGATGCACTTTTTGAAGTTAGATCAGTCTTGATGTTTTCATAGCTACAAAACTTTTCAGTTCACTTAACCATTTTATTAACGATTTGATATTTCAATAACACTCCCTGACTAATTGTTATTAATTCATAATGAATGAAGGGATTAAATCTTAATAATAATATAAATAACTAATTAATTATTCTTGCCAAGCTTATGTTGTGTCATTGATGTAGGTTTGATGCAAAGAATATTATACTGATTTTTTTCTACTTCTTTTTTCTTTATCGGCATACTGATAATCACTTTTTTGTGTTTTTACGGTACCACACAGAGGTATAGGTCTATTAAGTACTACTACTTTTAAGTAAGTTAAGACTTTTATTATTAAGCATTGTTTTTTAATAACAATACTATCACTCTATAAAAAGCATATTATCATATTTTATTCCAAGGCAAAATTCCATTGAGCTGCTTTAGTAAAATTTCCCTTTTGTAACATGATGCTTTTTACATCTTTCTCTCTCTCTCTCTCTCTCACTCTCTCTCTCTCTCTCTTTTAACTTTATAAAGCAAAATTTTTAAAATGTCTATAGAAATTTAAAAAATGGAATGAGAAATCAATGATAAAACTTTCAAAAAAAATTAATGAAAATAAATGGATCACATAGTATGATTATAATCAGCAAACACTACCATAGAGTATTTGACTCTGATAGTTAAATAACTCATATTCAGGTAGTATAACCTATAAACATAAATTCCATTTAATGAATACTTAAATAATTAACAAACGATAAAATTATTGCAAAATGTGGTGTTAAAAAGTCATGTAAAAATTCATTTAATTAGTTAGAACAAACACAATTTCTTTTTCCCTTTTTTCCCCTCTTTTTTTTTCATATTTAGATACTGACCATAAATTCTAATATTTATAGGTAAAAATTCTTTTTCTTATAGATGTTTCATAAATATTTAAATAAAATAGAATATTTTTATACAGTAATGCCGTGTTTACACTCAGCCAATTATGCAAGTAGGAAGCGCATGCGCAGAAAGGCTAAAAAATGCTGTTCTTTCGATTTCAACTAATTGTCCGGATGGGACAATTACGTGCCCTGTACTGCATTTTTTCTTACTGCGCATGCGTTTGTAGAATGTAGCGGATTTTTTGAGAAGAAAATGTTGACAACTTATCAGATTATTTCCGATATTTTTTGCGCTTTCTGACACGAGATTGTATTCCTTTTTTCATTTTACCTAGCATTTCTTTTCTAGAGTTTTTTTTTTTAAATTTAGGTACGTTGATAAGTTCTTTCAATTTTACCTTACTACCTTGCGTAAATATCATCATTTTAATACGATACGCATTGAAAAAGATATATTCAGGGACGCCGAAATGGTAATTTATAGCCAAGCATGGAATGTCCGAATCTATCTTATGTAATTATGGCAAACGTAAATCAATCCCTTTCTACGCATGCGCTGTCTACTTGCCGTCTTATAATTGCCTGAATGTAAACACGCCAGTATATATCCAAATATAAGGCCGATATGACACAATATGAATCCAAACATAAGGCCAAATATTAGTAGACTGTTGTATAAATTATGGTTCTTACAAAACGTTTTCTTCGGCCTGAATATAAAATTTCTCATATATTGCATTCCAATTTATAATTACTGGATATATTACCTCAATATAACAAGTTGTTATATTCAGGGCCCGTCTAAGCCTAGTTGGGGCTCTGGGCAAAAACTTCTTTGGGGCTCCCTCTGTTTCAATACTTTAGTAATGAAAACATTCATTAAAGGAAAAAAGAACGTAAAATAAACTTTCTATTCAATTTGGGGCCCCCGCATAAGTAGAGGACCGGGACAACTGCCCCATATGCCCCTGCCTTAGTCAGGCTATGGTTGTATTCTTTCAACTATTCAGAGTCAAATACTCTTTGACAGTCTATTATAATTACGCAATGCGATCCATTTATTCCTTTTTGATTTGCAAATTATATATATAACATTAGATGTAAAATTAGTAGAATTTTGGAAGAAATTACCGTTGTGGGTGAAAAGCTATACAGTCATTGAATTTGAGCAATTAAAGAAAAAACGTAAGTGTAATTTTCGATTTTATTGTTCACGAATCTGAAAAATTAGAATACCATTTCTAAGAGTATCAAACAAAAATAAAATGAAAAAGCAACTTTATCCCATTTTCAAAGTAGTTGATCAGTTCAAAAAGCGGATTTCCCTATTTTTGGAAGTAGAAGTGTTAGAACCGAAACTTAAAAATTGCTTGGGTAGCATTTTAGCCCTTCCGTACAGACAGGGAATCCTAACCCCATTTTTCTCTTTTGTTCTGAAATTCTATATTCCTATCCTTCTTTATGTTTTAAGCAAAACGTATGTACAAGAAAATATATTGTTATGGTAAAGAAAGATTCTTTCCCTCGCTAAGAGACACCTGTTTGACCGTTCTGACCTCCGGTCAGCAGGTGGGGTGAACTGTACGATTCCCTCTCTTTGTAATTGCTCCAGACAGGGGATTCCCACCTTAATGGGATCATTTGGACATTGAGTGGAGTCCCATGGTCAAATAGAGACCATTCCCATTATCACCTGGAGACCACTGAAGATATTTTTGAATAATTATTGGGTAACCGTGATCTCACATGCACCAATGTGAAAATGTGAGGCGGAGTTTTGGTCCCTTGAGCTACTCCTGTAGTAGTTGGATGCGCTAACAGCCTATTAGCTTTTCTTTTTAGTTGTTTCTCTGACATTAATCGATGAACTATTCATGCATAACTGTTAACTGAGATGTAAATACTATCAATTATATTAACCTAGATGAGAACGAGTTGTTTTTATGCATATAAAGCTGTCAAAAAATTGTCCTTAAACACTACCCTCTTATTTGATCGGACAAGGTCACGTCATTATATTATACTCTGATCGTATTATACCGGGTGTCCAAAAAGTTCCCGTACTCCAAATTTAAAAAATCATTGTCCACGATTTTTTTTTCAAGTATATTAAATTTTTCCATACGAGTAATGAAACCATGGACATGCTTGAAGCTTTTTTCGGCGATCGACTTATCTCAAAAAAATCTTTGGCCACCTCAATCCCCTGATCTGACGATCCCGGACTTTTTTCTTTGGGGATATTTAAAGGACAAAATTTATGAAGGTGATCCTCAAACAATAGATGATTTGAAAATCGCAATTACCCAAAGGATACAAGAAATCACTCCTAGTATGTTAAAACGCGTTTCGAAAAACATGCGCAAACGAGTTCAGCCTTGTCTTCAAGAAAGGGGTGGACATTTTGAACATTTATTATAAATGTAAGTTCAGTATTTTTTCCTTAGTTATGTTAAAAGTGCTTTTTATCATTGGCATAAAAATAATAATTATTAAGCCTGTTGTTTTTGTAAAATAAATTCACAATCATCTGTACGGGAACTTTTTGGACACCCAGTATTTTTATACAAATGGCCACTAAAATAAGGAGTAAGTGCTTCACAATTTGGTGTCAAAATTATTCCTCTCGTGTGCTGATGGGTTAAGTCAGGTAAAATTATCGCTGTTTCCTTTCGTGAAGTGAAGGAATATCTTACAACTGAAAATTTAAATTTAATTTGAAGTGAGTAGAAAATAAATTTATGAATGCGGTTAAATTGACATTATCACATTATTTTTATCATTATTTCTGGTATTCAAAATAAAAAGAGAGGGTGTGGTTGAGTTATGCTATAATCTAAGTTTTGGGTTTTGAAAATTTGACGAATTCCTATGTTTTGGATCGTTTTTAAGGGTAACGTGTAATCATCAAACAATTTAATAAAGTTGCATAAATAATTTCTTTAATGCTTTATCACTTGCACATTATATTCATAAATAAATTTATAAATAGATATATATTGGATTTTTAATTGAGATAGTTAAATTTGCCAAGAATAAAATTTGTGCCAGCATAAAAAATCCAGAACTGTAATTAATATTACAATTTCCCCTTTTAAATCACTATACTTTAATAAAAATCATATAAAATTGCAGTTTAAAATTTTGGAGTTATAATTAAGAAAGAAAACCCCAGGAAAATAATTAATAATTGTGCAAAAAGGCCACTTATATTATATATTAAATGAATTGATATTCTACGCGAAGTTCATAATTTTTCATGCAATTTTTTATTCATGTTATTTCGTTTTTTTACATTTATAATATTTCAGTTATCAATTAATTTAATTAAAGGTCTTTTTAGTCACAAATCATTTTCATATTTGCGGTTTATTCTTTTAGAGAAGAACAAAGCTTAGAAATCCGCGAAAAACCTCAGTAGCTGTGACGTCACCGCCACCTCATGTTTCTTTATTTGTTTACTCCCAGTCAGTCATCCCGGAATTCCAAAAACGCTCCTATTACAAACGCTCCAGAAACACCAAACGATAAAATAAACGAGCTCTTTATTTACGTTCATCGCCTATTGAGGGGTGCGCCCCTTAATGAGAACATCATCCCCCACCCCCACCTGCCAGCCACATTCCAGTACACAAGTGTTGAGAGCCATAAAAAAAAACAAACCAAAACGCAAACGATAACCGAGTGTCGCCGCGCGTCCGTGGGAATCCTGATGCTGGTGCCGGACAGTCTGATCCACACCTGCGCCGGCGAAGTGGGACAAGCGAAATCGTCTGCAAAACAAGGGAGGTGTGCAAACAGCGCCCGGACAAGTGGAGCTAACTGTTGATAATTGACGATCTTTCGACCTCTGACACGTGGTTGTCGGTGGGGGGGGGGCGTGCATTGTGCGCAGTGGCGCCACGATTCTCCTTTGGCTAGGACCGCCTCTAAAGGATTCCGTCGCATTGTGGCTTATGAACAAAGTTTGGGGCTTGTAATTATCGGTTGCAAATTATTAGTGGCGAAGTCTATTAGGAGTCACTTTCAGGGTTGTAAAAGGGAGGAGGTTGAGTGGAAGGAGACGAAAAGGGGTGTTGTTTTGGAAAGGGTTATGATGTCAGTAGGGGCTGTTGACCTCCTCCTGAAATCATATTGGGATCCGGGTTTGAAGAAATTTTTTTGAATCGTAGATCTCGATTTGAATTCTGAACTGAATGGTTCTTCAGTTATAAAAGTTGCCGTAGTGGTTTTTCATAAATAAAGGAAAGAATAAAGAGGAAAATATATATAAAAAATAATTTTAAATTTAATTCAAATTATTCAATTTATTTAAAAAGTTGGAAAAGTTAAAGCAAATTCTACTGTTTAGTCCGAAACATCGTTGCGAGAAATATTTAGGCTGGTTTAATCTATTTTTATATTTGTAAAAATATTCCGTTAATTCTAGCAGCATTCAATGCATTTTAAAATATATTTTGTAATCAACATAACGCGTGTGCTGTATCCAAAATGATAAAAAAAATTATTATCAAATATGCTTAAATTTTTTTAAAGAATTTAGAATAAATTGGTACTTACGTATTAGACCGTTGATCTTTATCGCCACTTTTGAAGGCGTCTCCAATGATTAGCTTAATCACCATTATTTTAAAAATTGTTCAAAGCTCAACTCTCGTCCGGCATTTTGTTGGCGTCGATGGTTTATCGCCAAATTTGATTCCGTGGTCTATGAGTTACTAAACCGTTGGCATCGATGGTCTAATACGTAAGTACCTAAAATTATTTTATTTTAAGTACTTAGAATAATTTTAGGCAACTTACGTATTAGACCGTCGACGCCAACGGTTTAGTAACTCATAGGCGACGGATTCAAATTTGGCAATAAACCGTCAACGCCAACAAAATGCCGGACGACAGTTAAGGTTTGAACAATTTTAAAAATAATGGCGATTAAGCTACTCATTGGCGACGCCTTCAAAATTGCCGATTGCTGTCAATCCAAAGCGAATTAAACAATTTTTTAAACAAATGCAAAAATAATTTTTAAACAACAGTTTGCTTTAAAGTTAAGGAGGTAAAAAAAATCCGTTAAAATTTTAGATAATTTTTTATTAAAAACCTATGGCAACGTTTATGGCAACGTTTTTCTTATTGAGTACCTAGTTTCCAAAAAGCCACTTTGTGGTATATTTGATAGCTGTAGATCCAACGGAGTGCCATTTAGAGAGTTTTAAAGAATTTTTGCATCATGTACGATGTAACTCTCAGTTTACGGACATTATTAAGCCAATAAAATTATTATATTTAAAAAAGCAGAGGGGTGGGGGAGTGGTTTCAAAATGTTCTCACGTATTTCTCTAATAAAAGTGTTTTCCCCCTTATCTAACAAAAAATGTGATAGCTGTACATTGTAGGCGTTAAATGTTATTTACCAAATTTTATCCATCTAGTTCACTTCGCTTTTCATTTATAATTATATTAGGACAGACAGACTACGTCTGAATGGATTTCGCTCAAAATGTGATAGAAATTTTCAAAATTGGTGTGAAGAAAGTATGCAATATTTTATCTATCTAACTCAACATTTTTTGAGCTATCGTATGGGCATACTGACTAACAGACATAATGCCAAATTAGCTGCTCTTGGCTATCAGTTTGATAGGCCAGATTATAGAGTTTTTAACTGATTAATATGTAATGCATTCAACCCTTTGCCAGATATATGGGCCCATATATGGTATTGCAGTTTTGATTCAATTTTGTTTCCAAATTATATATTATAAAATAATTCAAACTATTTTAATGCATCAAATATATGTTTAGCAATAATAAAACGCAGAAAAATTGTCTATGATTTTATGACATTTCGAAAAAATCTCTTTTGTACAAGTGGGTGAAAAATCAGAATTGAAGTGCGAGTGATTCATTTTCAAAAAACGATAACAAAGTAAAACGTAAGTACTTTTTGAAAATAAAAATGTCATGGAGTCGATATACTCATCTTTCTCGACGGATAATAATCTTTCCGCTTTTCAACTGTTTTCTATATTATATATGAACGCATATATAATTCCGTGTAAAATAAAATAAAAAAAACCCTTTATTGTTATTTTTTAATATGTCTTATTGATTATTAAATAAAGCTATTTACACCGGGAAATAATTTTTTTTTCTCAACGCTTTATTAATTCATGCAGTAAAAAATTTTAAAAAACACATTTCAGCTTGTTATTTAATACGATTGAAAAATATTAATCCAATTGAATCAGTTCACTGCAAAATAAAAAGCGTATATATTACTAAATAAAAGCAGAAGTGGAAATCCAACTACTTAGTTAATGATTGGTAAATTCATGCGTTTGGATTTTTTGATGGGTGAGTATGAATTCCGATATCGCATTCACAAATATTGTTACTCCTAGATCTGATTGAATCAAAAACATTATTAAAATTAAAGGAATAAATTATACGTAGATGAAATTCATATCATTAAAAAGATAAATTTTAAAAAATCATGAGATTATACAAAGATTGTTTTTATAACATAATTGCTTTGGAAGATATAGCCGTCAAATTTCTTTGACAAGTCCAGTTGGCGACAGTTAAATTCATTTTTGCGATCGATGAAATTTGGTTTGAAACCTCTTTCGTGATTTCTTTTACACCTTTTTTTTTTTTCTCTAGATGTACTTTTTGATAATATGACAAAATATTTCCAGATCACTTCCAATAATATTTTGCAGCACCAGTAATATTTTCATTGTAAATTACACTGAAGTGTCAGAAAAATCGGTGCACCAATCTAATATCGTGTAGAGCTCCCACGATCGTGCAGAAGTGCCTCAACACGACGTGGCATGGATTCAACTAATTTGTTAAGATATTCTGTAGACAGTTCAGACCATAATTTCTGCAAGACAGTCCATAAAGCTATGAGAGTGCGAGATAGTGGAGATCTTCCAAGGATAGCACATTGCAAAACATTACAGATATGGTAGATTATGTTCACGTTAGGAGAATTTGGTGGCCAATAGAGGGAAGGAAATTTAGAAGAAAGCTCCTCAAGCCCCTCGATAGCTACTGTAGATCTGTGGGGTGGCGCATCATCCTGTTGGAATCGTCCACGTCCGTCAGAATGCACACTGGACATGAATGCATGTAAAGAGTAGAAAAGATATTAAAGTACCGCTGACTTCTCATGATGGAGCCCACACATATCAACATTCCCATTTCATGGTAATTGCACACGCCTGTTATCCTCACAGAGACTCCATCTGGTTGAACAGTTTCTTGTAGGCATGGGGGATCCATGATTTCATTGGATTTTCTCCACACCCGTACACAGCCATTCAAGAGCAGACAACGGTTTTTCTAAAAATTAAGAGTCCAATGGTGGTTTTGGAGAGCCCAGATAAGGTACAGAGCTGTATGTCACTGGAGATGGTTGTTTCAAAAACAAGAACACTAGATGGTTTGCGGCAGCGAAAGCCCATATCAATTAGATTACGTTGCATAGTGCATACACTGACACTTGTTGATGAACATGCATTCAAATGCAAGGTAGCAGTCTGAAATTTGTATAATAGTTTGTTTAGATTTGACTGGGCCGGCTTTCTGGCACAGAGGCAGCGCTTCTTCCTCGTGTTCTGGGAGTCCCGGGTTCGAGTCCTGGTTCGGGCATGGTTGTTCTTCTGTGTGCGATCTGTGAGGTGTGTGCTTGTTCCCTCAGGTAAGAAGGGGCTGTGCTGGCAAATGTGGTGAATGTACTGCAAAATCGTACTCTTGGCCCTAGTTGGTGTTACTTCAATAACAAGAGACGGCTGCTGCTTAAATCTGCTGCTGTATCAGCGGAGGACTTGTCCGTGGCAAGTGCCATAAGTAACAACAACAAAAACAGATTTGGCTGTAGTCAGTCGATAAAAAATATTATGTGCGACTTCTGTGCCAAGTAGTTAGCGTTTTAAAAAGAGATTTGTTTTTCGATCTTAGGTCTGGAAAAGTGAATCAAAATCTAGAGTTCAAATTTGTTGACGATTATAAAATTTTCTTCACTCTTTGTATACGATAAAATAAAATAATAAATTAAAATTTTAAAAATCGAATGCTGTTGTTACAAATCAGCACTTATTAAGAGTTAGAGGGCATCATTTCATAACTGATTGCAACTTTTCTTTCTAAAATCCTAAATAAAATTGCTCGATTCTGTGATGTTCAGTACGGTACACTCTATAACATACAGTGGTTAACAGGGGGAAAAAAAAGAGAATATTGGTTAAAATTTTAACATTATAAAATCGAAATAAATCGAAAGCTATATTTTTTAATGTAAATTTGTATTTAAATAAATTAACAATAAATAATCCAAAATTATTTTCAGCTTTGTCGAAAAATTCTGTTATTAAGATATTATTTCAGTGCTCAAATATCAAAGAATGTGGCGATTTTCAACACGTTTTAAAGTGTAAAAAGAACCTTAAAATAGCTGAGTTTAATCAATTAAATCTTTAACATAAATTTAATTAAATAATACATTTACACAAAATGCAACTCAATCATTATTTTTATCAAACAAACAAACAAACAAATTTGAATGTCAAGATTAATAATCGGCTATCATCCTCACGGTTTGATGATAGTAAATATTACTTGAATATTTTGAAGCATTTATTTTAAAGTCTTTTCTCGTAAAGAAGAAAATTATGTTCAATATACCAAAAATGAAAATCATGTATTATTATTATTATTATTATGTGTATATAGCTGGATTTAATTTGGACTCACTTTTGAAACTTGAAGTCAATTTAAAAAGTTTTTAATTTGAATATTTAAATCAATAAGAATTATATTTACCTAAAATTTATTTATTTTTCAATATTTCTAACAATTTCTTTATAGTTCTTTTCTATGAATTTTTTTTATCTCCAATAAAGATCAAATTTACATGAAAGAGTCAGGAATAAATTATGATGAATATGTTTTTATTAATTGCTAATTTAATACGCTTTTAATTAGTTCAGATCATGTTACAGATCTGATTATGCAGATCGTGTTACTGATCTGAAAAGGACTTCAAAACCGGAAGAGGAAATAACAGAAAATGATTTACAAGTTTTGCAGTTTTCCTCGTTATTTCCCATTTATTAAAACTTTCTGCTTACGTTTTGGATATAAATAATGACGGAAATGAGGGAATGAAATTAATTACAACATTCTTTTTTCATTATAAGCAAGCAACTATTTAAAAAAATTTTAATTCGATTTTGACAAAAATTTTATTTTTATTTTTCGTAAAAATGTTTCTATTAATATGAATATTGCAGATTTATTGGCCAGGAAGGAAAAAAAATAATAGTTTGTTCTTTTTTATGTACATTGTCTTGTCCTTTTTTTTTTGAAAAATTTATTATTTTATTTATTTATTTATTTTTAATTTTATTTATTTATCTATTTTATTGAAGTTCCCTTCGCCAGAAAACCAGGTTTTGAGTTTACAAATAAGTCATCATATCTGGAGTTTCATTTATTTGTGAAATTAAAAAAAAATTAATAAGCATTGTCATTTTTAAATTAGGTCAACGCATAGAAATGTCTTTACTTATAGCAAACAGAATTGGCATCATTTTACACATAGTTTGATTAAGCTCTCCACATTTGGCTCATATATGATTTGGAGATTCAGATGTACTTTGGTGCGATTTATTGAAATTTTTTATTAATTTAAAATGAATTGTAATTTTGATGTCTTTCAACGATTAGTTACGTAAATACTATTATACAAAACTGATTTCTATTCCATTTTAAAATTTAAAAAAGAAAAAAAAATGTCTTTTTAAGAATGTCAGATTAATTGGTGCACAATTGTTTTTTCTGCATTTTCTGCCAAAAAAAGTTTTAAACTTTTTTAAATATAATTTTTAACAATAGATTACTTTACTGCAATGAATTTACACATTTTTATTGTCACATCAAGTATTTAAGCAGTGATTTTCTAGAAATATTGTTGAAAATAAAGGAAGATTATTATCTGCGCAATTTACACGAAACTTCAAATTCCGTTATGTTTTTTACTTCGATGTGATGTCATCGGACTCGAAATCACCAAGAATGTTCATATATACCACAAACAAAACAGATGTAAAATTAACACGATTTTTAGGGGTAAGTCATATTACTGACTCTCCGACTCACCCGAAGACACACGATTAAAGAAAATGGAATAACCGAACCGCCGCAACAGCAACATAAGTAGGAACTGTGGTTGAGTCCATCAATGGCCACGGTCAACCCTTCCCGTATGAAGTACGTCCCGTCATCGATAGGAGGAATCAGATCCTCCACCGATTTGTGTATCCTCCAGGGTGATGAAATCCAATCATCATACAGGCAGTATCTCTTCCTCTTTTGGAAGTTCCACCCTGGGAGGGGGGGTTCGACTTTAAATAGTATTACAATTTGATACTTATAATATTTTATTATGGGAATCATGAATATCCAAGTTCAATACAAAATATTCTATTAAAACAGAACGCAATCAATTTTTTCGAAGAATAAACTGGTCACCAAAGGCAGCTAGAAACCAATGAACAATATTCATACATATTTAACTTATTTTTACTCTTAATTAAGTTTTTGTCGGCAGGGAATGGCATTTGTCAAAGAAGTTCACAGTTTTCGGATTCGATTTCGGTTTCTTTTTCCCCCTGACTTTACAGTATTTGTTGACATCCAGTCTCCGGGTGGGGAAGACCTTGGCGCCACAAGGCAAACAAGCGGCAAGGTGTGGCGGATAGTCCCTCTTTGAGGCTCGAATTCCACTACAAGAAAAGGTGGCGCCCCGGCTTTCGTAGAAATGTGGCGCGGAACGCATCGCATCTGCAGGTAACAAAACTTTTTTTGTTAAGCAGTTAAATAAACTCTCTTCAATCTACAGAGATGATATGTGTGTGGTACTTCGTACGTCCATGCTATTGTATGGAAATGATCAGTCTTTTTTTCAACACAAAGTTTGCCACGAGATTATTTTCGCTATTTCCTGTGCTTTGTGTTCTGATGCACGTTCGATATATCTTGTTTGTCTCGAATTTTAATTAAATGTCTCGGATTGCAGTGCAATTCATTTATACCTTATGTAGAAAGAAAAAAAAAATGAAATGTGCGATCGCAAATTTCAAGTTATCGTGCGGGAACATTATTATTTTTTAGGGAATATTTGTCTTAATTATTTTTTAAGTCATTAGCCAGTTTAAACCGGTTTGGAAAAAATAACGAGACTTTTCTCTCTTTCTCTCTAGTGATAATTTTTTTAAAAAACTTTCATTTTCAATTTTTCTTGCTGGCAAAAAAAGTTTTGGAGCTCGACCGATTTTAAGATTAAAAAAACAAAACAAAACAAAAAAAAAACTCAGTAATTTCGACGAAAAGCTCACTGTTACTGGAAACTATTGTATATATAATCCAATGAGCATAATGCAGATTGATATTCAAATTATATTCTAATATTTATAGCATTTTGAGAAATAAAATTAGTAAGAATGCGCTTATAATGTCATTAAAGAATAAGTATAAATCACGGTTTACAAAATTGCGATAGTTAAAACTGAAAGGATGTTGAATTGGTAGAGGTTGTATTGAGAGATGGATTTAGCTTGAATGCTTAATTTAGTATATCCTAAAAAAAAGATTAAAATAAATG
The DNA here is from genome assembly GCA_026289955.1 of Argiope argentata. Lineage (NCBI taxonomy): Eukaryota > Metazoa > Arthropoda > Arachnida > Araneae > Araneidae > Argiope > Argiope argentata. The sequence goes on from JAOUZG010035618.1 coordinate 1,212,334, forward strand.
CTATGCATATTTCAATGTATCATGTCAGAACATCATTTCTTTAACGGCCAAGCACCACGTGCTCGTGTGAGTTAAATTATATTCTTATTCATTTTAATTGTTTCACTGAATGAGCCACTTAAGCATCGCAAACGATCCAAAAAATACTTTGTCTCGCATTTGTCATTTTAAAAAATATCACATTTCATATTTATTTCATTTCATATAATCGCGTGCTCAAAATGACATTTTTCTAGGTTTTATTTATAGAAGTCATTACCTTATTTTTTTAAAAATCAGAGCTTTTGTAAATGGGATGACAACGCGTTATTAAAAGCTGATTTTTTTAAGATGCTCGTGCAGATAAAAAAATTTCAATTTTTCGACTGCGAATTTTTGTCTACCTCATTCCCAAAATAACATCCTGTTCTGACATGATAATAATACTATGTCATGGACACTATCTATGCTGATTAAACTTCTAATAACAATTGGAAACTAAAAAATTACTGTTCGTCTACGGATTTTTATTTTCCGCTAACAGTTTTTTTGTTGACGCCAAAAACCTCATCCCAGAAACAACTTCATATTCTGACATGATAAAAAAATAAAATTCTATGAATTATATCGTGTTGTTTTTAATGGCACTTGCCATGGACAAGCTCTCTTGTGTGTCTCTTGTTTTGTAGTAGCGCCAACTTGGGCCAAGAGTACGAAATTTGCTACTCACTCACCACATTCGCTTGCGCAGCCCCTTTTTCCCGGGGGACACATTCATGCACCTCACAGATAGAATACAAAAAAGATATAACCATGCCCGAACCGGGACGTTCAGATAACAGGACATTTTTCTCAGTTTTATTTACAGTAGTCATAAACTGTATTTACAGTAGTCATAAACTGTATCATAACTGTAAACTGTATGTAACTGTAACTGTATTAACAGTAGTCACAAACTATCCCTATGCCTGGACGCCGGCATGATTGAATTATAAAATGTTAGAGTAATATTATCTTTTTCTCAAGCATAATTGTTCATCTTCTTATCTGTTTCAGAAAGAAGTAGACGTTAATAAGAAGATGACTTCTTTTTAACGTCTACTTAAATAATGTTGTGGAAAAACGTTGATTGCACGCGGTCATGGATAACAGTAATCAAAACTTACTTTTAACGAAATTTTTACACTGCTGGAAGTCATTAACATTTTGATGAAATTAAAAATGCTCTAAAATGCGGAGCTGTGTTTCTCGTTTGTTAAAGTGATAAAATACCTAATTACGTTTCTTTAGAAATAAAAGAAGACTGTTACATTAATAAGAATTTGTCTTTTTTGCTTATAAATGTTATATCTTGGTTGAATGTTTGATTATTTCCTACTTTCATTTAAGATGGCTAGTATTATGATTTTATTTTCGCCACAGATGTCATATTATATTTATTAATCAACAGTTTTTAAGGTTATAAAATGATTAGAATTGGAAAGCTTTTCTCAATTTTTTTTATTTCACTATTACCCTAAGATGTCAAGGAAAAAAATTTCATAATAATGCAGAGCTTCTTCTGAATCAAGAAAGAGGAATGTACTTTAGTGTAAAAACACTGTAGGAAAATAAAATTTATAATCTAGAACTTGACAGAAGTTACCATTTTTATTTTAAAGCCAAATTCGTTAATAGATTGTATTTTGTACCCAATGTCTTAAATTTCTTCTTTATTTATTGTTAAGATAAAATCTATTTATCAAATTTATTTATAATCGTGTCATAACATGACGTTGTTTCTGGGATGAGATTTTTGGCGTCAACAAAAATCCGTAGGCGAAAAATAGAAATGTTATTATCTGCACAAGCATTTCAAAAAATCAGCTTTTAATAACGTGTCTTCATTGCATTTACAAAAGCTCTGATTAAAATAAAAAGAAGTTAATGACTGTAGCAAATAAACCTAGAAAAATGTCATTTTAAACGTGCGATTATGTTAAATGAAATAAATGGGAAATGTGATATTTTTTTAAACAATCAATGCAAGACAAAGCTTTTTTGGATCGTTTGCAATACTAAAGTGACTCATTCAAATAAAATGATTAAAATGAATAACAATATAATTCAACTTGCACGAGCACGTGATGCCTTGGATGTTCAAGAAATGATGTTCTGACAAGATACATTGAAATATGCATAAAAGATTTCATTTTAATCTTTTTTGCGGTTTATTTTTAGAAAATAAATACAGCAGTGTCTGGTTTAATGTGTTCAATAAAAAAAAATGCTATAATTTTTTTTTCATTTTTTTAAAAATATAACTTTTTTTTACAACTTAAAGTAAATTGCATTGCTTTTGTTGAAATTCTATTGTGCAATTGTTTTATTTCAAATACTGTTAAAAATGTTTTTAGTAAATTTATCAAAAACTATAAAACTGAACTACAATTTTTAATTTATGTTATTGATTATTTATTAAAATATTTAATATTGATAATAAATCTTCATAAAAATTTAAATATTTTCTTTTGGGGGGGAATTTCTAGCATGTTTAACTAAAATAAGTGGATTTTCTTTATAAACATTACTTTACTTTATTTACTTATTAAATGTGCAGATATACCAAGGGACCAATATAGAACCGTAATTCATGTCTTTACATTTTTTTAAATATGGAATACATGAGAACCCACTTATGAGAGACAAGGTTCTTTATCTAAATTACGTAAGCAATTGGAATTTAAACTTTCTAAAACATTTTCTATGAACAAATTATTTCCTTGCTTTAACAAATCACGCTTTAAGTTCTTTGTTGGAAAAACTTTATACATCTTTTGTCTTGTTTATTCTAGTAACACTATTATCAAACAAACGAAAAAAGTACAAGATAAAACAAATGTGTGCTCATGAATGACTAATAAATTAGATTATTTTTGAATTCTTATTATTTTTTTACAAAAGAGGAAGGTCAGAATTTTCTTTTCGGAAATTTTTTTTATTCCAAAACAATTTGTCCCAATAATTCTTATAATTGCTTAAAAACATTACAAACAAATAAAAATTTCTAAGAATTATAATTTTCTGGAATGCAACAAACTGGCCAATCATATCCAGATAGTAAATCTGTTACTATTAAAGTGTATAATTCATTTATTTTATAGAATTCCTGGTTGTTTCAAGAAAACAGCTTTTACATATTAACAAATCAATTTCGTCAGACTGTATGGAAACAACGGTTTTTTTTTTTTTTATAACGATGCATATTCTCAATAGAATAATATCTCCTCACTGTTCATCCGAATAAACCATAAGATGCCTTTATAATTCTGCAAAATGTAAACAAACTTTATAGAATGAAATTTTTAAAAAATCGTCTGCTTCAGTAACAAGCTATTCTGTTATTGTTTAAAAGTATAATTCATCAATTCCATTGAATTCCTGATTGTTTCATGAAATAACCAGGATCGTAAATTATGTTATTTATAACATATCTAGGTATTTTATAAAACTGATAATTTTCTATAAGGAAACAGGTTTTATATATTAACAAATCGATTTCGTCAGACTGTATAAAAACGACCAATTTTTTTTATAACGATGAATTTCTTTACGAGAACAACTGTTCATCCGAATAAATCTTAATTTGCTTTTATAATTCTGCAAATTGTAAACAAACTATATCGAAAAGAAATTAAAAAGCCGTATGCTGCAATAACAAGTTCTTAAATCTGTTACCGTTTAAGTGTATAATTCAGTTATTTTATGAAATTCCTCGTTATTTCATGCTGTAACAAATCTTGGATTATGTTATTTCATGGCATGTCTATTTACTTCATAAAACAAACTTATTATATTCTATGAAATAACATATTTTATATTTTAACGATATAGCAAATCGATTACGTCATGCTCTAAAAACAAGGACAATCTTATATAATGATTATTCACACAAGAACGACATCTTTTCTCTGTTCGTAAAAATAAACCATAAGAAGCCTTTATGTTTCTGCGAATTGTGAACAAACAATGCCAAACGAAATTAAAAAGTCGTCTGCAGCAATAACAAGCTGTTCTTTCGTCGCCAGAATTCTTATACAATCAAACGATTTAGTCCACGGTGAGACTCCAGTTGGCTTTTCTTAAATCTTTTTTAGTATCCGGATAACAAGTCGGATGTTATTGAATTTGAATGGGCCGAGTGGTTTGATGGAAAAATTCCTACTCCAATGAGAGTGAGGAGCCAGGAAGTCTGCCTCACAGCTGGCCGACCTCAGACTGACCTCGCTGGCAGTCAGGAGGACAATTTCGCCTTCTCCAGGCACGTGACCCATTGAGACGGCCTTTCAAGGCTACTAAAAGGGCTCATTCGCATTCTGTGATATGTCATCGCTGCGTCAATGCTATCCGTGACCGCAGGTTGGAATCGGTTTCGCTTCGCCGTGTAATTACTTCTTCGGTCAACTCAATGGATAGCTTATAATTTACATTATTCTTCTCTCGGAACTTGTTTATTCTTCTTTTATCAAGCAAAAAGGAATAATGATCCAATATGAGGGTTTAAAACTGTTCGGAAAAATTAAAGGCTTGCATTGTAATTGAATTTCTAGATCCAAGTTGAGTATCATAAATTTGCATTCGAATTTATAAATGGAACTATAATGCATGGAAATTATTCATTCTATGCAAAGTATGAGAAGCATTTAAAAAATTGATTATTGTTCTAAGTACATGGAATAACGATCCAATGAAAATAACTTTTCAGGAAAATGAAAGGTTTATGTTCGCAATTGAAATTCTAAATTCTAATTATTTTTCAACTGCTTTTATTCGAATGTGTTTTGATTTATTAATGGTGGCCTGCAATCAGATATTATGTGGTATGCTAATACAAGGTGTGAAATATGTTTTACTGATGGATAATGTAGTTTTTGAATACATTTTATAAAATATTCTATATCTAATTGTACGTAACCTCCAAAAATACATGAAATGATTCGGAAGAGTTACTGGGAAAATAAAATATATTGGTAGATACTAATAGTTTGATTGGGCAATATATAAAATTTAACAGCTATTGTAGCAGAAAAGATAGTGATGTTTCCTGCTACAATAGTTAAGTTGTAAGTTAGAACTTGGAAAGAAATTCCATCTTATTCTGGGTTGACTTCAAAAAATATTCTGAACTATTCATTAAAGCAATCATAAATTTGCAATGGTTCACAAGCTCTGTATCAGTGGAGAGGACTTTCTCGTCTTAAGATTAAATAATCCTCTATCTCTATTAATCCTCCATAAAATAATTTTCAAAGAATTGAGAAAATTTATCAACAAAATGCTTGACAATCTTTTCCCCCTAAGAACTTCACCACAGTAAACATTCCAAGCTTTAGTTTTGAAAATTTGTACTATCACTCTCCTAGGACACATGAGCTTTTAACATTTCATTATGTTCATCAGATACGTCATGTAAAGAATATATAAAATCAGATCATCTCTACTGTTGTGGTGATTTCTCTGATAGTTTTTTTATTCACAAGTCCTTTATCCTCAATTTGACTTTTGCAGAAGTATTCGGAATCGATTGATCTTTTAACTGTGTGTGCTCAAGTAAGGACTAGTTCAAAATTCTCTTCTTTCTCATTACTTCCAGTAACGTCTAGCGTCTTGATTTCTGAATTGGAAACATTTGATTTTTATTCTAAATTATTCCAAGTAGCATATTATATCTTTTACTTTGCTGTTATGGTTTTTCTCAGATAGTTTTTTTTTTCCATTCACAAATAGTTCATCTCCTTTTTGACTTTTTGTAGAAGTGCTTGGAATCGATTGGTCTTTTAACTATGTGTGCACCAGTAAGGACCTTGTTACTTCTCACTAATGCCCAGGTAGCACAGTCTGTTACACAATATTGTATAATATTGAGAGATATTATATGATATTAAACAATATTCTACTATATAAAACAATATTGCGGATATTGATCAATATCATACAATATTGTACAATATTTGTGCACTACTAGCTTACCCAATACTATGTAGCGTCTTGATTCCTGAATAAGTATAATTTGACTTTTATTCTCAAATATTCAAAGAAGGATATTATAACTTTTAAGATCATTAATTTAATAACCACAGCAGAGTTCATGCCACCGTATTTTCTTGGTCCCTTCTACATATTTTATTTAAAAAATGCTGATGATGTTCTTATCACAATGGGATCATCCAAGATGGGCGACCGAGTTTTTGTACCTATTCCCGGTAGCTAGGCCACTGCACTGGTCTCCATATGTGAGCTATACTGTTTTGTAAGAACGAGTGTTTAAAACCTCAAGATGGTATCACCATAAAGACAATATTCTAAGCTTAGACAATGAATTGACTAAAAAGACACTGTCAACTTTGACATTTTGAGCTTCTGCCAACTACTAGCTAGGTTATATATA
>JAOUZG010035618.1:1234390-1262591 GCA_026289955.1 Argiope argentata
ATAACATAAAAGAAACATAAAAAAGAATTTCTTTATACTTGATTGAAATTTTTACATTGTTTACATAAAATTATCCTAATCATCACAATTTAAGAGCACATGTTAATAAAAGTTTTTACTTTAAAGCATAGCATTTGACTCATCACTGTCAATTAATTTTTCTTCTTCTTTTCATTATTATTATTATATTTGCCTTTTTTTCCCCTTCATGAGTCTTAACTTTTCTCAATATTAGTAGAGTAACATTTTAAAAAATAGTGATTATTTTTCTTAAATGTTTTAATTCATCAATAATTATGATGTATTTTAATAATTTTTAAATATTACAAGGTAATATTTAAATTCAGTTTTTAAATACATTATATTAAAGCATTAAAATGTTTCAGGCTCTTTGGAAAATACTAGGCATGATGGTACTTTTGTTAAACTTTTATTATCTCTGTACTCTGAGCACATTTAAATAAAATACATTTACCGAGACATTTTAATGTAGAGTTAGAATAGTTAGGATATTTACTACTATTTTGCTACTTTTTTTTACTTCTTAAGTATTTGATTCCTGCTAATTTTCTCTCTCTCCTATTTTGCAAAGAGAAATAATTATCAGCAAAATCAATGTAGAATCTCATTCAGAATTTCTTCTTTAGAATTAGAATGTTTATATATTAAATTAAAAAAAGCTCCTAAATTCAATTTAAAAAAATGTTGCATTTGTAGATATTTCAAAAATACTTTTTAAATTACAAAATTTTCTTTCAATTTTTAACTGCTAAAATGTTTCCACCTACTTATTTATTTTTATCATTCTGATGTATCTTAAGCTGTTTTGCAATAAAAACAACATTCAGGTGTTTCTTGTAGTTTCTTTGTGCTTTTATTTCATTTGCTTATGGAATTAGATAAAAGTAATCTGATTGAATTGTTTTTTCCGTAGCTTCTTGCTGATGCCAGTGGTGATAGAATGAAAATAATACTGGCTGATGTTATGGATGTAGATTTAGAAAATATTTTACCTAGGTAAAAATATTTTTTTTTGTATCTAATTAAAGGCTTAGAAATTAAGATATTTTATCAATGTTTATAAATTATGAAAAAAATATTTAATTTTTTTTCTAAGTACTAAAAAAGGTTGCAAGATCAGTGGGAAAAATTATTTATCTACAAGAATTTTGAAATGCTTATGACAGTCTTGCTTGTAAATTATAAGGAAAAAGTATTGTGATTTCAAGATATTTAACCTAAAGATTTTAATGAATCTGTACCTTAAACCATAGTATATTTATTACTCAGGAGCTGCCTAGTACTACTCAGGAAATGAGGAGGGCATAAGGAGGTCATTTTAAAAAAAGTTGTTAGTAACCAAACAAATTTCTGAAAAATTATGAATTATATAAAATATATAGATTTTATTTGTAATTTATCAAGTATAAATTGTCAGTCTCTTATCTTTTTCATTGTGGTCACTTGATTATTTCAATTTTCATAAAAATGAAGTACCTGCTTAAATAATATTGTACATAAATGTAAATGCTACTCAGTGATAAATCAGATTAAAATAATTAATATTATATATATTTACAAAATTATACTGAAATAAGAAAATTTAATTGAAATAAATAATAAACTTATTTATTAAGGTTAAACAGGTATAGAAATACGAAACTAACTTGATCAAAAAGAGGACCTCATAATGCTTTCTGCTGATGGCCACAAGATGCTTAAAACAACATTATATGTATGTTTTAAAACAACATTATATGTATGTACTATATATCCTAGTCTGACCATGTTTATATAAACCTTATAACTTGAAACATCATAAACTAAAGGGATTAAAATTTACAAATTATTCAAGCATCGAAATTGTAGATTTCTATCAAATTTTGGACAGAATCGATTTTCCCACAAAGGAAATTTTTTTATACATATTTTCATTACTGAATCCAAAATTTTTCATGAAAAATATCTTGCTATTATGTAAAGGATCATTAAAAGAATGCTGTTTTTGTAAGTATACATACACTGTCTTAAGAAAAAATAAATTTTGTTTGGTATAAAGTAAAATTTATTTTAATAAAATACTTAACAATAGTAGAGCTGTAGTAATTGTTTATTTTTTCTTGCTTATTATATTTAATATATATCTTATTACTCTTATAATTATATCTATTTTTAGTAAAGGTACATTATCAACGAAAACTAATATATCTAAAAAAGTGAATTTTCTAAGATAGAGGGTTTGACTTTTAGAGCTATATAGGTAGATAGATTCAATAGTTGCTGTTTTGATGACAAATATTGCAAGGCATTGATTTTCATGAGGGTATCATCTGCATTTCTAATAATTTTTTTTATTTTAGTAAGCTGAGGAAAAAGTTGTTAAAATATATAAACTGTTGATTAGCATATCATCTTATATTTACAAAATAATATATATATATTTAAATATATTCTGAGGAATTTATTTATCTTTTTTGCAGTATTATAATATATATGAATTTTATTTGATATCAATTGCATAGGAAATAATTTTTTTGATTAATTTGATCCTTCAGAACATTAGCATGCGATTGGACAATGCTTCCACCACCTCTTTTCATTATTGGGAATCTACCTTTCAACATCTCTACTCCACTTATCATCAAATGGCTGAGACACTGTTCTAAGCATACCGGTCCTTTTATACATGGTAGAACACGTTTAACACTCACATTTCAAAAAGAAGTGGCTCTTCGAATGGTGGCAGATGTAGATAGTGAATATAGAAGCAGACTGTCTATCATGTGTCAGTATTTATGCTATGTAGAACATTTATTTCATATCCCAGGTAAGTAGTGCAGTTTAGTAAAGTGATTTTCAGATTTATTATTGACTAATGGATTTCTGTTTTGGTTATACACAAAACACCATCATGTAAATTTCTATTAGTTGAACTAAATAATTTGAAACCAAATTAATACTTAATGATATTATGCATGGAAGTTTTGAGGATAGGAATAACAAATCATGTCATATTTCAAAATGATAAAATCTGCTAATCTAGCTAAACTCAGTTTTTCATTTAAGTCTATAGTATATGTATGTTAATATCATAATCAAGTATAATTAAAATTTATAAATCTTGTTTTTTTTTTCAGCATATTTTTAAAGAAGCTGTCTTCCAAAATTATTCTATTTTTTATTATAAAATCATAACATTTTGTTGAACTAATTTTCAGCAGAAGCCAGTTTACACTTATAACTGATACATACTAATTATAATTTTGTTAGTAGGAAAATACAAAATTGCATTTATTTCATATCTTTATATTTGTTCCAACTGTTCACTAACTTTGAGATATATCATCATAAAATAGTTTTCATTAAATTTTTAAAGAGCAATGTTTTTAATGCCATTTAATATTTTAAAGAACTTTTTTCTGTGTAATATGTTTTTGAAATTAGAAATAGCACTAAATTTTATTACATTAATTTACAAAATTTTGGAAAGAAAAGTGGAATTTGATTTAAAAATTAACTAGAAAGTTACTACAATTAAAAAATATTAAATATTTTTCATAATGAATGTCTGTAGTATTTTGAAGGGGGAAAATGATTAAAATTTAACAAAAAACATTTGTTTCATCACAGGAAAAGAAAAATTTCTAGTAGTTTTTACAGAAAAAAATTTGGCTCTATTAAATAAAATACCAAACAACAAAAAGTTTCTAGAATTTGAATTGGTAATTAGAGATTTTATGCACGTATTTTTGTTTATAATTTTGAAATGTGTGTTCTAGGTAAAGCATTTTTTCCAAAGCCTAAAGTTGATGTTGCTGTGGTGAAATTCACTCCTAGAATTCGACCTCTGATTGATCAACCCTTTGAACTTGTGGAGAAAGTTGTTTCAACAATATTCCATCACCGTCAGAAATTTTGCCGCTATGGCATTACGTGAGTTTATCTTATTGAAAGATTTTTTATTAAGTTTTTGCCATTATTTAAATTTGAAACAATATAATTCTGAGTTGAAACTAAAATTATACCATTATGTGTAAAATACTCCAGAATTTTTTTTATGAGGAAAACTATAGTGTCATGAATTTATCTTAAATTAATCAATTGGTCAAAAGAAATCCTACCCATACTTTCCTTTTTCTGGGTACTTATAATTTTGTTAATTGTTGAGGAAGTTACTAGAAATATTACTATTCCCACTTTAAATTCTATTTATAAATAAGTGCAGTTGCATTTTATTACTTACATTTTTAATAACTACATTTCATTCAAAAAGTCTTCCTTTAATTATAAATTTGTATAGCAACAACAACAAAAAGTAATATTTTAAATCATTCTAAAAGCATAGCTTATTACTATTCTTTAATTTAGAAACTTTCAAAAATGAAATTAATTTTTGTGCACTACATTTATGTATTCGATAGGAATAAAATATAAGTTTTAATTTCTTGCATTAACGTCTTTCTACGTCAATAAGGAGTGTTCAAAAGTATAAATTGCTTTTAACTGCAAGTTTTTAGGAGCATGGTAAGCACCCTGGTTTAATTAATGCATAATGATCAGAGAGTAATAAATAAGAATAAAAATATTGCATTCAATTCATAAAATTAATATAAATATATTGTTTTGATTCTTAAAAGTTTAATCTTTTATCATTGGCAATAATGATGAAAGTTATGTATTTATATGAAAGCTGTTTGTTAGCAATACAATTTTGTTTTAATAATTAAGAATGAAAATTAGACCATTGAGCATGCATGAATTTATTGAGAGAAACTTTTATACATTAAGTGTATACATTTTTGATGATGATTTTGTACAGTTGGATAATTTTTTCTTAATGATTTCAGGAATCTTTTTCCACCTAACAGACCAGAATTAGTTGATGAAATGATCAGTAAATCAAAAGTAAATCCAGAAAAAAGATCTTTCAGTTTGGAAATGGAAGAGTTTAGAGTTTTGTGTAATGTTTATAATGACATATGTAAAAATAACCCTTGCATTTCAGAATATAATTATTTGATCCACAAAAGGAATTATTCTATGTTTGATGAAGAAGGTGATTTATCTCAGACTGATGTAAATGTTGATCTTGAAGATCACAAAATGTAGATAAGTATTTAATAAATGTATGAAAATTGTGGTTCTATTTAAGTTTTTACACAAAAAAGAAATGATTTATCCTTGCTTAAGAATTTTTTTAAGGATATTAAAAAGAATAAAATTTTAGTTTGCAACCTCATATGTATTTAATTTCTGTATATTGTACTCCTATAATCTCCAGTGACAGATTTGAGTATTTAGTAATTGGGTGATGAATGGGTTGATATAGTATTATTAATTAGTCTGTATCAATCAAGGTTTACAAGCTTTTCATATTCGTAGAATAAAATTATGATCAAACATACTTGCAAAAAAACGTAAAACTATTCAGTTCAAATACAACAGAACTGAATAGTTTTAGATTAGTTAAAATTTTTAATACTCTCTATAATAAGATGGAGCATGCTTACTTTTAGGCAGTATAAATGATAGCTCTACAACAGTTCCAACTTTTCTCAGTGTGAAAAATAATAATTACAGTATTATTTGGAGGTAGGGAGGGACATTTGTTGTAGTACATATGAGATTTTATTTAATTTCCTTGTAAGTACTTGTAAGTTTCACTGTCACACAGACCCAGTTTTAACTAAAATGAATTTATTTTATTTAAAATATTTTAAGTAGTGTAGTATAAATTCAAAATCAGAATAATTTTTTGATTTCTCTTTTAAAAAGAATATATATATGCAAAAATAAATGTTCATTTCAATGATCGAATAAAATCTAGTAACTAATTCATCATTTCAAATATGGTATAGAGTTTCTATTATATAAAAAATGAATACTAGTATTTTTCTAAAAAAAGTTTTATTTACAGAAGTAGAACATCTTGAGATTGTGGTCCATAATATACCTTTTAAAAATGAATAGGAACTGAGGCAGTATATTTTCCTGTGCTTTATAAAAATTTACTCTTGAACCTGTAAAATGAATAACCACTAATTAATTGCAATATAAGAATCGTTAAAAAATCTTACTATAATAGTAATGAGAGATGTTTAATCTGCATCCTGTCATTTAAAATGTATAAGAAATAATACTTCAATTTAATGCAAGACATAATCAGCAATACTTATATAATTTCTAGATATTCTTGACTATGTGGAAAAGCGTCATAATTAAATTATAAAAACAGTATGCAAATTAATATGTATGCTATGTTTATAAGAATAAAACCTCATTGTTGCAAAAAGAATTATATATAACTTGCAATGCAAAAGCTAACAGGCATTGCTGATTTCATCAAGTTCATTCTATAAGAATTCTTTATTATAGCAGACAGCTTTTAATTTTCATATTATGATTGAAAAGTAAAAATATCTGTCAGAATTATACTGCAATTTTTTGATAAAAGTTTTAGTATTTAAAAATTTCAACTTTTTACTATTTCAATGTGTAAAAACAATTTTTGAAATTTAGAAATATGAAAAGGTTGGAATAAAATTATTAAAATGACAAGCATGCAAATAAATTAACACAAAAATATTAACTCTCCAAACAACCAATTATTTTGAACTTCGAGCACTTAAAAATTAAACTTTTAATGTTGTAACAAATTTTGCAATACAAAATATAGAACAAGAAAATATTACAATCATAAAAATAAAATTTACTGCATTGCCAAATTTTAACACTTATTCCAAATCAACTTTTTTAAAATAAAGATGTTGATTTAAAAAAACAGACAAGTTACATGGATGAAACTTGGTGGGATCTATGTAAAATGTTGTAAGCAAATATCCACAGAAATTCTGCCGTCTATCTGGTTGGTGAGACATTCATCAAACTGAATAGATTAACATGGTATATAAATTTAAACCTGTAAATGCATCCAAATTTTGGATAAAATCTATCAAAAACTTAACAATCAAATCTGTTGATATTCTTAATTAAAGGGTTGCATATACAAAATTTTACATGCAATCTAGAAATCAAAATTGGCAATATCTTTAAGATCTGGTTGGCTAAAATATATTAATGTGATTTTAACATCTAGAACAAATAAACTGCATTGGGGCTAAACTTAGAACAACAGATAGGAAGGTTGATACACTGTTGTTAAAGAAATTTTCTTCCAATATCAATGCTCATTTTGAAACTATATTTTCCAAACACGATTTTTATAAACTTTATTATATTTTTAATTACACATGCTCAAGCAAAATAACAACTATTTGTATAAAAAAGAATGCAAATAATATATAAAATTAACATACCGCTGAATTTTTATTTGTTGTCAGATTGCTATAATCATCTGAAGCACTTTCTGATTTTTGTAACCCAGGCAAAAAGTCAGACCCTAGCATCTGTAAAACAACAATAATAATATTAGTATAATAATTTTTAATGGTAAGTTTGAAAAGGCAAAGTTAATATATAACTGTAGAAATAATTTTAGACATTTTAATGGAAGCTGTTATATAACCACATAATGCATGGAAAATGCACTATTATAAAAAAGCCGAAGTATAATAGCTACTTACAATGTTCAGAACAAGCCTCCTGTTGTCCCAAACTCTTTTTTTATGCTTAATAATTCTACTTATCCCTAAACTGTCCAATTAATATAATATTGCTATTTTCTTAAACAAGTCATTAAGTTTTCTTTAGCATTATTATGTGAAACCTATTATATTTAGCTAGTTTGAGACATATGATTAATTTCTTTTACTTTTAATAAGTTAATTTTGATGCAAATATACTCGGACCATAATACACAGTAAGATGCTTTCAATGATTTAAACAACATATTGTTAAGTCAAAAATTAAAAAATGCACTAACAATTTGCTTTTTACTATACGAAAACCAAAACTTAAAACAACAATACATTTTCCCAACTCAAAAGGCTAATGCAAAATGCTGCAAATGCAGACTATATTATTGCATCATATTATGTTGGATAGGTGTACATAAAATATAACTATGAATAACAAACTCAGACAATATGCACAGTTATATTTGACCTCACAGGAATAAATTACAAAATAATTCCAAAAGTGAAATTTTCTGAAAAATCACGATTATGCAAAGTTGAAAATTCATCTCATTATTATTCTTTTGTTATTTACACATAAATAAATCCAATTCACAATTAATTTCAAGACTCGTGCTTTTCTAGCTTAGTGTATAGACTTTTTCATCTCTTCAAACTAATCTTTGATTAAAGCAAAGCATATTAATGACATACATCTTTATGATTTAAATATCTTTTAAGTGATAAAAAAGAAAATAAAGCTTACTGTTGAGGCAACATCAATAAATGACTGATCCATTTCCATATGCTTCAAACTGTTGGCAATCTAAAAAAAGAAAATTTAAAATTTAGGGAAGTCCGAAAATAAAAACAAAACCATAACTACTTTAAACAAATATTAACTAGCAATTTAAATAAAAAATGTTTTAGAATATCTAGCTTATATTCAATTAAAACATTGATGTAAATTGTGCTAATGAAGAATGCAGAATTAATAGACTGATAATAATTTTTATTGGAAAGAGCTACTTTTCCAAAGAAAAAAATCAACCCAAAAAAAGTCAGGAAACAGGGAAGATAAAAATTTTACTCATACCTTAAATTTATAAAATAAACAAAATGTAATAAAAATACAGAAAAATATAAGTTATATAAAAACCCAAGGTTAAAAAAATTATTTAATTGGTATTATTTTAAAAAGTTTCACTACAAAATTTGCATCTTAAATAAATAACTTAGATAACACAACTGGTCTTCTGATTATTCCATAAGACTTTTTTTCTCAAAATTAATGGGATTTTACTTCTTAAATATCAAAGATTACTTTCTAAACTTATACATTAAAAGATATGTTATTAACAATGAATATATTTAAATGTATTTTAATATATTTCAAAACCTTTGTGATAAAATGAATTTCCTACTCATTTTGCTTTTTTAATAATATTTCAATATATGTGGCAATGATATATGTTTTGTTAGCAGCAATTTCTGCAAATACTAAAAGCAAATATATGTGCACATATTTTTTGGTATTCTACAGGAAAAACAATTGAACTTAAAGTTCCCAAATTTGTCACCAGTATACTTTAAAAGGTTAGTTCTAAAAAAAAATTTTCAAACTTCTATATAGTAGTTACCATAGGAAAGATAACATATTCAAAGGAAAAAAAAAAAAATCAAGATTTTTATTAGCTTATTATATATAATATTCTGATTAACTCGGTAAATAAATGCCTAAATTTTGGTTCCCTTGAATAGCATAAAATTAAAATACTTTGATGTGTCAAAACCGAAATCTTTAATCATTCTAGACATAGCTTTTTAAACAGTTGGTAATGAAATTTGGCAAAGCCAAAAAGTAAATTATGTAACAAAATTTTTAGTACTGCTTTTCCCAACCCATATACTATATATAATTATACCCATATACTATTTCAATAATTATAAATGAAAAAAAAAAAAAAAAAAAAAAAAAAAAAAAAAAAAAAAAAAAAAAAGACAAGTCTACAATAAAGATTTCATTACATTACTTTAAATAATCAATTTTTAAATTAATTTTCCTTCCCAGCTATTAACTTTCTTACCATTCATTTTCTTACTCGCTCCATAAAAAATAAATTAAGAAACAAGTAAGATGGGTGATGAAAGGATAGGCAACACTTAAAAATTTGTAACCGTTTACAGATAATAATTTAGAAAGGAAGAATTTCTAAATTGCATAACTGAATATCATTTATCTGATAAATATAATAAAATACAAAATAGATTAAACAATTAATGACAAAATTGAAATTTATTGAAAAATAAAATAATTTTATGAATTAATCTTTGTGTCCCAAGATTTCCAAAAACATAGGTTTTTCATTTTAAATTACTAGTTTATAGCAAAATTTTGGAAACACTCTGAAGAAGGAACATGTGTATTGCATCAGAGCTATCTCGGGCTTAAAAAGAAGTTAGCAAGAGAAACTTGAATCCTCCATGTTTCAATGAAAGAACTAAACCTATGTCTTTGTGTATCATAAACAGCATTTGATATAGCTTGTTACAAATCTAGGAGGATTTTTTTTTTTTTTTTTTTGCATATGTGTGTGTGAAGAGCTTTTCAAGGGAAGTGTTTCCAAAAAAGTTAAGTTCAGGTAATTATGAGCAACTTTTCATCTTACATACCAGGATGCATTAACTATGAGCATCATTTGCACAGTTTAGGAAACTTGTAATTTCAATAATACTAGTTTTTGATATGGAACTTTCCTTCAAAGAAATGTAGAGCATGACTATAATTATTATGGACTTGTAGAGCAGAAGCTTGAATCTGATTGTTACTTTACCACAATGAAAACCAAATTTTTAGCTTTTGCATACATCAAATTATTCATATTTACTGGTACATTTTCTTAAAAATTCAAAAAAAAATATTCTTCAGGTTTAAATGATTTAAATGCAACTTAAAAATATAATTAATCCATTGCAAAATTATAGTATTTGGAACAATACTATTGATTCCAGTTTAATTCTGAAACCAATGCTAGTTCTTTTGAATAGATAAAGAAACGGATAATTATTTTTCTATATCAAGATAAGAATTTCATAAACATTAAAGAATCCTTTTCACAGGCTTGCTAAATAAAAAAAATATATTAAGTTCACAGGTTTGCTAAAATATATAAAAATATATGTAGGTTTAAATTTAAGACCAAAATACACAATAAAATTCAAAGGAAAATATCAAATTTCAGATACTATGTAATACATGTTAAAAATGATACAGGGGAAAAATAATCAACCAAGTGGAATTAATAATATCTTTGAACAAAATAATAAAAATAATTTATACATTTTTCATTCCAGAATGCTTATGTTGACATCCGAGGCATTCTTATAAAAACAAATTTGCTGCAACTGATATTAAGAACTATAACTAAACATAAATAGAAAAATGCAATAAGTAAATTCTTTAGGAATAATACCTTTTCTTTCATCTTTTCATCTCGTTCTACAGCCAAATGATTAATTCCCCCAGAATCTATCAATGTTCTGAAAAAAATTTTTAAAAAATATTTAGAAAAATGACTTTTGAAATATTACATGTTCCTGCATATGTCTATATCATATAAATATAAAACATTTTTAGAAAAAGACATGAAAGTTGATTAATGGTTTTTCATAATTGCAAAGAAAACCATTTTTTAAAAAACCAAGCCAAGATGAAAGCATTGTGACAACCCAAAATAGTAGAAAGGGGGAGGGGAACAGAATAAAGACTACAAAAGTACAGTAAGACCCCGTTTAACGCTGTTTCGTTTAGGGCTCTTTTATTTCAACCCGGGGATTCCACGAAATCGCTCGCAGCATACGGGGATTCCCCGAAATATTATGCAGCGATAGGTTTCAAATACATATCCGACAGAGTGTACTTATATTTCTTGTTTGGTGCGGTATTGTACAGACATATTTTTATTATTGGAAACATTTGTTGACATTATTGTAAGTAGGTATTAATTTACATATTTAATACTATATTACAGTGTTAAATATTTTGATCCTTAGGTTTTACTATGGGTGATAATGAAAAAGAAAAGAAAGCAACCAGAAAAAGCATTTCACTCAAAACTAAAATGGAAGTCATTAGAAGATTAGATTCTGGTGAACGTCAAACTCTAATTAGTGCTTCATTGAATTTGCCAACTTCAACAATAAGGACCATCATGAAGAATAAAGAAAAAATACTGTCATCGGCAACTGCAACTACGTCAAGCTCTGCAACTAGAATTACCCATTCTAGAAATAATATCATAGAGGAAATGGAAAAATGACTGTCTATATGGATTGACGACGAAGTTGACCGCAATATGCCATTAAGCCAATCTATCATAATGGAAAAAGCTAGAAGAATTTTTAATTACATTCAGGCTGAGACAATTGACAAAAGTGAAACTTTCGTTGCTAGTCGAGGATGGTTTAATAGATTTAAACATCGAAATAACCTTCACAACATTAATATTACAGGAGAAGCAGCAAGTGGTGATACAAAAGCGGCGGCTGAATTTCCAGCGATATTAAAAAAATAATTGAAGGAAACTATCCTCCAGAATTGGTTTTTAATGTTGATGAAACAGGCTTGTTTTGGAAAAGAATGCCGAAACGAAAATTTCTATCCCGTGAAGAGAAACGGGCACCGGGATTTAAAGCTGCAAAAGATCGCTTAATCCTTCTACTAGGTGGTAACGCAAGCGGAGATTTTAAATTAAAACCATTACTAATTTACCATTCCAAAAACCCAAGAGCGATGAAAGGCATATCTAAATCAACTTTACCTGTAATTTGGGAGTCTAATAAAAAATCATGGATAACTGCGAAAATTTTCCAGGATTGGTTTACTGAACATTTCTGCCCATCTGTTAACGTTATTGCGAAATTAAAAAAACTTGAACAAAAAGCACTTCTGTTGATTGATAATGCTCCAAGCCACCCAACAAATTTATCAGACTTAACAACATGCATTCCAGTCGAAGTGGTTTTCTTGCCGCCTAACACAACTGCCTTAATTCAACCAATGGACCAAGGCGTTATATCAAATTTTAAGGCCTATTACTTGCGGTGAACCTTTAAGCAAATGTTTGAAAAAACAGACGGAGAAGAAGACCAGTCCATAAGAGAATTTTGGAAAAACTACAACATCGTGGATGCTGTAGAAAACATAGGCCTTTCTTGGAATGAGGTAACAGAAAGATCTTTGAAAGGAATATGGAAGAATATTTGGCCGGATTTAAGTAAGAGCGATGACGTTGGACACTCTGTCGATGTGGATGAAATAGTGGAAGAGATATTGAAATTAACGAAGCAAACCGGTTTTGAAGGGGTAAATGTGGAAGATGTCGAAGAAATAATTCAAGAAGCAGCGGCTAGTCTTTCTAATGATGAGCTCAAGGAATTAACTGAACAAGAAGAAAACAAAAATGTTGACAGCAGTGATTCAGAAGAAGAGCAAAAAGAACTTTCGATGGCGTTTGTAAAAAGGAGTTTGTCTACCATAACTGAAATAATGGATCAATTCATTGAAAATGATCCGAATTTTGACAGGAGCTCAAAAGTAAGGCGTGGTGTTAGAGATGCTCTATCCATTTATGAAGAACTTTTAAGAGAAGAACGCAAAAGAAAAAGGCAAACAACATTAGATGCTTTTGTCACAAAAAGGCAGAACACTGAAAACGCGGAAGGCTAACTAAATATGACTGACTTAGATTTTTTTTTTTAAGAATATTCGTTTTGTTATTTATATTTTGTTATTATTTTTGAAAGAAATAATAATGTGGTATTATTTTGGGCTTTAAAAAATAAATGTTTGGTTTTATTTTTATTAAAAAAAACATACTTTTAAAATTTAATACCTAACCAATTTCCTCACCATCTTCCCCTAACCCTAAAATTTACGTGTAAAGATAGCCTCGTTTAGCGCTGCTTCGCATTACGCTCTACTTTGATGGAACATATCCCCCGCGTTAAGCGGGGTCTTACTGTATATGGATTTTATATACATTTTGAAAAAAGCCCTGCTGATTCATCATTTTGTTTCTATGGGAAAATGAATAGATGTACAGCTTAGAAGTTACAGTAATTGCAGCAATTAGAAAATTTCCAAAACCTAGCTAATTTGAAATCATATAAACGTGCATGTAAATCCTCTTTTACATATCTTTATTTAATTGGATTTGTTTTATTTTTGTAAATTGATATTTCACTAATTTCTTCATGTGCAAGCAATTCGAAAATTTTGATTGTTCTGTGTTCATGAGAATTTCAAATATTTTTAGAACTTTTATTTTAAAAAAAAAATCCGTTAAAACTTTATAATAATGGATCTATAAATTAAGACATATAAAATACAAAATATTTCTTAATGTAATTCATTTAAATAAAAAATGCAGCCCTTCAATAAAGAAATTAAGTAATAATTATACAAAATTAAAAATATATAAAGAATTTTTCTTAAGAATTTAAGAAATGTGGTTATAAATCTAATTAAATGTGATGAAATTTGTTTTCTTTAGATCACAAATAAATGATTTTTTCTTTCCTTAATTTTTGTTAATGTTATAGTTTTTTCAGGTACTCTAATATGAAATATTACATCATTAATTTAATGTTCTATCTTTGCCATTTAAAGGCAATACCTTCAGAGCTATGAAAAGTCATCCCATAAAGAGTTTGAAATGTTCATGAAATGAAGCTTAGTTTACTTATATTAATATAACATTAAATAGCAATACTAGGGCTATTTTGAGACGGGCTTCATAAATTTGAGCTGCAGTCAGATGATCGAAATGGCACCCAAGTTGCCCACCACCACACTGACAGGAGGATGTTAAGCCCTGAAGGATTTAATGTGCAACAAACCCCTTATACGATGATTCTTCGGTGAAATCAGGTCTGAAATCTGAAATCTTACAGCTCATGAGCTGCAACTTTACCACCATGTCACTGTGGCGCTCATGAAATGAAAGTCAATTCTTATCCAAAGTTGAAATGGAAATAATTTTTAATCCTTAAAAGGAATACTAAATCTATGATGAAAGTCATTCAGTATTGAATGAAACATCTAGACTAGTTTCAAAGAACATCATCACACAAAAAATAAATTTAAAATGAAATTTTAATGACAAATGCTCTCAAAACAATAAATTTTTAAAAGGTATACCACAAAAGCAAAATCAGACAGAAAGAGAACTTTAGTATAGAAATGAATTTTTATATAGAGCAAATTCTAAACAAAATTACCATAAAAAGGAATGTTTACTTTACTTAGATTAATTTAGAAAAGTAGATTTAGCTTTGTCTTACAGAATATATCAGATCTGATAAAAGTTTTAGCCAAATCATTTAGTTAACATTTGCAAATATACTCTAAACACATAATAATTACACGTAGAATTTGAAATTCATTTATAGAAAAGTTATTATTGATACTCACATGGATAATAAAAATCCCTTTTGAGAATATGCGCCATAAAAGTTATAAATGTACCTTATGTATTTTTAAATGTTAAGTCTTCATTGTATGTAAATAGAATAAATTAGTGTGAAAGAATTGATTTTAATATCAAAATTTATCAAAGTAAAAACTTATTACCATTAAAAATAACCCGTACATAAATATTTTCAAAAAAAAAGAAAAGAAAAACAAATTAATATAAAAAGAAACCCACAATCAAAAAAGGAGCCATACACCAAATATAAAACAAAATACTGAAGACCATGAATATCATGATAATATATATCATTAAAATGAAATTAATATGCTAACACATACCTAGTTCGTATGAGGCAAGATGACACTGTAAGAGTTCCTAATGTACATATTTGACATTTGCTATTAGCCACATCACCTGAGCTTTCATCTGTAGTTGAGATTCCACAGCACGTTGTGGCACTGTCTGAAGAACAAACTAAATTGGCACTTGGGTCATTTTCTTGAGCTTGTGGATGCCTGCACGAATTCAACCTTGATTTAAAAGTGCAGCAAGCTTCTATTTCTGGATTTGGTTCTGTTGTAGAGTATTCTGGCAAATCAATATTGAATAAACCAGCATAACAAAGTCCAAGACGATGCCAGAATTCAGGACATGATTTATGAGCTTCAAGGCATTGATGAAGAGCCTCAAGTTCCTCTAAAAAGTTAAAATATGCATGAACAGAGTGGAATATATCGTTAATATGTTTCAATAAATTTCTATCTGAAGTTATTTTTCTTTTTAAAGTTCATCAGGAAATATAATAAAAAGCTATCTCAGATAAATGCAAAATACATTTCAGACAAAATGCTCATCAAGAATAGCTATGCAAGATCTCGATTTTCTAATAACACAATTGTAACTGGACTATAAATAAACATAGGTAAATCAATGTTTGTTTTTTAATGTAAAGAAAAATATGTTTTAACATTCATCTAAAAATTCTTAGTCTAGAATTACAATGCATATATTAAAGTTTTTTTTTAAACTGATACCACCGCCTCATTTGTGTTTAAAATCATGTTTAATACATCCAATTGATTTCTAAAAATAATAATACAAGAAAAATTACAAACTTCAGGGAAAAATTGCTATTAAAATCTTTCAGCAGCTTATGTACAAAATTCATTATTTGCATATAAGCCACTAAAACTCGTGACATATTGGTTGGATGTACGCAAACTGATTATACTATAATGATTTTATTATTGAGCAACTGAAAAAGAGAACTTTGAATTTTTTTTTGTTTCATACAATAGGATTTTGAGAAATTTGTTCTAAAATTCTATTGATTGGATAAACTTCAAGGAGTTTAATCATATTCTGTTTTATAAAGAAAAATAATCATTCTAGTCTTGTCCTTAAAGACCTCATAAAGGACACAATTTGAATGTGGCAAACAAAAAATGTAAAGAAATGTCAAAATAAGTATCTCAATACTATTTATTTGCAAAAACAAGTATACTATGTTTGAAATAACTTCAGCATAAGTTAAAACACAATGAGATTAACATGGAAGGTATATATTTAAAATTACTATAAAATACTAATACATAAAATACTGAGTAGAAATCCATATTTTGAGATGGTTAAAAATATAAAAAAAGCTTATAATTTTCACTTTTATATAGTATAACATAAAATATATTTGTTACTTACATAATAAATAAGTAATAAATTTCAACAGGAATAATTTTATTGACAAATAAACTAAACTTAAACCTATATAAACAGAATATGACAAATAGAAATTAGTTTAACACTCAGAATTTTATGTATTAAAAACATTCATCTAAGTTTTCTCATAAAAAAAAGAAGTTTTTAGTGATAATTCTAAATCAGTAATTAAAATTTTCACCAATAAACAATATATTCATACATATGTAACTATAAATAATTGTAGAAAACTTATAAAATATATGTAATAACATTTTGAAAGTTAATTTGATCTATTTAATTCTCATGGCTAATTAGATAAATCAGTATTTAATTTATGCATAAAATGTACCTTCATATTTTCTTAATTTGTGGCAAACAGCAGCTAGAAGATTCATAGATATGAGCTTCTGATCAGGACTGAATGAAGATTTGTCCTAAAAATAATGTTTAATTTGAAATATGTATTTCAAGTAACAATAAAGCTATTTTAAACATACCAAAGGACGAGAAAAAATTAAAAATACAAACAAATGCCTGTAAAAAAAATAAAGAGTAGCAATCTTTTAAGTAAAAATAATTTTTCTCTCATTATTATACTATATAAACATGGATTGTATAACAGTTACTCCCTCCCCTCCAAATGAATATAAGCTCAGCTTTTGATTTTTGATTAACTCAAATTTTCTTTAAAAAAATCAAATCATTCTGAGCTTTTCTTCAGAAAAAAAAAAAAAAAAAAAAAAAAAAACACATTTAGATTGCAGAGTTAGGCAGCTAAATGTATTTTCAATGATAAGTGATACAAAAATATATGAACTCTTGTTTACTAATAAAGTAGGTTTGATGTTTCAAATACTAACTATTTATTAAATCAAATTGGAGATTTTTTGATTGCATAAAAGTAATTTATTTCCCAGAAAGTTAAATTAACATGATTAATCCACTAATAAATATGAGAGCTTAAGTAAAAAAGCTGAAACAGTAGCCAAATATACACACTGACAGTAGCCAAATATACACTAAGAATTTGTAAAATTTACTTTTCAAGCATAACGAATTATTAAGTTACAATATACATAATAATGATACGAAAACTATTAGTAACAAAACCATGCATTGTGAAAACATAAATAAAAATACCAGCTTCAGACTCCATTCCAGTGCCTTTTCTGCATTTCCTATCTGTAGGTAAGCCCGAGCAAGATTTTCCATAAATTCTCTCTTCCAAGTATTATTACTTGATGGAACTAATTCAAGGCATCGTTGATAGGTTTCTATGGCTTTAGGGTAGTTTTTAGAAAAATAGTGAAAATCTGCTTGATGTTTTAAAGCAACAAGCACATCACTAGCATCCTTTTCTGCTAGATTAGTATCCATGAACCACTGAAAGGTAAAATTATAAACTGTAACCACATAAAAAAACAACAACTATATTTTGAAACTATATAAAGTCAAATACAAAATATAATAAAGCTTGGAATCAATATAAATATTCCTCTTCAGAAATGTATTTTCAATTTAATAATTATATACAATGTAGTAAAGGTAATAAGAGGAAGGCCAGACATTTTACATCCTAAATTATTTATAGATATGCCAAGACAATTAACACAACTATTGTAATGAAAATAAAGTAATTACAATGAAATGAAACTACATTTTTTTAAATGTCTAAAATATAAAGTATCAAGAACAAAAATAATTGTAGTGAGGTAAAGTATGTACAAAAACTGAAAAAATTTAATTATTGACGATTTTTAAATTACAGATATACTTTAAATAAATATATGATTTTGAATTTTATTTTAAGAACATTATCTTTCGAAACAGATACTGTAATGATTCAAAGTCAATTTAAACAAATCTCTTCTATATCATCTATAAATTATAATATAGATGGGTTTATTTATTTAAATAACAGGTACAAATCATGAGATCAGACTTAAATAACATCAGGAGCAAAATATTAATGACTGGCCAATTAAAACAATATAACAGTTACCAAATACTCTTTTTAATAACTTTTTTGCTTTATAATTTAATGCATTCTACAGATAAGTAAAGAATTCAGATTTTAGAGTGAATTTATATATTAATATGCACATAATATTTGTTATACACTTTAAATTTACAATGATGTGGAACAAATAGAGAACATTTTAAATACAAAGAGGGTGTAAAAGGGACTCATTTTTTTTTCTATTGAAAGAATTACGAGTTAAAAGTTTTTCCCCTCAATTCTTTTGGTACTGTGCAATGATGTGTGTTGAAATATATGTCATTGCACAGTAAAAAAGAATCTATTGGCATGCAATCTTGAATCCAGCATACAAAAGTAAAATATATACATGTTTTTAAAGTTTAAAGCAAAAAGTTTCAACTGACATTTATTTAAAATAAATGAAATGATTAAATAAGTTTGAAAATATACTTATTTTGAAAGGAGAAGGAAGATAAAGTTGATTTTCTTATTACTTTATAATTATCAAAGAAAAAGATTCGCAAAATATTATAACACTCATTAATATTATTCATCATATCAGTGTAATATTCTGTAAAATAGTATATTATATGGAATTATAATTTTTACAAATCAGATATGAAAGGTACAAAGCCATATAGTACAAGACAGAAAATTAAACATGAAGTTTAACTTCCCTCCGGAAATACAAATGTAAAATATTGCATATCTTTCTTCCTAAAATTAAAAATGAATACCACTTACAAATTATTGACTGCTTGTGTATTAAGCACTTGATCTTCCTCAGATTCATTTTAGTGTACTGAATATATAATAAATTATTGCCTGCTAAGATATTTACACTAAAAATATTAGATAAAAGAAATCATCTGGAGAGTTTTTGAAATCATTAATAGCTAAAGAAATCATCAGTCCTCATGAGTAACATGAAATTTTTAGGTAAACTTAATTTTATCAATTTTCAATTTTTTTAAAAAAATTAAAAAGAATGCATTAAAACTAGCTTTATCAAAATATTCCCTTTTAAAATCAGCACTTTTTTGATGATAATGAATTCATCATTTAACAGTAGGCATTCTTCTGTCAACTTAACTACAGCTAAAATTCAGAATAATTATGCCAAGCGACACACCATAAAATTGACGTTTCTTTTTCACCCCACAAGGTAGATGTACATATTTCACTTCTTAGCGACTATAATGTTATTTTTTTCTTTATTTACATTTAATAACCACAGCTAATTTATAAAGAGAAAAATTGAGTAAATTATGAAAGAAGTACACAGCCAACAACTGACATCAGGCAAAACTGTTCATGACATTCACGTTATAAGGTATTTGATTACTACTTAAAAAATTAGTTCATTATTCATAATTTTTTTAATACTATCCCATATAGATTTAGTATAAGGATTAAGGAAAACAAATAAAGTTTCCATTGTCTTAAAAACTTTCCTCATTTCAAGATTTTGCATTCATAAATATATGCTAAATAAAAATTATGAATATGCATCCTTTCAATGAGTTACACTTCATAGTTAGCCACAAATGTACAAAGATATGTAGTTTTAATATGCAGGAAGATTTTTAGCTTTGGTTCTGGCCACACCCAAATATAAGTAATTTCATTCACCTTATAATGAATGTCTGCAAATAAATATAAACAAAAGGAAAGAATTGAATAGCAAATATATAAAAGAAGTATATAAAAAATATAGTAGAATATATTTATATGAAAATAAAAATTTTATAGCAGAAAATTAACGAACAAAATAGTATTAAGTTTACAAGTTATTGATCAATTTTGCTTTTCTTATAAAAATACTTTGAAAAGTGCATAAAAAAGTATAAGAAATAGTAATGCAAAAATAAATATATTAATTCTATAAAGCGTGCACTTAAAAAATAATCATTTGTTCTACATACAGAAGCATGACTTTAATGCGAATCGATTTGACGCTTTTGATGCATGCAAATTTTCCTTATGTAAACTGAAATATAAATAAGCTAAAATACGAAATTTGTGAAATAGCGATAGCTAAGCAATTCTAAACATAGATTTCATCATCTTTACTTAAATTTTTTTAGAAGTAACTGTTTTTAATTCAGTTACCATAAAGATGGGAATGCTTATAAAATAATTAAAAATAAATAATTTACAGCAAACATGAATCTATTTTTCTTTATACAAATAACACTAACATAATTTTATAAACTTTAATTTAACACTGTTTACACAAATTAACTAATAAAGACAGCACCGAATGAACACAAATATTTTATTTCAAAATCCAAAACAAGGAAAATTAATCCCTTCCTTAACATAACTTTTATATTTTTAACAACACATTTAAGCTACTAGAGACAAAATTTTACGTACTAGAGGCACGCAAACTTTTGCTTCATAGTTCGTTGGATTATTTGGCTGTTTTTCCTTAGGTTTTTCAAAAAAATCGTCATCGAATTCGGATCCGATATCCATAAGTTGTAATCACATACTCATCGGCAACAAAAAAAAAAAAATGAAATAAGCAACAAATTTTTGCAATGTTGGCTTTTTACCCTAAAGTTCATAGACAGGACACACACACGTTTGCTGACGTCCAAACACAACCTCCGAAAAGAACGGAGAGATGAGCACGTTTTTACCGTTTACATTTTCAGCGGTTCTGCCGATGACCTTCACACTCATAGCAGGAAATATCTCTGTTTCTGACAGCATACGGGAATAATACAAGAAGTATGCCTCACACTTAACAAAACTTTTGATTATATTTGTGAGTTTATAGTTTTTGAAAGCTGCAAAATGAGTCATTACTTTCAATTTTGTAATTCTTTTTGATTAATTTACAGACACAATTCAAAATCATTTTAAATAAAAAGACCCAAAGACAGTATAGAAAGTTAAAAGCCCTTTTGTATCTTATTTCTTTTTAAAACGTTTCTTGCAAACTCGATAGTTGCAAAATAAAGGTCTATCTTATGAACGACGTATACTTCTATTTCAAAAGTATTTTATTCTTTTTTTAAAATCACCTATTAAGTTACAAAAATATATCGATATTGTGCAGGAAAGCTCTATAGTTAAAAGAATGTAAAACAAAGCACATTCTATAAAGCAGAATCTATGAAATAGTTTCTACTAAATAGATTGATACAGACAACAGCATGATTGATTTCATGTTTAAATTTTGGTAATTACAGATACAAATTATAAATTAAATGACTGAAAATTTGATTCAAGCAAGGACCGACTTTAGTGCAGAAAAAGGAAAGAAGGGTTTTGAGCGCTCGCAACTCGTAAAAAACACATCATCATGATATTATAGGGGAAAAAACTATGAAGAGCTTTTAATTTTATAAAATATCAGCGTTTTAAAATGAGTTAAAAGCTAATCAGATATTATTATAATGGCCATTTATAATATGATTAGAGTTTGGACTGATTCATTCCAAGACAGTTGCGTTGCTGTAGTTTTGTCAAATATGAGGGCTATGACTACCAACTGTTTAAAAGTGTTTTCCTTTTAAAATAATTTGGGATACAACGATCCTCAAGGATTACTGTTGTCAAGTATTTCACAGAATAATGATAAAATTATCTGTCCGGATTTGACTTTTCAACTGAAAATAATAATAAGCCTTAGAATTTTGTATAAAGACGTCAACACATCTTATCATATTTTAATTTTTGCAGTAAGTTATTTCAAGATTCACGGGTGACTATTATCCAAGATACAATCTTATTTGTTCTGGATAATTTCATCCGGTAGAAGAGGAAACGATAAATTGCTTTCTCGATTATGTACCGTATATGTTTGAAAAATTAGATAGCTTAATAGTCAAAAGTGTAATCAGGATGATCAGCCAATGGTATAATCCGGATAGGGCAGGCAGGCAGGAATCCTGGACGCGAAATCTAAGGGTGGTATCAATTCATTTTTTAAAAAATAAAATTTAAATATAAGCCAAGATTCTTAAAAACTAAAAAAGTTTTCATCAAAATGACAGAGTTTAAAAGTCAGTAGGTTTATCTAATTGGAATTATGGGCTTATTATAAACAAATGATTTTATTAGTTTTTAGTTTAAAGATTATGGTTACCTTATACATTAAATAGAATAATTATAATAAAACTCATATTTTTTTGTTTTGTTTCGTAGTGAATAGAGGTTTTAAATCGTTTTGATTATTGTGGAAAATAATACCTTTGCTTTTCGATTCTCGCGAAAGCAACAAATACTGGACAACAGCATAGCTAGAGATCGTATAAATTTCAAAATCTTTTAAAAAGAGTATAATATGTGTTTCAGAAATGAAGCGTTTTTCAGATATTTGGACAGTAAAATGGATGACCAGAAACTATATATCTGAAAATTGAATCATAAATACTATATATATATTCATTTTTTTTAAATTCGTCCTTCTTATAAATTACTCAAATTTAAACAGAGTCTTTCTTTTTAAGTATTCAAATAAGCAGGAAAATTATACTTTTAGATATATGATAAAACAATAAAAACAATTTGAATTTTAGGACAACAACAACAATACAAACTGTTGCTGTTAATTAGACAAATAAATAATTTTAAAAAAATCGCGAGATTCCAGGAAAAACGGTTTCTTTTTTAAAGATTAGAACGGTTTAAAAAAAAACGTTTTTTGTTCTTTTTTTTAAAAAATTTGGGAACGGTGCAAAATTAATTTTTTGTGGAATAATATGAAAGTAATCGTTGAAAAATACTCTTTATTGTTTTAGTATAGTTGTGTAATTTTATACACTTCGAGGACGATGTAATGTCGATAACCAAGCAAAAAACTAAATTCATTTTTTGTGGAGATTGGGATGAAAGTAAAAAGTGAAAGTTTAAACGCGAAAAAATTTAGCACGGATTTACTGTGTTTATACACAATTAAAAACAAATAAAAAATGACTTTACATTAATATTTAAAATAAAGACATACAGCTAAGCATTTTTGAATGGGTGCAGAGCCTGATTAAGGTGGGAACATACGGAGATATTGCCACGGGCTCCTACAACAAAGGGAACTCCCCAAATCTAATAGAAATTTTATTTTATATTTTCTTTTTCCTTCAGGTAATTAATTGATTCTTCATTGCTGAAGTAGTGAAACCGAAAGGGACAACCAAAGAAATTTTTTACCTCGTTCCTCAATTAGGCTAAATAGGACCCCGCATGGGTGATTTGAAGAGGTGGCATGAGATGTCTAGTCGACAACAAGTCAATGGGTTAATTCACATGATACGATTATGTTGTTGCTTACAAGGCATGAAGCATTTTACTGAAATCTGCTTTAATATGTTAATTTTTTTTATTAATTTTTTATTAATTTTTTTTTTGATATAACGACTTAAACAATTAAGCAGAGTATAACCTTTTCCAATCTTTTGATGACTTTGTTTGGGTCATTGTTACTTAGCAACCGTTTCGCTTTTTGAAGTTGATTATTTGATATCGGAAAACGATGTGAAAGGACACTCTAAATCAGATTTGGAGCAAGCATTTGTTTAATGAATGATAAGACCAATAGGTTTATATGCGAAAGAAAACTGGACTCATCGATAGTTCAAAACTGAATTCATAGTTGGAAAGTTATGTGATGTTTTAAAATAAAAATACTTTTTGATATTTGAATAAATGAAGGGTTTTATGTACAAACGAATGGAGATTTAGGTTCTTCAAAAAATATTGATCGTTCGAAGAAATGTAACAATTTCTGAAAATAATTTACCTTTTTTGAATAAGGATAATTTTAAGATCCAATTTTATTTTCAGAAGAATATAATATTGTACCTAGGAGAGTTTTCTTTTGTGTATGTTGCTTGTTGCTAAACAGGTCATGTATTTGAAAAAATAAGTTTCATAATATTCTCAGACATAAACTAAATAAAATGACTTAAATAATTTAAACGAATTTTCAAATTTAAAGAATAATTTCAAGCTCTCTTTGATCGTGACTATTAACATGATGACGTTAACAGCTTGATAAACTATCTGTAAATTAAGTTATACGATAATGATGACGCAAAAAATCGTTCTAAATGCTCTTTGAAGTCAGAGATAAAGTCTTTAAGTCCACTGAACTATCATATTTGACTCACAATTACCTTTTAAGTAAAAGGTTCTCCTCCCAATCTAATTTTATTAAAATTTTAATTAGCTTTTTAATTAAAAATTAATCAGTTTTTTTATATTTCCTCAATAGTTTTGGAATTTAATGTTCAAAATTATTTCTGACACCATTTTGAAATTAAAAAAAAAACAGCTTTTCATGACATTAATTTTATTTTCACACAATTTTCTCTGAAATTAAAAAAAAAGAAGATATTTCTAAGAATACTTTGCAAGTATACCTTTTATTGTTTTAGTAGCTGCACTCATATAAATACGAATTGCAAAGGTGTTAAGTACATTTTTTATATGCCTGTTATCACTACTCTTTAATTAAGAGTAAATCTTTCTAATAAATCATATCTAGACTCTCCAATCAGCCCGAAGGCAGACGGATTTAAACCACTAGAATTGAATGACCGGACCACCGCCACCGCTGCAGCACTGACGGGAACTGTGGTTAAGTTCGAATAGCCCTCACAGGTCACGATACAACCCTTCCCGCAGGAAGTACGTCCCGTCATCGATGGGTGGATTGTAACCTTCACCTATTAGCGTACCCTCCTGGGAGGCGGTAACCAATCACTGTGACAGAAGCATGTAATTCTTTTTACGAGTTTCCTCCCTCGAGAAAATTTTTCAGACAAGTCGTAGAACAGACTCTCCGATCCGCTACGTTGGCAGACGGATTAACCATAGAAACTGAATGACCGGACCACCACAACAGCAATTAGCGGGAACTGTGGTTGAGTCTTAATGGCCATTACCGACCACGGTACAACCTTTCCCGAAAGAAGTACGTCCCGTCATCGATGGGAGGAGTCTAACCCCCACTTATTAGTGTATCCACCGGGCTGGCGAGATCCAACCACCATACCGGAAGTATCTCATCCCCAATAACAAGGTGCCCCCTGGGGGTTGAATCTTTCTTACAAAGTCAACCGAAACAAAAACATTATCATCCTGCGATGTTTTAGACTAGAAGTTCGAATCTTATTAATGGATTTTAAATATGAACTGGCAATAATTAATTAAGTAATTAATTTCCATTTAAAATAAAAAGAAGGTTATAATTTGATGAGAACATTGATTCAAAACTTTTTATGTATCCTTTGATTGAAAATCACCTTTGTTGAATTTATGATTCTGTAGAATTCGTTTCTGATGGCAGTAATGTGATAAGCAACCGATATTGCTTCATCAGTAACACTTTAGTTAGTTATGCATTGTTATATCCTTTTTTAAAGTTAATTAACATGAAACTATTAAGTAAGTATTTTTTTTTAATTATTATTCTGCGTCAATGACATTATACAACTTACAAGAGACGCCAATCTCAATATTATTTTCGATTCATTGCTGGTTGCTTTATAATGAAATATTCTTTCAACATCTCTGTTATCGATTGCGAGTGGCCTCCGATATTCTCCTCCTGTGATTTAGGTTCGCGCACGAGAAAGAGATATTGGGTTATAAATATATCACTCCTTTTCTTTTTTTTAAAAAAGGGAAGAATGTTTTTTATCCTTTGCGATTTGAATAACCTCTTATCAAGCTCCCTTATCATTCTTTGAGTGCAGTGACTCGTTGTAACTTTGTATCTCGAAATCGCCTGAAGTTTCTTTAAAGATTTATAATGAAGCACAATCACCCCCGCTGATTTCAGAAACGGATAAAAGGACGGATTCCCTTTTTAGGTGTTAGGAGAGATGAATGATTTATAGGCAAAAATTTAAAAATTTTTAAAGAATCATAAAAAATTATTTTTGAGTAATTATATTCATCGAAGTTATCGCTGAAGAATGTTAAAAATCACAATTTTTTAAAATGTGCACATATCCAACTTCCAATGTAAATTAGAGCCACTTTGGTTGTCTGCAGAACGCCAAACGACCAACCGATTCATCTTTGTGAAGATGAAAATCCTTTCCCGCAAACAATTATTGAAATAAAATACAGGCTATTTTTCGAAAGCATTTTTTGGCTCGCATCCATAACAGATTAAGTGAGACGCGTTCAGTTAATGCATAAATCGTTGACTAATGCACACTTCTGATATGAAATTTTTCCCGGTTCATTTCGGTCATGCTAAATTAAATATGATCAACTTGATTAAATTACGAAGCTGCATTCATTACCATCCATTATGCCAGAGACAATGGAATAAAGAAAAGATCAAGTTTCCTGTTTCATATCCCAATCCTGCATTCGTGAAGAAAGTTTTATCTTATGTATTATTTTCAAAGAATTAAATTAAATAAAATATTCAGATTTCAATCTTTTTTAGTTTCATTGAACATTGAACTCGGTTTCTTAATTCAACCTATATCGTTAAATTTTTTTTTAAATTGAAAACGTAATTATCATAATGAAGCGCATGAAAAAATACAATATTCTTTTCCATCCGGTTTTCTTCTGCTAGATAAGGCGATTGATCGAATCAGTAGATTAGATGACGAATTCATTAGGTAGCAAAGAATGATTCAAAATTAGAATAACGATTATCATTATTTAGAACTTCTTAAACTGTAGATCTCGATTACTTATCGGTCGCTTTATGAAGTTTTGGGATTGTGAAAACTTTAGTGGCACGCTCATTTATTTAATTCTCCAATGTTATGAAGACATTATTAAAACAATTTTGCCGTTGGATGTGCAAGTATAATGTGCTTGCAGATTAAATTCTATTATTATTTTGTGTGAAATATATCGTTAGGATAAATGTTTAACCCTTTATCTATTGACAGTACTTATGAGTACCATTTAAATCTGGATTATATTTTCATAATATGACTATTTTTTTCCAATGGCATTCTAAAAAATACGGAGAATGTAACCCAAATAGCAAGAAGTTTATATAAGCTAAAAGTAGGAATGAAAAATATTTAATTAATAATTAAATTAATTAAGTTATTTCTATTGATTAAAGTTTTTATCTTGGGTTCTCTGGGGTTATTCTATAAGGAAATAGTACTAAAGCAAAAAATGAAGTTGGAAAAATGATGGCTACATAATTCAGTAGATATAGAGTTAAAATGCTTAAAAAATAATTGAATATTAACTATTCCATAAAATAATAGATGCCATTCAGTGAAAAGATAAATGTATTTAAATTTTAAAATGTTATAAAAATCATTTTTGTACTGTAATAGTTTTGGTATTTATTAATTATTACTTAAAATTCTTATTAAAATTTTAAAAAATCTCTTCTGGGTGCACTATCCTACCCTTTGAAGTATTTATGCACCACAATTTTTAGCTCCAGGTCAAATGGTCTAGACTGTACTGCATCAACACACACACACACACACACACACACACACACACACACACACACACAC
>JAOUZG010035618.1:1262601-1273073 GCA_026289955.1 Argiope argentata
CACACACACACACACACACACACACACACACACACACACACACACACTCATGTGCCTCTTTATTACAAGTAAAATTAATTTTCTGCTAACCTTTAGTCCAAAATTTTGGTCCACAAAATCTTTTCAAGTAACGAAAAGTATTTCAGCAGCTTAGGCATAACAGGAATGAAAAGTAACTAAAATTAATGTAAATTCTAACTTCTTTTGCACTAACTACTAATTTAAAATAAAGTAAAACCCGGACAAATCTTTTTAGAATTTTAAACACGCATATATTTTCTACCCACTCTTATTGTTGCTCAATCTTTGAAACTTCTAGATCATGACTCAAATTTTTGGATGTTATTCAAATGGACGGTAATAAGCGTGGGAAGAGAGCTATTCAGACTCAATTAAGGCTCATAAAACGCAGCTTTGTCATCTTACCTTTCTGAAATTACAAATAAAATAAAGCCGAAACCAAGAATACGTCTTTTTTGAAATGATAGTTTTTTTTTGTACTTCCGTACTGATGTTCCTGAAAATGTGCAAAATATTGCAATAAGATTTGCTTTTTAAAGAATATTTGAAGAAAAAACAAAAAAGGGAATCTGGCTCTAAAATATAAAATTCTTAATTTTTGATTTAGATGAAATTATGAGACCTGTTATATTGTTAAAAAATGACCCAACTCTTTAATTATCGTCTTTATGTCTTGTATGGGTATCGAGTTATTGTTTCCTGAGCTTTTAAATTAAAAATACATGATTGAAAGACGGTATAATTCGGTAGAAAAATTACACGCATTCAACATAATTAACATATAACAATTAAATTATATTTTTATTCATTTTAATTGTTTCATTGAATGAGCCACTTTAATATTGCAAACGATCCAAAAAAACTTTGTTTCGCATTTATGGTTTTAAAAAATCACTTTCCCTATTTATTTCATTTCATATAATCAATGTGTTCAAAATGACATTTTTCTAGGTTTTATTTGCTGTAGTCATTAACTTATTTTTTAAAAAATCAAAGCTTTTGTAAATGCAATGGCAATGATTTATTAATAGCTGAATCATTGTGATGCTCGTGCAGATAATAAATTTTTTTTTCGCCTATGGATTTTTGTTGATGCCAAAAACCCCATCCGAAAAACAACTTCATGTTCTAGCATGATAAAAAAAGTAAAAAGCTTGCCAAACATTCAATTAATTTCTCCTAAAATTAAAATTGAACTCATTAACTAAAAATATTCTTTTGATTAAAAAATGTATACATTATTATATTACATACTAAGATAATAATATTAATATTAAATATAATGCTAATATTCTTACAATCGAATTGCCTAATCCTAAAGGGACACTCCTCTTTCTGTGAGACAGAAATGAAATGGAAGAAAAACTTAATTAAAAAGATAATTTATATAATAACTAGATATGAATGTACGCAATAGAGTAAAACTCTGTAAAACATACAATACTTACTTTTTATACCGTCCGACTTTATCTCCAAATTTGAAGTTGTTACTAATGAGTTGCTAAACCGCCAATTATGGCGATCTGGCAAAAATATAATCTGTTGATCTTTATGCTAAATTTAAATCCGTCGCCAATGAGTTACTAAACCGTTGGCGAAGATGGTATAATATGTAAGTATCAAACATACTTTATACCTATCACTGCTTTTCATATCTCTCTAATGCATATTGAAGAAAATTTCAAAATACATTAGAACTTAGGTTGCCACAAAAACACCTATTTACAGACGAGGAAAATATATGCAAATCTTGAAATTTAATTAGCTTTAATGAACAAATGCGCGAGGTCACAAAACACAAAAAAGGCAAGAACAGTAGCATCTCCATTCAAAGAAACTTTCATTTAATAAGATCTCTAAATCAAAGGAAACCTCTCTAAAAACCTTGATATTGGGCGACATTTGTCTGTTACTTTCTATATTACGAAAAATAAATTTCACCATTCAAATGACGTTTTCCCACCTCATTTTCTTGTTGCAATGCTTTGCGATTTTCAATTTTTTTCTACCGGTTTGCGGCTTCTCTTTCAATAAATTCAATCAAATTTTCTGCCTCGAGTGAGAGCAGACTCTGAAAGATACAGGCATTGTTGAAAAAGGTTTAGAGCAAAACTGACAAATTTTCAACGCATTGAAAGCATTGTGATTGATGTATATCCTTCAAGGTATGATATGCTAAACGGCCACTAAGACACTACATTGAAAGATGAAGAGGTCATTAAAAAAATCTTCTTCCGAATAAATGCTAACAACATGTGATGTAATACGATGGTGATTACAGTTTCAAGAAAATTTTATGTGTAGTGTGCTACAATCTTTACAAAAAAAGAATGAAAATTTTAATAAAAAAATGTTTTTTTAAATTATAAATATATACAAAACGGGACTACCGATTTTTCAAAATTGAAGTTAATAAAATGGATAGATATGTTTCAGTATTTGTTATCTTTCACGTTTGCATTAATTTATTAATTTCTATTAAACAATATTTTATAAAGAACTTTACGAACGGAAAGGTGAGACTTCAATTAACAGTGATTCACTTGTTGTTGTTGTTCTCGTGTTCCACTTTCCAGCTGAAAGAGGTGTGCAGTTGCTTTTGAGGACATGGACTCCTGAGCACCCGAGGGCAAAAGTCTGACTTCTAGCTCACACACGTCTCAAACCCTTTTTACGGGGTAGTATTCATTCATTCATTCACAGATCATAATTTAGATCTGGAACAGAGAACGATACATCAGATTACTGGTTGGTTTTTTGTATTTGAAAATCAAGGAAGAAAATTCTGTTAATTATTTGAACAGTTTACTTTATTAATCCTAAAGAGAAATTACACAAGTACAAAATGTAACTTGAAATATATAGATTACCAAAACACTTAAGGGATGTTCTAATTTTGATGGAACTTTTAGGAAGATTCATGCACAAAATAGGCGAAACAGATATAAAACTTTAGACTCAATAAAAATTTGATGCTAAAAAAACCCTGTTAAATAAATAATGAACGCAAGTAACGTAAGAAAGATTTAATTAAAATTGCTCACAACCAGTTCCGACAAACCAACTGGTCACCGACGGTGACTTATAAACTATAAAACAGTTCTGTGACCATGCGCTATATTTTTAATCTATATATTTGCGAGAGTATATTTATTTCGTTAATGGTGCAAAAGCTATATTTGATCACACTGCCACATTCTTTCGTTTCAGAGAAAGGTGGCTTATCTTCTCAGTTCAATTGAACTCACTTTTACCTGGAGAAAATACTCAACAGTTGTTTTATCGGCTTAAGTTACTGAGTTGACATTCCAAAACACGATTCTAGGTTTGCACCTGGATTTGTTACCTGAAAAGGGATAGAAAGGTAGTGGAACCTGAAATAACATTTTTCTCACATTCAAATTAAAGAATAATAAACTTAATTGAAAAAAAAAACTAAATTAAAAAGATTTGTGAAATCAGCTTAGAATGTTATGAGAATTCGAGAAGGTCTAAAGTAAATTTTAAAAAATATAACTTTTTATTAAACTATTTATTATTATTTTTTTAAATGTAAGTGAAATTTTTTGAGCTCATAACGAATAAAAATTTCAACTCGATACCTAATTTTATTTTTTGAAAAATTCCAGTTTGTCGAAAAAAGCAAAGTAATCGAAAGTTGTCTGTTTTACTATCTATCTGAATTCGTGATTAGGGGAAATAAATTCCGATTCTAAAAACGTTGTTCTAGATTTAAAAGGGTGTCTCGATGATTAATACTTAAAAAAAGTGTAGTGAAAATTAAATTTGCAAAAAGAAAAAATTCTTATTTTGTGTCCTTTACTTATCGAAAAACAATGAACAATTGTACCCGCGCGAGCGTAACATTTAACAGGAAACGAATTAATAATAGAGAAAAATTGCTTAATTTAATTTCCACCGCCTTTTTAAAATCGACTATGATTACACAATTTGAAATCATGGAGTAAGATCTTTAAATTAGGTTTTTTTTTTTCGCTTTCCAAATTTTGATTGATAAAAAAAAGACATTTCCCCTAAATAATAATTTATCTGAAATAATTTTTTCAACAAGCACGAAAAGCTATTCCAGTATTGAAATGAAATTTTTACTCTTTATTCTCATTTTATATAGCATGTACAAAAATAGAATTCTAAAACATTTATTCAAATTTAAAAAAAAAAGAAAGATCTCCCCTCCCTCGATTTGAGCATTTTTACCCCTGTGTTAATAAAGCTACTGTTACATTTTAGCGTAGCGGGTTCGGATTGAATGGACTTTACTTCAGGACAGCACAAACAAATTTATTTACAGCTATTTACAGGATGACTTGATAAAATAAAACTTCAGATAAACACAATCCAGCAGTCAACAGTCACTAACAGCGTAAATGCAAGCCTTACGCACAATAAAAACAGACTGCAAAACAGCTATCGTATAGCACAGCAACAGTAAATAGCAGCGAGCTCAATAATACAACGCTAACAGCAAACGTAAACACGGCTCTCTAATAACCAGCAATAAAAGTAATCCGCTAGTCCAGCTGGACGCTTCTCTTCCGAGAGGAAACTACTGAAACTACGGCAACCCGTCCCTTATATAGCCGAGCGAGCGCGCTCCCAAAAGCAGGTGGACCTTCATGTATGATCCAGCGGCTACCAGAATATTCCTTTTGCCAAACCAACCCGGCTGGCGTGAAGCTCCTCGTCAAAAGTCGCCAACTTCGGTGTGCTTTCTTGGCGGTCACCCTCTTGTAACACTACCATAACCATAAACGGCCATTTCGAACTACTACTAAGGTACAAGGAATAAATCTGACATGACACTGGCTGAAACTATGGCTGAATTTTGAGAGCCTTCATCGGCCACGTTACAACCCTACCCGTAGGAAGCATGTCCTGTCATCGGTAGGAAATATCCTATCCCCATAATTTCTGTACTCATTCGGTTGACAAAACCCATCCACCTTATCGGAAGCTTCTCGTTCTCATTTCTGAAGTCCCCCTCCCCTATGGAAGATAAAGCTACCATAAAGTGCCATCGAATATTTTATAGATCTTTTTAATACTTACAACTTATTAATTTTAATTTTTTTTCAGAATAATGCTTTTTTGAAAGTTCAGATGCATCCACTCCCCCGATATTTTGACTTCCACACCCTGTTTACTAACATACCAAATGTAAATTTGAACATTTTCGATTTTTTTGTTATATATTTTTCCACTTTTTGATATATTTCATGATATTTTGGCTAGATTATCTGATACATCCATCTTTCTGATGTGTTATCACATTAGTTGCAAATAATAGAGATATTCTATGAGAAACGAAGTACTGAGGCGTATTGTGCATATTCACATTAAGTAATGATTTTAAACCTCGACTCTTGCATTCGCACAAATGACTGTTAAGTACATGAAAGTAGCAAGAATTTGCCCAACGAATGTGTAAGCAACTTAAACAATATCTTTGAGCAAAAAAAAAAAAAAAACCTTTTTAATTCTTTATTATTTTATTTCTCATTCTTTGGATTACAAAAATCTGCATTACTATATTTTTTAAGGCGTAATATCATCAGAATATTTTTTTGATGGGGATAAATAATTATTTTATCTTATTTTCACTGTAAAGAATGTAATCACATAGTTGAACAAAAGCTACCGGAAGAATATATAAATTACTCTTTTCAAGGCGAATTTTGGAATAGTATATAGGAAGAGGATCAAATTGTGAATCAAATTAAAATCGTACTTACTCTTTTTACTCTGAACACAAACCTAGCTAACGGAATTGAACTCTACGGCCTCACAGTGCCATTAAAAATGAGTAGTAATCTGTTTTCTTTTGTAGTAATTTAATTCCTCCTAATTTCTCATGGGAATAGTAATGCCAGAAAACTAAGCAAAATCTTTCTTTCTCAGCTTTCAAGATGAGAAACGGTTATGATATTACTTGAACGATATTTAAGGAAGTAATGATAAAGGTTTGTATCTTATTGGAACAAGGAAATCAATTATATTTAAGAAAATGTAAACGGTTGTAAGAAAGTAATATATATATATATATATATATATAGAGAGAGAGAGAGAGAGAGCATTACCAAAACTCAGAAAAAAGTCCCACCTTTACTAAATTAGCATAATTAAAAAGGTTTTTAAATTTAAAATTATTTTTTGTAATAGTATGTTCAGGATTTATCGGGCGAAATGTCAGAGAGTTATTGCCTTAAAAAATTCCAAAATACTGTTTTTATATGGACGCATAGACACTGAAATTATTCTAACCTTAAGGATTAAAAAATGGATTTACTTCCACAAATTTGCCTTGGTTCCATATAGCTTAGTTTTGCCAA
The DNA here is from genome assembly GCA_026289955.1 of Argiope argentata. Lineage (NCBI taxonomy): Eukaryota > Metazoa > Arthropoda > Arachnida > Araneae > Araneidae > Argiope > Argiope argentata. The sequence goes on from JAOUZG010035618.1 coordinate 1,268,973, forward strand.
AAGAATATGTCGCTTGAGACACAAAATATATTGACGGTATTTCCCACAGATGAAATTATTAAAAAAAAATCGAGGCAATATTCACCCTTAAGATCAAAAAGTTTTTTTTTTTTTAATCTTTCCTTTCCTTTCCTTTTTTTAAAAATGAAATATAGAAATCTCAGTGAGGGAAAAAATCAACCTGAAAGATTAAATGTTACGAGGATTTCGATAAGACATGTGCTCCTAAAAGATTTTCTTTTTTTTAAAATCATTTTTTAAATGTGTGATTATATTACCATATTTAAAAAGCTTTTAATCTAGAATACGTGACTTTGTTTCATATAAATGACATTTCTTTTTCTTTCTCAGTTTCTTAATAGCCTATATATTTTTGTATAACGTAGTTGTATACTTCTTAAATGAATTCTCAAAAATTTATGACCTTAAATTCTCGGCGTCTTAAATTCTTAAAATTAAAATAACAGGAATGAAGATGTGTTTTCTGGAGTATACTCCAGAAACGAGGTTTTACTTAAATGAGACTCAAAGCATTTTAGAATTCCATCGGCTTGTTTATTCCTTTCACTGAACAGCATATATTACAAGCATTGCCAGATTCTAAAAGGTTTACAATTGATCCACAGCTATTTTACAAAAATTAAACGAAATAAAATTAATAAAATATGTTTAAAAAAGAAAAAAAATCGTTTGCTTTTAATTTTTAATAATATTTTAATTATAATAAAAATAGCTGCAGTTATAAAATGTCTGAAAAGGAATCATCTGCTAAATGTTTGTTAACAGATTTAGATTATGATATTTACCGAACATTGCTAATTACATGGAAACTAGTTCATAAGGAATAAAAAGCCTGTGTGTAAAATAATTCAGCAAGTGTATATTTTGTTTGTCCTATTGAATAGGTTTCATAATTTCCGGAAAATGAATATTATTTACATATTTCTCGTATATTTCAAAATTTAGCTGGTTTTATGCTTTGCTTCATCAAATTATGTAGTGAATCGAAAGTATATTATATATCTTTTTACTTTCCATGATTGTGCTCGAATTTCTATTTAGTTCTATTATTTTGATGTCCAGACAACGCATCAATTTTACTTCTTTATCTCATTGCGTTATAAAATTGTCTTCTCAAACACACCGATAGATAAGTAGATAGAGGGTTTCTTAAAATAAATAAATAAATTTCGTATGAAATTTCTCAGAAATCTATCATTTTGGAGCAAAGGTGTTATGTTGAAATTTATCTCTAAGGTTTACGTTTTTCAATTATCGTCTTCATATTCACAGGGACGGAAGAATAAACAGACCATTCATCAAGAATTTGAAATTCATTATACATTATGTTGTTTAGTAGAAAACAAATTTAATGCAAGTATCAGAAGTTTATTATCATATCAGATCATAATATTGTTTTAGGAATGAAGTTTTATGGCGTCAACGAAAAACCTTAGGCGAAAAATAAAAAAAATCCGTGGGCGAAAAATAAAAATTTTATTTTCTGCGCGAGCATCTCAAAAAATCAGCTTTTAATAACGTGATGCCATCACATTTACAAAAGCTCTGATTTTAAAAAATAAGTTGGTGACTATAGCAAATAAAATCTAGAAAAATGTCATTTTGAGCCCGTGATTATGTGAAATGAAGTGAATAGTAAATGGGATATTTTTTAAACAATCAATGCGAGACAAAGTTTTTTGGGGTCGTTTGCAATACTAAAGTGACTCATTCAATGAAACAATTAAAACGAATAAAAATATAATTTAACTTGAACGAGCACGTGGTGCTTGGCCATTCAAGAAATTATGTTCTGACATGATACATTGAAATATGCATAGCAGATTTCATTTAAATCTTTTTATATAATTTTGATAACATGAAAGACATTCGAAAATATTCATCGAAAATTTCAGCTATGCGTTGACAGAATCTGTCGCGAAAATTCTAATTATGCGATTATTAATGAATCTATTTTTTTATTAAAGTGCAAAGATACAGGTCAATCAGTAAAATTGTTTGATCACGCCGATTGCTTATTAGACATTAAATTAGATGGATGTAACAAAGATTTATATGATTTTGATTCCATGAAAAGACAACCAAAAATATTCAAGTGTCACAAATTTTAACCACGCGCTGACAGAATCTATCACAGAGATTCTAATTATGAAACTTTATCTCCCTAGATGTGACCCAACACGCGCAAATATCTACTCCACATAGTTATCTGCACTTCGGTTGGAGTGGTGTTTGCAGTGGACGATAACGCTTCATTAATAATAGCGAACTGTGTCAAGGGTCCCGCTCTCCACTTCCGAATGTTCCATGAGACAAAGGAAATGCGAGTGATTAGCGGCGCGTTCGGAACTATTTACGAAAGTTTCTTGGGTCTTCGAATCTGGAACGCGAGGGTTAGCGGCAAGATGTTCTCTTAAATACACAAGACGGTTTTATCGCTATATGTCCTCAAAAAATGAAAGAAGAAAATGAACAACAAAAACAATCAACAGGTTTCTTGGGTCAGTCCACTAAAAGTGGATGTAGGAGGTCAGTAGGATAAAAGAGTACGCAGTTAAGAGAAAAAATATGTTGACTGTATTGAATTGTTCCTTCGATTGTCATAAAATGGACTTTAATTTTCTTGCGTCATGTTTCCTTGAGGAATCGCTAGCAGAGCAAGAAAATCTTTTTGCTTACTGTTGTCTTCGAATATGTTTTTCCTTAAGCAGCTCTTGTATACTAATTAACACTTTGAGATAGGTTTAAATTTCCAAGCAGAAGAATTTTCAAGTTGTGCTCGGAATTCCATAAACGCATGAAATAAAATAAAATAAATTTTATATTTGTTTCATTCTAATTAAAAAAAGTTTTTATTAGTTGAGTAGAAGGAAATTAAATATAAATAACTTACTTAAAAAATTCATGAGATGATAAGCAAAAAGAGTTTGTATGTATTGATTTAATTTTATTCCATCAATGGAATTTAAATGAAAGGAATTTTCTGTCATTAAATTCTTGAAATTCAAAAAAAAAAAAAAACATTAATAAGAAAATTTTGCGAGTTTGCTATCAACATTTTAATTGGAGATAGATAGTATCAATTTAAGATGGAAATTTTTTTTGAGCATAAAAACATTATCATTAAAATCTTATCTTAAAAGATATTCTTTATAAATAATACGCAGAAATATGATTAGTGCATTTAGTGAGGGATTTAGACATTTGGTGGTTCTGTTTATTAAAAAAAAAACCCTTCTTTTAATAAACTGCTTATCAATTATGTGTTTCCTATTAAAGACTTTTTAACATATTAATGTTTTCTTTTAGGCTAATTTTTTATTATCTCCACTTTGTTAAAATGAATTTGCTTTTATTAATATATTATGATTCCACATTTTTATTCATTATTATCAAAGAAGAATTTATATGTTTGTAAGTATTTCAATAACAAAGTGAATATAATGAAACACACAAGAACCTGACAAATTATATTCGATAAAATGTTAATTTTATCCTTATATTTTGGAGTTCATATAATTTGTACTTTTTACAAATTTATTTATTTGGTATAAACGTAAAGTTATTTAATTGATCTGTTATGGCCCTTTCTCAGCTGACGCGGCCCTAGGCAATTGCCTAGTGTATTAAATCGGAAATCCGCGATTGGCGGCACTTATGTTCTCATACATTTAATGATAAAATTGAAGTTATCATTGAATAGATGTGTATTCCCCCCCCCCATGGTGATGCAAAGACCTTCTCCCGGAAAAGAACACTCAAATTTCTTTCAGCAAAATATGTAATGAAAAGCAGATACTGCAACAAAAATTCACTATTTTAGTTTTCTATGGGCTAAAGAATATCCCCCTACGAAAAAAGCTTAAATTGATATTTATAAATTAAAAAAAACAAAAACAAACTAAAAATGTTTTAAGACGGCGGAGAAGAAAACCTTCTTGAAAAGATTCTGTTTTTTTAAAAATATTTATTTAAATTGATTTGTTTCGTGTTTGTAAAGATGGAGTTTTGTAATTGATCCTTCATTCTTTTTACACACACACACACACACACACACACACACACACACACACACACACA
>JAOUZG010035618.1:1273083-1299706 GCA_026289955.1 Argiope argentata
CACACACACACACACACACACACACACACACACACACACACACACACGTATTCTAAATTTTATATACTGAAATATTGCCGATGATAATACACAATTTTAATAGTTTAAAATACAGATTAACAGATATACAATTAAACGTATAAATGGCAACTCCTGCTACTGTATTTGTTGCGTTAAAAAACTATTTTTATGAAACTCATTATTCTTTATTTCGAATACACTAACACTTCACATAAATGCTATAATAAAAATAGTAAGATCCCAAGTATGCCAATAGCTTTAAAAGATAATATTAGATTCTGAAACTGCAAGTAGCTTGTGACGTTAAGTTAAATGTGCTCAAACTCACTATCAAAGCTATAGCCGATGGAGGCAGAAACACGAGCCCTCTTAACTCGCGTCATTGTTTAACTTCACAATAGCACTCCACTAGTATCGATCGACCACCGAATGATTCACAACTCTGAAGCAACTTTAAAATCAATAATTTGTTAATGAACGATGGCCGTAGCACAGAAAAATTTAAAATGAAACGGTTTTTTTTTTCATTTTTAAAATCATTTATTATTTGCATAGTTTTAAATTTAAATGACGGTGAATCGACTTTTAGATTTTCAGTGTCTCGTACACCGTTTTGGAATATATCCATAAAAAAGTGAGCTGTATTTTTCGTAATATATATACATTCTGGGACATTTCTGTTAATATGTCAAAAAAGAAACTAAATAAAAGCTGTTTACTGCATTGAAAAATGTTGTTTTTTCTTTTACAGATATGTTCTGAATTGGAGACTACTAAATGAACATTCAGAAATCATTAATTTGACCAACAAAATTTACATAATATGTAATTCACGAATATTTAAATTGAGAACTATGCTATTAGTTCACAATTTAAATTTGCCTCTAGTTTCTTCCACATGTTTTCTAAGTAAATGTATTTTTTAAAATTTTTTATTCGTATTCAAAATTGGAACTCAGCAAATTTGAATAGAATATATGACCATATCTCTTGAAGATTTCGAACGAAACATGACGCACAAGGTATATAGAATAAAAGTTCTTTAGAAGGATGCTGGGTGTAGCAAACTTCAAATGTAACGTAGTAACAAATATCTTAGAGTTAATTAGAAAAATTAAAGATTGCTCGAAACGTCAAAAGGAACATGACGTATGAATTCTTTTGAACTAGAAAGGTTAACGAATGTTCAGAACTTCGGTAGAAACATTCTTTTGAACTAGAAAGATAAACGAATTTTAAGAACTTCAAAAGAAACATGTCATACCCTAGTAGCACAAAAATATTATACAATATTTATCAATATTTGCAATGTTGTTTAATATTGTGGAATATTGTTTCATATCGTATAATATCGCAGAATATTATACAATATTATACCACAGAATGTGCAACTTGGGTAAGAATTCTTTTGAACTAGAAAGAATAGCGGATGTGCAGAATTTCAAAAGAAACGTATCATACGAATTCTTTAGAACTAGAAAAATTATGTTTAGAATTATAAAAGGAACAAAGCACACGAATTTTTTAGAACTAGAAAGATTAACGAATGTCTATAACTTCAGAAGGAACCTGTCACAGATGTTCGTTAGAATTTGAAGGATAAAAGAGCCCTTCAAATTTCAAAAATAACATGAAATTAAAGTTTCTTAGAGTTAAAAGGATTAAAAGTGTTCCAAGCTCCAAAATGGATTAATTTAATTAATTTTATTAACCAAGCAATTTGTAAAATAATAATCAATATTTAAAGGTCTTCATTTCTCCAATAATTTGGCAATGGTTGTTTTAACCATTTATATTTGATTTCTTCAAATAGTAAAGATGAACAAAACAATTTTTAATAGCAGATCTTCAATATCGGTAACATTAATTTGGTAAAAATTACTTGATTGCTAAGAAATTATAAATTTACTAAAAGGTTGTATTAACAGAAGAAAAAAGTGCTAATGACAATAACGACAAAACTGCCATCTCGCACCGATGAAATTTTATATCGCTATAAAAATATTCGAAATGACAAGTTAATAAAGATATCGGTATTAAATTCGAAATATTACAGTTTTCTAACATGGAATTTTTTAATTTTTATTTTACTTGTGCTTGGAAAAGAAACAATTAAAATTGGATCAATACATTTTTTAACATAAATATTTTTTTTAAAAAAATTAATTCTATACATTAAATGGTCAGTAAAACAATGCACATTATCAATCTCAAAGTAATCGACAAATTAACATTTTATTGATATTCACTGTACTTAATTGAGCGAATCATTTTAACTCTTTATCTTTTATTATGTTGCCATCAATTTTCCAACTTCTTTTTTGCATATGTAGTTAAGCTTCCTTGCAGAATAATCCCAAAGAAAAATTTTAATTGATAGAAATATCTTAATTATTTAAATTATTAATTAAATATTTTTATTCCTTCTTTCAGCTTTTATTAACTTCTTGCTGTTTGGGTTACATTCTTCGTGTTTTTTAGAATACCATCGGCAAAAATAGTCATATTAAGAACATATAAACCAGATTTAAATGGTACTTATATGTACCGTCAGTAGATAAATGATTAAACAAGTTTTCGATTTCTGATATATTTGCAATTTTTTTTTCTCATTGAATCAATACATTTTATATTTCTGATAGTTGATGCTGGTATTGCATATAACCGAGCTATTAAACGATTTATTAGATTTAATTTTCAACAGGAAAATCGATAGATATGTATTAGTATTAAACATCTAATTTTTTTTTCTAAATTGAAAGCAATATTTATCCTCAATTAAAAATTTACACTTAAACTGAAAAACGTATATTTTACGTCAGCGGAACTTTACTGACAAGTCTTAATTACTAATCTGTTTTCCAAAATGTTCATAGTCATTTTTATTTTTAGTGAATGTTGCTAAAAGGGAAATCGGACGTAAATTATGATGCAGATGAACAAATAAAGAAGAAATGAAAGAGGAAAAACGACTAACACCACTGCCCTGAAGGTACTATTTCATGTCTGCGTGGTTATACTTGAGAGATATTAAGGAAAGACTTTTCTAGACCTTAGGTCGCGACTCGATTCATGGTCACAAAAAGTTTCAATTTTTTTTTGTATCACGTGCATCAATAAAATTATTCAGTATCAGAATAAAAATAAGGTATGGAAGCAATAATGCTTTAAGATGTCAATTAAAATTTAAATTACATTATGAAATTAAAATGAACGTTTTATTTACTTTCAACAAATGAAAGTGAATGGATTAGGGACAAAAAATAACTATTTTTCAGTTTGAAATCAGTTTTATAAATCAATATTTGAATTTACTGAGAGGCGACTTCTTTATTTAAATAAAAATCTTCATTGATTTAACTGCCATTTGAAATTTTTTAAATCTGTTTATTTTTTAGCCATAAAATGAAACTGTAATTCAGTTATTTTTTAAGATAGCTATGCAAAAAATTCATTGATAATAGGGGGCATTGATTTTGAAATAACATTGCTTTTGTATTTGCTTAGTACGCGTTTGAATGCTATTTCGCAATTTTAAATATTTTCTCAAATTTGATTTTAAAATTTGATAGAATTTTTAAAAAATCTAATACATACCTTTTGTTCAAGATTAGTATAGGGATTTCTCAAGACAGTGGACATCTTCTGAACAATAAAATAAGTAACCCCTTCTTTAAAAATACTTTAACATTTATTTTTAACTTCTTATAATATAAAAAAATTCGATCATGTTATTAATTAGTCAAGTCTAACTTTCTAAAATTTGATTAGAAATACAACTTTTTCCTTAATTCAAGAACTAGATAATGTAGCAGTTGCATTATTCTCGCCTTCTCTTTTGGATATTAGTTGCATTACTTTAACTTCCCTTTTGGTTACTAGATGGCAGTGCGTGATTACGTCATCACGCGCGCCATCCCATAATGCTTTGCGCTTGTACCAGTGAGAGATGTGACTCCGTCCCGTGCAGCTGTGCACTGGAATGTCTTTGTTTTAAGTATTGTCCTCGTCTTTGTGTTACATGTTGTCTTTGTGTGTTTGTAAATATTAGTGTGTGAGTATAATTATTAAAGGAAATGTTTCTAACAACATTCGTCTCGTTGCTTCTATGCACGGACACTAAATAATCAACATCCCACCACATCTGGCGCCCAACGTAAAATGAGTTCCGATAGAAGTGAAGGTCACCCTGACGATCACTAGGAAATCTTCGCGCCACCACACCTGGCGCCCAACGGAAAATAGTTTCTAATGAAATGCAAGTGTGTCGTCCCGACAATCTTGAAGCATCTTCGTGCCATCACATTTGGCGCACAAAGGAAAATAACTTCTAATGGATGAAAAGTAACGTCGTCTCAACTATCAAAATATTTTCGCTCCATCATATCGGCAACCTACGAAAAGAATTTAGATTTGTGTCGTCCTTACGCAAAATAATTTTTCCCAACCTGGGAATGGTTCCGCATTGTGAAGTGATGAAATAAATGTGAAGTTGTCCCGACAAGCACAAGGAAAATATCCGCCAGTAACAACGGCTGCCATTGTTGATGTTCAAAAGAATACTCAAGTATTCAGTTCAAATCATAACTCGTACAGGACGTCGACCCCTGTACCGAGTATAATTTATTGTGTATCTCAAGCAAAATCTGCATTTTCTGTGAAAGTGTGTTTGTGTGTCCATTTTATCAAATTTACAGCTCCGAAAATTCATCTGTTTTGTTTGGTCGTTCCTGTTCAATCCCAGATAAGTGTTATAAACTTTTACATTTTATTTTGTTTGTCAACAGCATCCAGCATTGAATATAACATTACTGCATATTTGATTCTTCCTTATCTGTGAAATGTTTTGCTATTTAATATTTAATAATTTCTAAGTTACTTAAATTAATTAGTTAAGCTATATTTTCTAAGCATATCTATCGTTGCAAATTATATTTTGAAGTATCTGTGTTATTTTTATTTAATCTCATTGATTTGATTTTTTTTATTATTTCATTGAAAGTGCGTAAGAATATATCTTTTAAATAGTAAGGTATTCTATATCATTATGTATTTGCTGTATTTTTGTATTTAATTTAAGAGCTAACTAATTTATTGTAGTTGATATTTCTTTGTCCGTAAGTTAACGTACCAAAACTCTTCTCTCTGTTACTGTGTCCTTGAAGTGGAGACGCCAAGTCTCGTACGCTGAGTCACCCCCCTGCAGTGACCCATCTAAGCAAGCACTGAATACTTTTTTTGTTTTCTTTTCAGATCTTTGGTATTGTAAAAAGCTATTCAGATAGATTTATTATTTCTTTTTCAGTGTAACGATTTTTTGATAGATTTATTATTTCTTTTTCAGTGTAACGATTTTTTTGATAGATTTATTATTATTATTGCATTCTAAAAACTAACGGAGATTTTAATTTGTGTTCTACCTATTTAATGATTTTTTGTTGTTGTTGTATGTTCAGGGGAGAAGGTAGGTGTGCAACTGTTACTTCGTAATCAAGTTTCTAATTTAACTTCCTATTTAATCGAATAATTCGTAGGGAAAATGGCTTTTCTAGCTAAAGGTAAAAAAATTGACCTCTACAATTTAGCATTGGAATTAGGTTTAGATGCAACACCCGAAGATAAGATAATTGTTTTACATGACAAAATAACGAAATCTGCATTCTATGCGGAAAATAAACAGTTCGTGACTGATACGTTCAATAACATTATAGATGAACGGAAAAAGTTAGAAGAAAACAGAAAAAAGCTAGAAGAAGAAACTTTGAAAACAGAAAAATTGGCTAAGGAAAGAGCATTTGAGCTTGAGAAGCTTAAGCTCCAAAATTTAAATTTATCAAACCCTAATCAAACTGATTCTATTCCAAAGCGATTTGATTTGCAAACAGTCTTACCAACGTTTCGCCCTGAAACAGATGATATTTCATTATTTTTAACTATGTTCTAAAGACAAATGAAACTTTTAAATGTTTCTAATGATTATTGGGTATCTTATTTAATGGGTGTACTCCCAAGTGAGGTAAGTAACTTAATAGCAAGAGAGCCTGAGGAAATATTTAAGGACTATACCCATATCCGTGGTATATTATTACAACGGTTTAAGCTGACAGCTGATCGTTTTCGAATTCTTTTCAGTCGACATCAAAAACGAGATGATTCCACATGGAAAGATTTCTTCTTTGAGCTTCGAACCTACTTTGAAGGTTGGATTAATGAATTGGAAATCGATTCATTTGAGAAATTAAAAGAACTTTTGCTTTATGATCAAATAAAGAAAAGATGTCCTCCGGACTATAAAAATCATTTTTTAGATATTTGGGAAACACTAAATGATCCTGTCTTGTTAGCTGAAAAGCTGGATTTTTATGAAAACATAAAGTCGCCTCATCAAAAATTAGTAAAAACTCCAAAGTCGCAAGAACTCTTTAAACCGAAACTCTCTAAAAATGCTAGTGAGCAGAACTTCAAGAAAACCCAATTTGCTAAATATGAGAAATCAATTCCTTCGAGTTCTCAGAACATTATTGGTTCTAATTCAAACAGGCCATCCCGACAGGTGGATAATTCTGTTTATTGTTATGACTGTGGCAATCCTGGCTTTATCAAATCTAATTGTCCAAATTGTTCTTCAAGGAAAGACCATTCACCGGTTAATGCTATACAAATGTTTACCTGTTTTACCTCTCCCGTAGCCTTAATTTCCATAGAAGTATATGAAGCTTCAGGAATAGTTTGTGCTGACACAGGAGCCAATCAATCAGTTGGAGGAGAATTGATGTTTAATTTTTTAAAGAAGCGTGGACAGCAGTTCACAGAGATTGACCTTGCTATCTGTCTGGCTGATGGTCAACAATCAACATCAGTTGTTTTAAAAACTACAGTGCCGATCACAGTGCTTGGCCGAACTTTCCTCACTGAATTACATTTTCTCCCACATGCTAAAGGGAATCGCATTCTCCTCGGAGTTGACTTTTTGAGGAAATCAGGAATTGTAATGGATATAAAAAAAAATTCCTGGTATTTTGGGGATAAACCGAACTGCAAAATACCTTTTGCTAAAGATCTCCCCATACCAACAAATAATAGCCCTGTCGAAATCAATAATAGTTCTTGTCCGACGAATTCAGTAACTAGTGATAGTTCAGTGCAAAACGATTCTGTTGCACCTGAGACTAATTATCCTTGTTTACGCCAAGAAGGTCAGAATCTTGATGCGAAAGCGAGAAATCGCTTAACTGCCTTGCTTAATGAAAATGAAGATATTTTCCGACTGGGGGGAGAGCCAACTCCTTATGTTAAGCATTTTATTGACACAGGTGACCAACCACCAGTTGCATCTACACCTTACTTCAAACGTTTTGAGAGAAACATGTCTCAAATTAAAGAAAATATTGAGAAAATTCAAGATCGTCGAAAGACATATGCTGATAAATCACGTAAACCGAGCCCTAACTATAAACCTGATGATTTAGTTTGGGTAAAGCTTCACCCGTTAAGTAAAGCGAACCAAAGTAGAACTGCCAAGTTTATGCCAAGGAAAGATGGACCTTATATTATTCTATCCCAGAAATCACCCTCATCCTTCGTAATAGCTAGTTGCGACAAACCTGATGAACCTTTAGGTGTATACCATGCATCAGCTCTTACACATTTTAGAAATGCAACACAGAACCAATCTCCTGTGATGCCTTTAAAGAAAAGAGGACGACCTCCCAAACAAACTCAAACTGGACCTCCCAGACAAATTCCAACTCGACCTCTCAAACAACCTTCAAATGTTAATAGCAATCCTGACACAAGTGCCAAAGTATCCAATATCACACCACCTCGCCGGGACGGTTTGAGGCGGTGTAGGGGGAGGATGTAGCAGTTGCATTATTCTCGCCTTCTCTTTTGGATATTAGTTGCATTACTTTAACTTCCCTTTTGGTTACTAGATGGCAGTGCGTGATTACGTCATCACGCGCGCCATCCCATAATGCTTTGCGCTTGTACCAGTGAGAGATGTGACTCCGTCCCGAGCAGCTGTGCACTGGAATGTCTTTGTTTTAAGTATTGTCCTCGTCTTTGTGTTACATGTTGTCTTTGTGTGTTTGTAAATATTAGTGTGTGAGTATGATTATTAAAGGAAATGTTTCTAACAACATTCGTCTCGTTGCTTCCGTGCACGGACACTAAATAATCAACATCCCACCACAATAATATGTTTCTTAACTCCAAATTTTTGGGACAAAATTAGATTTTTTAATTTCAAATTTTTAGATGTTTATGAAATCAATTTCATTTTCATTTGATAAATTTCTAAATTGAAGACTTTTTTTAAGTCCCGTTTTAGCCCCTGCAATCCCTCTATAATTTTTGAATTTTTTAAAAAATTTAAATTTTATTTCAATTGTGTTTTTTCCTTTTTTAATGTTAAAATAGGAGTATGTTGTGCATTTTTTTTTTCAAAAAATATAAACAGTCAAGATGACATTGAGATAAATCTTTTTATTATGCAATTACTATTTCTCTGATTTAAAAGGATATAAATAATTGAAACATTTTATTTATTCGTTTGCTTTTAATAATAATTCTACACATAATAAATCTTTTCAATGGATCTTTTGAAAATAGACTACTGCTTTTTATTCCTTTTCTCTTTTTCCCTTTCGCAATCGATATATCAGAAGTATAGAAAATGAGCCATGTTCTTGATTTACATTTCCAATTTTGTCTGATGACGTTATTTAAAAACAGATAAAGTTTAATAGTAATACTTTAGTTTAATAGTAATATAAAAGTTTAATAGTAATATCGCGTAGGCAATAAGCATAAATGGCAGTATTCATCAACCATCTTTTAATCGCATATAAATTTTTTACCTGCTTTTACCAGTATTGCATTATTATTATTATTATGTATGCTTCTTTGAAAGCAGACGCGTTTTTAAAAGGTTGACCTGCGTTTACCAGTATTGCTTTTTCAAACTATTTTAAACTCCTTAATGACTAACCAAGACAAATAATGACTTAAAAGATAATAATGTTCTCTCATGATAACTTGAAATTTGCTCTAAGTCTTGTTCTCTCAATACTTCCTAAGAATAATCATGTGGCTAAATAGATTTCTTGCCATTTATCTTAATTTCACCATCATTTAATCATAGCATGCTATATACACTTTAAACAATTGAATGAATTTTAGAACAATTCCAAGATTAAGAAATATATAGAAGTATCTGAAGCTAAATGATACCATGCGTATGTATTGTGTGAATCCTTTATTGCATTCACAAATTATTTATTTATTTTTATTTGTCATCTTCTTAATAATCATCGTATGCGAGAAATTTCGAGAAAAGAAACAAAAGTTTTTAAATAAGATGTTTTGGGCATATAGGAGACGTAGGATAGTTAATTTTATTATGAAAATTAATTCTTAATTTAATCGAACGTTTTTTTCACGACTTTCAAATGGATTAATATTTCTATATTTTACCAATAGATGGCAGCATGAAGGGAGCGAACTTGGAAGGCTTTCATCCGTGACGCTCAACAGTCAAGTTTCATTACGAGAAAATTGGACAAAGAAACATTTCTTAGTATTATGCTCTAAAAAATCTAGATTGATCTCACATAAAAAAGTTAATATTTTATATTTTTCTTGAAATATCTATTTCCAAAGACATTAGCAATTTTTAAATAATATTTTAATTTGCATTACAATAGCTGTAAATTATTTATAATTCTTCAAAAAAAAAATCAAAATTTTCATCAAAAATTATCAATTTATATATAGATAGATCAATGACCAGCCGAAACCAATCATTTCCTCAATAAAACGCAAGAAATAGCAAACACCATTCTGTTATGATTTCTCATTAATGCCTGTTTACACATGCGTCCTGGATAGAGCAATAAAATGACATCTGTTCAAACTATTCCCAGAATTTGAATCTAAACATCTTTTAACATTTTTTTGATGTTGTTTTGGTAATTGAACTGCTTATGGTCAAATCCATGAGAGTATTATTCTTAGCAGTAAAGATTGTAATAAAAAAACGTAAAATCAAACGATGCATATAATATATCGTTTAATAAAATAAAGTGATACCTTTAATGTGAGTAGATAAATCAAAGAGATAGTCGTTTTTTACTTTCGCCTTTTGAAGTGCATAAAGAGAAAGTACTGCAATCGTCAAAAAATTCGAATTCGAGGTTGTGTTTTTAAAGTTACAGTATGGTAGACAGACAGACATGATATTAATAAATGTTATTCAAAATTTGAAACATGCGTTTTTGATGTAAATACTGTATATTAAATTTTACCTTATTGACTTTTTACGCGGCACAATTCCAAAAATGATTTTTTTCGGGTGTTCTATAATGTGCAGATTCGTACTACTCTTGAGATTGAATTTTTATTAACTACACTATTTTCTCGTCGTAATTATACTTAACACACTACAAAAAAAAAAGAAAATAAGTTAAAAAAATAATTTTCGGGTTTCTAGGACAAAGTTCTAGAAGTCCAGATACTTACGCTATGGGTATATTTGAGCAACGAATTCAAGCTAAAATGCGGATAAATGCTTCAGGTAATTGGCAATGGTAATAACGAATTGATGTTTATAATTTTTTGCCAACTTTACAACATAGCGATTTTTGCTTGGAATTAATCAATGGAAATAATATATACAGATAATCAGAATTCAAACTGCTGTTTTAAAATTATAAATTGCAAACCATTGGTCGGGATTAGTGAAAGAACAAAAATTTTTTCAAAATGGGTGAAGAGATGAAGAAGAATTTCAATTGGAAGTCAATGATGTTTCATCAAGAAATTTCCTTTTGTGATTTTACCAAGAACGTCGTCTCTGTTAGCATGTATCATTGGTAACAGTAGGCCACAACAAATCCTGTCTATACTGCTACGTTCAGTGGTGGCGGGATGGTCGGCTGTACAGAAGAAGCACGTGTCATCATTTTTTTCAATAAAATTTTCACTTTTTTCTAGTAAACTATTCTTTTCTTTTGGATCACACTGTACTCGTTTTTATTGAGTTCGTAGAGACATTTCTTTTTCCTTAGTGGGATTTTTTATAATATCAATTTTCATGGCGCTAATAATTGATAGATTACTGAGGCAATTTTTTCTTCATCAAACAAAATCTAATTTCTTCAAGCACATTAAAATTAAATTTTAGATAATTCTGAGCAAAGATTTTTAATTTAAAGCGTTTTGAAATTTCATTTAATTTCAGTTGTGTATTTTTTTTTCTTGTTCGCTTCAGTGATACTTTGAGTGTCCACTTGAATTTCAGCCCAATAACTAATTTTTATATTGTTAAAGACAGGAATATATTTCCGAAAGAAAAAAAAACTTTAAGAGGCATACATAACTACATACTTGCATAATTAATTTATATGTCCCGGTTTGGGCATGGTCGTTCTTCTGTGTGCTATCTGTGAGATGTGTGACTGTGCCTTCCTGTAAAAAGGGGCTGTGCAAGCAATTGTAGTTTGAGTGTAACTAAGTCGTACTCTTGGCTCTAATTGGCGCTACTACAAAAACAAGAGACGCTTCTTTCATCTTAAATCTGCTGCTGTATCAGCGTGGGGCTTGTCCATTACAAGCGCCATTAGTAACAGCATCAACAAAATTAATTTACATTGTTTCAATAAAAAAAATGCTCTTCTAAAAATTTGTGGAAGGGCTTACATTACAAAACGAAAAAATTTATGAAGAGCATTATAAAAATTTAAATCTAAATTTCTGTTACATTTTTTAAATGCATTTAGGTATATTTAGTAAAATAATTCTAACGGACTAATATTTTAAGAACAAAAAGAAAAATAATAACATTTTTCTTCGACCAAAAATTAATTAAATCATAAAGCTTTGAAGACTGTTAACACATGGGCTTTATTTCCTCAAATTGGTTGTTGAATTACCTTTATAAAGGAATTTAAAAATGTCATGATTCGATCAATTCTGACCATAGGAAAATGGAACTTTGTTTGAAATGTAACTTTTGATGTTATATATGTCAGTAATATGTTAGCAAATATCATTAATAAGAGTTGAGCACTGCACAATACTTAGACTGAGTAATTTTACAAAAACTGTGTTTTTGTGATTTATGGCACTTTACAAACCCACTGACCATCATCTGAAAGCTATTTAAGCCGATTCTTGTTCCTTCAGTAGCGCCAACTAAGGCCAAAAGTACGAGTTAACCACTCAAAGCGTACTGGGTGGACTTCATTCATACATTTCATTCACTCATTCGCCGATTGTAATTTAGATCTGAATCAGAGAACCAGTATCCCCAGTGGTATTACTCTCGGCATGGAGGACTTTGTGAGCATGATAGATTTAACGTGTGCCGGCCACTACACACACGAAGAGTACATTTATTGTAGAAAAACCCACAAGTACATCTATTGATTGAAATAGCATAAAGTATGATTCTCTGTATTATTTAAATTATTTTTACGGCACCATTAAAACATTTGGAACAATGTGAAATCATTAAAATATCTCTCTCTAATAGCTCAGAAATGATTTTTTTTTGGTGAAAGTTTAATTAGAATGCATTGTCTAAAAGACATGGTAAACCCTTAATTGTGGTCATTGTCAAAGGTAGATATCCAATTAACTAAATTAGGCACCTGTTTAGAGTGGCTGGGCTAAGGCCCCCTCAGGTAAGTTGATTTAAAAAATGTTATTGAGCTGTTGATAAATAAATAAACATTAAAATACACAAATTGTAGGAATTATAAACTATTATTTTACATTAACATAAAATATTATTTTGCATTAATGTAAAATTTTACTTATCTAATAACATAAAATAATAATTCAAATTAATTGTTAAATATTGATGTGAGAAATAAATGAAAATGTGACTTTCATTATTACTTTACATCCACTTTTTTATTACAGTTATTACTAGCACTGAGCATCTTCTTCAATAATACTTCATACAGACATGGGAACCGCGCATTTGTAAGTTCTAATAAATATTAACTTACACAATATATATTTTATATAGATATTACAACAAAAATTTAACTTAAAATTCTTCTTTTTCTTATCTCCATCATGGTCTGTTGTAGTTAGACCAGATCAAATAAACCGTTGATTCCGAGATGGTCGGTGACTGTCCAAGGAGATGAATAAATATCCCCTACACTGAGGTCAAGGCACTCAAGGATGTGAGAGGGAGTGGCCTGGAAGAGTTGGCATTTAGGACAAAGGGGAAAAGAATTCTTTCGCCCAGAGAATTTAAGACATTTTAAGTGTCCGCTGGCAAGTCGCGAAATGCAAGTATGGGATGACCTATCTTCTGAGATGGAAAGAAAGAAATCTGGTTCAGGCCCTTTGTACCAGTTGTTTGATGGAGGAACCAGCCAGTCTTTTTGGAACCAGCCAGTCTTTGGCAGATTTTTTTGACGGAGATAAGCTCCTGATAGGTCAGCTTGGTAGAAGTTGGGGTGTTTTGAAAGCAGCCCTCTTTGGTCAGTTTATCAGCCATTTCGTTGCCATGGATTTCTACATGTGATGGCAACCAGTGAAGATGTATTTGATGATGTTGAGAGATGGTCTTATTGTGGATCGAAATGCTTGTACGATCTTAGACATTTAGTCGATTTTTGAGATGTTGAAGCGCACTGCGGCTGTCTGACAAGGTCCAGACATCACCAAAGTTGTTCCTTTCAGAAATCGCCTCAAGACCAATTTCAATTGCGAGGAGTTCACTTCTGAAGACAGAGCAAAAGTCAGGGTTACGTTGGAATAAAGAGAATAATAATAAAAATA
The DNA here is from genome assembly GCA_026289955.1 of Argiope argentata. Lineage (NCBI taxonomy): Eukaryota > Metazoa > Arthropoda > Arachnida > Araneae > Araneidae > Argiope > Argiope argentata. The sequence continues at coordinate 1,286,908 of JAOUZG010035618.1, forward strand.
ATTCACTAACATGTTAATTAAGTGAAAAAGGAAGTGAAAAGTAATTTTTTAATCAATTTATGAAAAATGGGGTCTTATAATGCGTATTATAGAGCCGCGCAATGGACTTATCAACCGCTTAGTATTGATATAGATTTTCCGATAGAAATTGCGTAGGTTAATCATGGTAAATGAATTTTATATGTAATATAATTGAGGAATCACATTTGATTGGCACCTATAATTAGTTCCGGTGAGTTGGACGTCACACCTATGACAAAGATATAAATGGTCATCTAGACATCCGTGAGATTGCGAACTCTTGCCCATTTCCAGAAAGAAATTTATTTTCATCTAGAACTCTAATCTAAGTAATGAAGGTTATTGATTTTAATTGGGGGAAATAGTTTCACTAGAGACTTTTTTTTTATTTCGATTCTTACTATCGGTTCGCTCTATTCCTCTCTCTATATATCTTGTTCAAATTTTCAATAATTTATAAAATATTTTTTGTTCACCCACTCAAGTTCAAATACATTTTTTAAAATTTGTAGTGGATGACACTTGATGTTAATATAGTTTTTTTCAAATATGAATTTGTTAATTAAATTTAATTAATTTTTAATACTTTAAATAGAGTTTTAGCAATTTGTAACGAAAATTGAAATCAACAGGTAGTAGCTTAATCAGTAAAATGCAAGGATTACACTATTTTTCACGTGAAGGTGACGAGTGCGAGTTCAATGTTTGCGAAAATCAATAATTTTTGATAAATTATTTATATTAATTGTAATTATTTAATAAAAAGAACTAAAATAAAAAAATTCTTTTTTGACCTATGTAGGAATTGACATAATTTTTTTAAATATTACTTCTTTTTTTAAAATTCAGTGCTTATCTAAAGTTTGTTTATTAATAAAAACATCTTTTCTTCTACTTCATTTATTTTTCTTCTTTGATCTTTATAGGAAATCAGAGAAATTAGTTTTCCAAAAACATCCTTGTATATTCTCTACTAAAGGTATTATCTCCTTCCCACTCGCATAAAATTGTGGATCTTGAACATATTTTAATCCTGGTGAGTACATTTATTTCTTGAACTTACTCATGCCAGGAACATTCAGATTATCAATTTCAGAATTCCCCAATTGATAGTTATATTCGTTGTAGTATATTAAGGAAAACCGCATACTTGGGTATTAATTTCATGAACTGGCAAGGAATATTTAATATTTGGCGTGGAACTAGAGTTTCACTAAGTCTAAAGTGCGAACTTGGCAATCTTTTCGAAGTTAAATCACTGGAACGCAGTTAATGTAGCATTCTAGAAACTGAATACATATTTTAACACTCTTTTTTTACCCTGTTTAAAAACAAAATTTGACACAAAAATAATTGGTAGGGAATTAGATACTGAATTTTATTTATTGAAGTAAACTGGGATAGCCTGGTTGGTAGGGTGTTGGATTCGAATCTCTTGGGCTGCGAGTTCAAACCCGTCAGCCGAAGATTCTCCGTGTATGTCTGTGTGGTGGATGGCGCATGTTAAATCTGCAGTGGTCACAACGTCCTCCATGTCGGGAATAATACCACCGGAGTTACGAAGTAAGAGGTGATTGTTCTCTGCTCCAGAATTAATTTACTATTCGTAGATGAATGAAATACATGCATGAAGTCGGCCCCCTAGTTGTCAGACTTTTCCCTTCGGCTGCTCAGGGGTTCAATTCTCAGAAGAACTGCACCCCTGTTTCTATCGTAAAGTGGAACACGAGAACAACAATTATTGAAATCATTTCACTTTTGACTTATCGTATTAACATTCTGATAAACTAAAGACGACAAACCATCAACTATTCCTCAGTTTTGGTTCAAAATTTGTTAAGAGTTTACTTTTGTAAATGTAAAAACTGTGTACCAAATTTTATCTATCTAGCTCCTTTCATTTTGTAGTTGATCTGGCGTAAATTCCAGAGTTCATTTAATAAAATAACGACGGACCAGTGATGTCTTTTTTCTAAATTATTTATTTACATCACACAAGACGAAACAAAAACATTAATATAGATAACATTACATTTTGGGATTGTGGATTTCGATTCAAACGCTGCACTGTGATCACCCAGGTCTGCTATTGCCGAAATCCCTACGGCGTCTGCCCGGGGTATGTTTTGTTTACACTCGTGCTCACATGACCGGTTGGGAGCACGCATGCGCCAACAGTAGTGTTAATCTGTACACGGACAGCTGGATAGACAGACATTCTCTGAACCAATTCCGTTCAGAATTTGATAGAAATGTAGAAATTAAGTCCAGATGCCAAATTTCACCCATATAGTCAAAGCAATTTCTATTTATCCTGCTCATAGATAGATAGACACATTTTCAGAAATGTGTTTTTCTACTTCAGGGTCTGAAATGTGGAAATTCGAGTTCGAATACTTTAAGGATGACAATATTTCCTCCTTATATATTTAATTCGCGAGAAAGTAAAAAACTCACTCGAGTTCTTTTAAACCTATTATTTATTCCTGTTGTTACTTACGGCACTTGCCATGGACAAGCCCCGTTGATACACCATCAGATTTTAAGGCGAAGATAAGCGTTTATTGTTTGAAGTAGCACCAACTTGGGCCAAGATTACGACTTTAGCTACACATTCATCACACTTTCACTTGCGCAGCCCCTTTTTACATGGGGGCTCATCACACATCTCACAGATAGCACATAGAAGAAAAAACACGCCCGAACCGGGAATCAAACCCGGGACTTACAGGACACGAGGAAGACGCGCTACCTCTGTGCCAGAAAGCCGGCGTTGCTTTTTCCTTGTTAATATGAATTATTCTCCTCCATCAGCTACTATTATACTCTTACTCTCTCAGCTACTCTTCTTAGTTAATCATTAAGAAACTATATCATTTTGTTTCCAGTTTCTTCTAGAATTTATTCTATCAACTCAAACATTTTGATTTTGACAAAAATCCCCCCAAAGTTTGGTATTGTAATAGTTTTCCTATTTGATTATACTTACCCAGGTGAATAATTACTTCTGTTAGGAAAGGAAATAAAATTCTTGCAATACTGATGAACATAAATAGACAACTGGGATGAATTGTGAGAAATTGATAGCAATAAGACTCTCTGACGTTGGAAAATAGGGAACAGGAAAAAGATTCTGCTGATAGGAGAAGAGTACCAAACATGCTATTGTAATTATATATTCTTAATATAATGGATTACATTTACATAATCGTTTTAGCTACAATAAATTTAAACTTCATCTACCACCTCCTTTATTCTTTGAATTTGTCATTGTTGGGATTTTACTTAATCTGTAACTATTTTATTTTAAGATGGTTAAATTCTAGTTCAGTTATATTTATGTGTCTTTTTGAAGCAACAACAAAGCTAATCTGGAGTGGATCGAATAAATAACATTGAGTTTGGGTCGGATGACACTTGGAGCAGTAATCGTCCTTGCGCATCACACAAAGTTATTGTAAAGTGCCACAATTTTTTAAATGAAAAACTGTACTTGAAAAAAAAATATTTAAAAGATTAGTTTTGAACATTTGTGTTTTAAACACCAAAGATCCAATTTTAAGTAATCTTTGGCTGTTTTAATATTCTTACGCATTTTATATGGCGCAGAGGCAGCGCGTCTCCCTCGTGCTCTGGACGTTCCGAGTTCGAGTCCCTGTCAGGGCATGGTTGTTCTTCTGTGTGCCATCTGTGAGGTGTATGAAGGCCCCCCCCGCTATAAAAAGGGACCGTGCAAGCGAATATTATGAGTGTGTAGCTAAGTCGTATTCTTGGCCCTAGTTGGCGGTATTTCAAAAACAAGAGACGCTCCTTTCGGCTTAAAATGGCTGACTGCTGTCAGCGCGCTTGTCCACGGCAAGAGCCATTATTTACAACAACATACTTATATCTCTCTTTCAAAAGACATATTTTGTATTTCAATATTTTTAAAAACTTAGAAAGATATAGTTTAATCATAAATTTCTCACGCAACATTATAGCAAAACAATGATACATTTTTCATTAAATTCTCATTTTTATCAACGGTGAATTTCAAATTACCTGGAATAGGCAGGTGCCTCGGGCAACTAGGCTGACAACCGCAATCAGGTCGATTAATTATTAACCTAAATTCCAAAGAAATAAATTTATTAAAAACAAATATTCAATATAAAAAGTATTCCTCTCTTTCATAGTATCATCGGTTAATTTCTTTTTATTTTTATTACATTCATTTAGCATAAGATTGCATCTTATTATTTCCGTATTAAGAAATAACAAACTTCAGTTAAAGTAATACGGAGTATAAATTTGGATATTCCATTGTCATGAGTCGTAAGAACTGAAAAACATTTTCACTAAAATATTAAAATGGGTAGTAATTCAATATAAATCATTAATAATTGTTAATAATGTTAATTAGGTTAAAAATGTGTTGAAATGGAAAAATAAGCAATTTGAATGAAAAACTAAAGGAAAATGCGGCCAGTTTATTAAAAGTGGAGCTTCATAATACATTCTGTTTAAAGCTTAAAATGTTATTTATACTTTACATTCCTCAAACATAAATTACATTCCTTCTTTCTTCCAAGAGATGTATGAGTAACAGCTGTAAAATGAATTATACAGTGCTTGGGTAAGGTATGCGAATTATAATCAGTTCAGGTTGGAAGATTGTGTTGTTTTTCCGTTTTTCTTTGGGATTGATTGCATCTTATTGATTTGTTATATTACTTCCGGCATGAAGCTACACTAGAAATAATGCAGACAAACATTTTCATTTTAATCTGATACCAGAAAACAACGGACGAAAGTAAAGCAGAATTTTACTTCAAACTTACATACCTCGCCAACTACAGGATGTTTAATTCATTCATCATCATTACATTCAGTCATCATCTACAGAGCATACTTGGTTGAATCGGATATCGAATTTATGAACCTCAGCAATCAACAGTAATCTCTGCAACCAAGACACAATGATCCGGACATCTTACAAATCAATTGTTTTAAAAATCGAACCATATCTAAAAATATTGATAGCGTAATTTTTTAAATTTTCTTTATTAGTAGAAATGAAATGAAGTGAATAGCTTATTGAAAAATGCAGTATTTAAGGGACGAAGGACGAGTTATTAGTTACGTTTTTATACCTTTCTGTTAATATCATCTTTTATTGAAGGAGGCATTGCTGTATTTGTAAGTATGGTGATATTTTTTTTTATTATTATAAAAAGTGGTTTCTCTTCTCTTCTCTTTTACTTCCATTAATAAACGATGTATTAATAATCTTTAGGTGCGCATTAAAAAGTGCTAATTCAATTAGAACGATTGAATTTTTTTGTATATCATAGTATTTTTTAAAAGTGAATTGCTAGATTTTGAATGCAATCAAGATAAGCAGATGAAATCGAGATTTTACGGATACTTCTAAAATTTCTTTTAGAATTGGTTTCCAATATTTTTGAATTGACCTTTCGTAATATTCAATTGTAGTCGCTTTTGCTGACTGACTTTTTTTTATTTTTATAATCGCTTGTAGCTTAAACCATGTGTATATTTTTCTTACTGAATACTTGTAGAACTGTTGCAGATCAGTTTGTGTAATGATCAGATAATTATTCCACAGTCGCATCATTATCTTTTAAGATGTAAATATTTCGTTGTCTAGTAAAAGAAAAGTTCAATTTCAAACTTTGTTAACCACTTGACATACGAATTTATTTAACTTTCTAATTAGATGACTCATCCTATTTTGGTAATTTATTGTGAATTTGATTTTTTTTAAAATTAAGTGTGGCACATTTGGGATACCAAATCGTTTCATATTGATCTTCTCGTATTTAAATGCTTAATTCTGTGCCTTAATTACAGACTTGAAAATAAAAATTCGGTAATTCGATGCACGTGTCAGACACGTCATTGTATGCGAAGTGGTTAAAGCCTTTTTTTATTAAATGGAAGCGTAATCTGGAGGTACTCTTAATGAGCACTAGTCTAGAATTTTATTTCGAAGAAATTGTTCCATGATCAGCTGAAGTTTTTAGAAAAAAGCCGCTAAATTCTCTTTTTGAAGTCTTGCGATATCACCTTCGGATTTTCTTTCTTGCTTTTATTTTCAAAACTCTAAAATATAATCGGTGTTTCATCAAAGTAAAATTTAAAACGTAAATTACAACATTATAAATCGCAAACGTGGCTCGATACTCTCCCGGTGCATATTTTTTCATGTAATTTCTTAAACTATTTTTCTTTCTGAAATTCGTGTATATACCTTTTTATCATTGGGTATCATTTAATGGTACCATATCGTTCTAGTCATGGATCGGTATTCTGAATCTTCAGATTATGATGTAGATTCCAGTTGGAAAGGTAGTTATTGCCCTACTCCTAGTCGTATTTTTAATGGAAAGATCCAGAATTCTTAAATATACCAGTCGTCATTACCTCGGTGACACTAAACTATAATATGTAATGATATAGGACTGAATATTAATTTAACCTTGATTGACGGTCACTTAATTGCACCCGGTTAAGCAACTAGGATCCAATTTTCCTTTTTGTATATTGACAGTTATCTGAATATTTGTAATCCGAATCTTAAATTGAAATCAGTTTGGCTACAGACAGGCCAAATATCTGGGAATCTTTGGATAGGGTTATAGTTTCAGAATTTGCTTTAAATATTTTGTAAGATGGGTAATATGAAATCGGGAATCGAATATAAATCACCAAACTGTGTTTTGTAATATCCAAGGTACACTGAAATCCTAATGGTTGCACTTGATAAGTGCTCTACCTCTTCGTTATAAATCTGAGCATCCAGGACTCGAATTTATTGTCACATCAGAAAAGCAACAAATTAGAATTTTAGTGGACATGGCCCAATGAAAAGGGTCGAAATAACGGAAGAGCCAAGAAAATCAATGTTGTACAGTAAACGTCGAATCATTGCTTTCAGTCTGCACATTTTTAACGTAGAATTCTGCGAGTCAGTCTCGTTTTGAATGCATGTTTAAATGTAGCAATAAAATTAGTAATTCGATCATTCATGAATTGGCTTTGTAAAAATACTATAATTACAGATTCGTGTTAATACTTAATATATCAGTATTTATACTTAATAATATCAGTTAATACTTAATAATACATAATATATCGGTTGATTCCGGATCGCATCTCGTTGAGTCCCTTGGGTAAGATGGTCTTGGTTATCTCTTTCCGTAGCGAAGAAAGCTGTATGGTTTTGAATATATTTTATTCAATTATACATTTCAACTACTATTGGCTCACTCTCTATATATCTTGTTCAATCGCCAATAAAATACTTTCTATTCATCCACTTAAGTAAATTTTTAAAAACCTGTAGTGGATGACATTTGATGCTAATACAGTTTTTTCAAATATTAATTGATTGATTATAAACTTCCTCGCGATTGATCTTTATTATTTATAGCAAGTGTAAATATCTGGCCGTGATAGCATGATTGGTAGGGCCTTAGATTGGATTTCGTTAGGTAACAAGTTCGAACCCTTCCAGTCGAAGGCTAAATCTGTCGTGGTCACATTCCTCCATGTCGAGAGTAATATCACTGGAGGTACTGGATCAATGGGGGGCGTTCTATTCTGCGGGTGAATGAACTAAATGTAAATGAAGTTCGTGCCATAAAAAAAGGGTTTGTGACGTGTGTGAGCTAGAAGTCCGATTTCTGTCCTCGGGTGCTCAAGGGTCCATGCCGTCAAAGGTACTGCTCCTTTCCTTCTGTTTTAAAGCGGAACACGAGGACATTAATAGAAAGTAATTAAAATAAAGAGAATTTCTTCAACTTTAGTAGAAATTGGCTTAATTTTTTATATTACTTGTTTTTCTGATTTAAAATTTTCACTTCGTAGACAGGGGCGACAGAAATGGCAGATCCAGGCGATGAGAATATTGAGATGCCAGAAGGGGCTGAAGGTGGTCGCTCCTCAAGTGAAGAAATCGAGCAAGAATTGGTTGCAGAAGAGGAACCAATGGACACGGCTTGGGAAACATCGGAAATACATCCCGAGAGAGAATTCCCGCGGGTTGGTTTTGTTGGAGGCCAACCTCCTGATGTCCCCCCTCCACCTCGAGTCTACCTCACAGATCGAGCAATTAGCGCGTCGCCATCCAGAGGCGTACAGACTGAGCCCCCACCAGAACTATCGCCTCCAGAAAGGCCACCAGAGGAAGGTGGAGAGGCCTCTGCCGCCGAGCCAGAGGTGCAACAGAAAGAGAAATCTCCACTTAAGCGACTATTCGGGTTTCGCAAGTCGGATGGCGATTCTTCTGGGAAACGGAAACAGAGCAAGAAAAAGGACCCTTAATTAGTAAGGAATGAATCGGATATTTATACGTTAATAATTTTGACTATTTATGGTATTTGCGTGATGTCCTGAAATTTTTGCGATGACTCCAATGCGCAATTGGTATTTATTACTATTTATCCATTGTTAACATCTGATTACTTTTTACACCTTTTAATAAAGTATTCTTAATCTATGGCTTGCTTCTGTGTGTTTCTCGGGTAATTTTACGGAACAACCGAGTCGTTAGGATATTTACTTGACTAAGATTTGTACCAATCATCAGGGCCTGACTTAGCTTAGTTAGGGTCCGGGGGAAAACCTTTTGGGGCCCCCTCTGCTTTACTAATTGAGTGATGAAGAACGTTCATTAGTAATTAAACGTAAAATAAAATTTATACTCGATGTGGGGCCCCGGGACAGCTGCCCCGTATGCCCTTGCCTTAGTCAGGCCTTGCCAATCCTATTCATATCTTGATTTACTTTTGGAGACTTTTTAAATGAATGTACTGTGGAATATTAGATTACCTTTATCAGTGAAGACCTATAGAATACAAATGATTTCGCTTGTTCAAAAGAATTTCACTCGAATCTTTCTAGTTAGGCAAACCTTTGTTAGATACGTCTTGGAGTGGTGAAATGGCGCCAAATTCGCTAACCTGTGAGCAACTTTTTGCTACTGCCACTTAAAATGGCGCTTTAGTTTAATTTCCACTTTGGATTGTATCCAACCACCTTTATTCTACCCTTTCATATGAACAGAAACTTGCTGAAAAACTTTTCCCTTGTTTGAAAAAATGCAGTGTTTTGTCAAAACCAATTTAAAGTAAATTCGGGAGCTGATTTTAACTTTTTTCCGCATGTTTGTGTTGAAAAGCAGTCGCCTCCCAATACATAACGTAAAATTTTGAAGATTAACTTCTGAAAATTTAAACAATATATTCATTTCAATAGTTATAAAACTTATGGACATTAGTGTATGAGGTACTTGTGAAAATATATTCACAGAAAATTAAGATTGTATATGTTAACCCTTTCAGCCCTGAATCTATAAAATGTAGAATAGAAATTAGAGAAAGGTAAACAAGAGAACATTTAATTTAATTTCACTCTTACCACTGGCTTGGGAACCAGGATGTCGCGGCAGATGCCACCATCAGGATTAAAAAGAAAAGGAAATTAAGAGCTTCAAATACCGCAGCCACAAATGCTAGCGGGAAGCTTATTCCCAAACCCTACCCTATTTCACGAATGGAAGAAAATCGAGCAACCTCATTGGTTCGCATCGTTGAGCATTCTGTGACGTCATTATAACAGTTACGAAATGGTTGCAGTTTGCATTTCTAGTATTGATAATGCATCGCAATTTCTGTTGTAAGAATTTGTCATTGTCCTCTGTTATGTTATTTCTATATCATTTTTTACCCATTATTCTTCAACTAAATGGAATTGTCTGACACAAATCGAATGGATATAACAACCGAAAATTGTCGAACACGATGAAATCATTTCCGTTAGGTGCAATTTGAAATCTATGGATGATATCATGATTTTTGGAGGCCTGATACATTTCCGAATCAAATATTCTGGAATGGATTTTTTTTTGTTCTTGACATTAATGAATTTTCTTTTGTTTAAACCACATAATTATATATAGTAGCTTTATTATCCCCAGAAAGTTTTGTGCGTATGGACTCATTTTATTGTTCAATTAATAATACTTATTTTACTTCTTGAGGTTGCTATGATGTATTAATTTATAAAGCTCAGCTTTAATTTTTGTTCCAAGCTTGAGTTGTATATTAATAGCCATTTAAACTACAGCCTAATTTATAATTAAACCCTGGGATTTTGCGTTCCATTATAGGTAATAAGCTTATCACAATTTAAAATTCTATTTTTTTTGAATATCTTTGCTCCATTTTTTTTTTGCTTTTTCTATTTATTGAGTTTAGATATTGACATTTTGTGGCCTATTTAATTACTTTAAAAATAAAAAATACTCCATGAAAGTATTAAATATTTCAAAATCGTCTGATGGTTGAACTAGCTTAAATGCTTTTTGATAGTTTAAAAGCAATGGATATTTAAAGAATCTGTCTTAACCACTTGCCATACAAATTTATTTAACTTTCTAATTAGATGACGCATCCTATTTTGGTCATTTATTGTTAATTAGATTTTTTAAAATTATATATGGAGCATTTGGGATATTAAAGCGTTTCGAATTGATTTTTGCATATTTAACTAAATTCTGTTGCTTAGTTGGAGACTTGAAAATAAAAATTCGGTCATTCGATGAGCGTGTCAGACACGTCATTGTATGCAAAAAAAATAGAGGAGAGAGGGGGGAATAAGTTTATTTTCAACATTGCACTGTGTAGCAACTCATATTTGTAGCATTAACATATTTATATAAAATATTTATTAAAGTTGCTGACTTTTTTCAGTGGTAAAGAAATTCAATTAGTGTTTCTAAATTGATTTTTAAATTGCTCCTAGAACTATTTATATAAAGATATATTTATAAAACTTTGAGATATTCAAAACAAACTATACAAGAAAATATGTTGCTCTAGATTCAATATGAATAATTGCAATGGTCCATTTATTTAGCAATCAATAAATGCAGTCGAAATAAATACATCAGTAATCAATAATCACAGCATATAATGAATGATGCATAGCAGTTTAAGGATTTAAGATTTTATTCCTTTTGACAAGTAAAAAAAAATTGCTGTTAAATATCTGAACAATTTAAGATATAATATCTCTAATATATATATCGAAACATTTCACTAATTTCATTTGAAGTGAAAGCACAAATTTCTAAACAGAAGGAAAAAAGATAAATATATTATTTATCCCAATAGAAAGGATATAAAAAACTTACTTTTATAGGGCAATTTATTTTTTATGAATTACTAATAAGTTATTAACTGATAACCTGCTGTTACTTGGAATTAAAACACATTATTGGATTAAATAAATTATGTTAAATATAATTTTTGATAAATTATAACGCATGTAATCTTTTTACTGTTTCATACTATATGATTCGACTGTTTTTGGTAATTTATATTTGCTGGAAGATTAAGGATATAACATTGTTATTCTTTCTAGTAGCTTTTTAGACATAATTAAATGAAATAATTTAGTTCAATAAATAAATCCAAAAGAAATAGAAATTTCAAAAAATAATGGCAGAATGAATCAGTATCTTACTGTCTCGTACTTTGAAATCGTCTGCTTTAAATTTCAAAAAAAAAAAAAAAATACGATTGAAAAAACATTGCATAGAAATGAATTTACAATGATAAAAATTAAAATTTCTGAATTTTAGAATGATATAAAAATATTTCTTGCAAGATTGTTCTCCCCCCTCCCCCCAGTTATTTCTGAAAAGCGACAAATTTTTGATTATTTGCTAATTAAGTAAATATATTTGGATTTCAAAAAATTAACTGTATTTTTTTCTGAAGTAAATAATTAATATTTGGTCCAGCAATTAGTGGAAGATTTGGGATACAGTATCATAGACATGATTTTTATTTACATAAGGTAATATTTTATAAATTTGAGACATAGTAAAATGTTTTCTTACTTAAATAACAGAAATTAAAAAATATATATATTATTAAATGGAAAAATATAATGAAGAATAAAGATGACAAACACTAATGTATGCGTAGCTAAAATGCAATAACAATATCGTAAAGAATTTAGTCGAATGCATTCAGTTTAAGCAATCTATTTATAAGGGGCATCAAATCCAAGTTTGCGTCGAAAATTGGTGCCAGAGCAAACATGACATTAGAGGAGGAGCCAACCAATGATGACAGATTTTCTTCCATACATGAAATAAGGTAGGGTTTGGGAATATGCCACGGAGCGGGCCGAAAGAGTTAATGAATTGAAGGTGAACGGTAGCGATAAAATTTTTTGATAAAAGTGAAATTTAGTGTGCCCCTTGCAGCGCCAAGGATGCCAAGTCGCCAATAAAGATGGCGGGTAAAGTAAACAAACACTTCTGTGGAATAGTTATGGTTACCACTTTTTGCAATATAATTTTGATTTTTTTTTACAGAAAAGTATTTATCTCCCCCCGGTCTGTTTTACGCAAAACAAAAGTTAGAACATGTGATGCGTCCGGTATCTGTTGAAGGCACCGGGCCAAAATTTTTAAAACTTAAAAAAACATTCTACGGCTTCGCTAGCAGCGGGAGCGGGAACCTAGTAGCTTCGCTAGTACATTGAACATAAGGATTGTGTGAATTACAGAAACAGTGCATAATCAAAAGAGAAAGAATAGAGGAAGAAGCAATCAAACCATTCTCCATGCAAAATTTCAAACAAGCATCTTTTCCTAACTTCATTAACTTTTAAAAAATATATAATCCACTCACCCTTTATCCATTCTGCAGATTCGAAATATTGTCTTTCATACCGACATCCATTCTTTCACAATTAC
>JAOUZG010035618.1:1364182-1392133 GCA_026289955.1 Argiope argentata
GACTGCGGTATTTATATATAATAGTAAAATTTTTATCTTATCTTTAATTTTGATAAGAAAATGGTTAATTAATAATAAATTTTTCGAAATATGAAATATTTTTTTCCGCATTAGTATGTAAGAATTTTCCGAAATATGTATGAAAGATCAAAGTTCACAGCTAAATTTTAAACTTCAGTAATAAAGTATTTCAATTTTTTCAATTTCAGTAAAAATGTATACAAAACTATTCCTAAACTGGCATTAATATAAAAGTAGATTTTTTGCATTCGAAAAATAAATAAATTAATAAATGTAGAAACAATTTCTAATATTTTTTCACATTTAGATTCATATTTGTATTTTATCACATGCCCGTTTTGTATATGTGTATATACATATTTACATATTACATTATTTACAAATGGTGTTTAGTATAAATAAATGTTGTAAAGGAAGACATTAGAATATTCTTTTCCTTTAAAATGAGCAAATAAAGAGAAAAGACTTGTACAAGTTTCTAAAAGTGCATTTGTTTTGCTAGGACCCATAAAATCTTTTTAAAATTAAATTTAAGAATGCTAATCGAAATTTCTACATAATGAAAACAAAAGAATTCCATTACGTTCTCTAATGATTAAAAACTTTATATTATGCGAAACAATTTTTAGAATTTTTTTGTTTGTTTGCTTGCAATCAAGTGGAATTAGAAGTTATATACGGATTTAAATAATATTTTTCACTCATATGATATTAGGTTCTTAACAATGCTATAATAAACACATAAAAAGGAAATATTATGAATTAATAAAAATAAATTCGACTTTCATTATTTTTTTATTTTAAATGTAGAAACACATGATAACATTCACTTTCATACTAGGAATTTGAATCCTTCTTTTCTTCGTTATACTTATTTCCATTTTGCAGCCTTCTCCAAGTATAACAAACAAACAAAACACGCTTTTTTTTTTCTATACATTTTTTTAAGCACATAAATATTTGCATATTAATTGTTTCGGAATGTACAACTTTTTTTAAAACTTTTCTTTGTCTTGTGATTTATTACATTGTCTCCTTCTATTATAAAGTAATTAGGTCGCCAAATATGTTATATTATTGCTTTTTCACAAGGAGTTTAAATAAAAATTATAATTTGAATAAAAGAAAATCTGATTTAAAAAAATTTCATTTCTAATAGTAAATATTTAGATATTAATACAATAATTAAGGCCTTTTTTCATATAAAATGTTTGATGTAAAATAAATATTTTAGTTATTAGATTCTTATTTTTGAAAAAAAATGAATACGATAATAAATATCTGAGTATGTGTTCCAAGAAATGTAGCTGATAACTTGAAAAATATTTTCAAATATTACATTGATGGACAGTTTTTATGAATTATAAAACTTGAAAAGGGTTTTAAAATGTGAAATTTATGAGCAGTTTTAACGTAATATAAAATATAAATGGAGCATTAATTAATTACTTTTAGTTAACAGTCAATAGATGGAGCCACATCAAGATACATTTTTAATTTGAATTTTGAAAAATAATTCAGACGATAATGATAATTTTTTACGGCATTTGATGTTTTCATATGAGGCGAGATTAAGAGAGATGGAAAGTCAAACATCTTCTATTAAAATAAAATTTGTACCCACTTAAAAGATACCTCTTATTGCATATTTGAAAGATACTATTACTTTCAAATAAATGGCAACGTTTGCTGATGCCAATGAAGTAAACATTATTAAGAAAAGTGTAATAATCAAGTTGGTGGACGAATTTTGGGTGTTCGTGTTGCGTTGTGAGTGCAGGATCGGAATTGTTCTGCTTGAGTCGGAAGGCGGGATTTTTTTTTTCGTGCATTCGAAAGTGTTTTTGTGCTGATTTTTTGAAGCAAAAAGTATTTGTTCTTATTTCCATTGTTTATTTGGAGTTCCTTTTTCAACTGGAGGTAGACATAGGACTTTGAAATCAGGTGAGACCTGTCCATTTCATTTCTTTTTTTTCCCCCTTTCGACTGTTTTTGAAATTTTGTAAATCTGAGCTGTAAGCACGATGCAATCCTTAATGTCAGAAAAGTTCTTTAAGTGTGGCAAATCCACAAAAGAACTGGTTTTACGTCTTGGGCAGAGTGAATATGAAGAAATTAACATTGTAATGACAAATGCAGATCCTAAATCGAGAATTCCCCAAATGAATCCGTTTACGCTACAAAGCTTTATAAAAGAGAAAATAAATCGGCATGCAAATATATTAAACATGAAATTTACCCGCAAAGGGAAAATCATGTTTACTACACAGGATCCTGTTTGTGCAGCACAGCTACTCAGCTTAGATATATTATTAAACATTCCAGTTACGGCAGACATCATATGGGAAAATATAACCTCTCGCTTTCTCCTATTTGATATCCCCACAAAAGTCTCATTGCTAGAAATTTCCGAGGAATTAAAATATAATAATGAAATAGAAATTGTGGAAATGAGGCGATTCCTAAAACAAAATGATTCTCGGGAAACATCACCCGTCCTTATCACGAAACTAGGAACACGCTTGCCGATGGACATTAAGATTTGGTTCACAAATCAAAAAGTGCAACTTTTCATTGACAATCCGCGTCAATGTACAAATTGTTACAGTTTCATGCACCCTTCAAGAGTATGTGAAAATCAAAAGATTTGTCATCTGTGTGGCGACACTCACGCAGGCGTCTGCCAATCACAGCAAAAATGCGTAAACTCTAAAGGCGAGCATTCAGCCACATCGAGAGGATGTTCATTTTTTATTAAAGAAAAGGAAATCTTAGAGCTAAAATGTAAAAATCATATTACAACAGCTGAGGCTAGACGAATTTATATTCAGTCAAAAAAATCTAGCTACGCAGCAGCTGTAAAAATAAATGCACCTATAAAAAATTTCGAAGAAATAATAAATGAAAAAATGGAAAATATGCTCAATAAAATGAATGAAAGAATTGATTCAATTATCCAATCAATTCAACTCAAAATGGAAGAGCAACTAAACTCCATCCTCGGCATGTTCGAAAAATTGGTTGAAACTTTCTCGCGTAACGTAACCGTAATGAGTAATCCTGGAAGCGAAAATCTTTCTCCATCAAGAAAGAAAAAAGCTGTAGAGAAGAATCGTAAAGTATCTGCTACTCCAATGCAATTGGATACAGGTGCTCTTGGCTAATTCTTGTTTTTTTTTCTTTTTCCCCCTTTCCTCTTTTTTTTTGTTTTCTCTTTTTTTGTGCGTGTTTCTTTTTTCTTTTTTCTTTTTCACCTTTTTCCACTGTTTTTTTTTTTGTTGTTGGTTTTTTCCATTTCAATGTCTTTTGTTCAATTTGCCACTTGTTTAAATTCAAACACTTTTTTGCTTTTCGTCCTTTGAATCCTAAAATGGGTGCTGTTTTCTTTTTAACTGTCTTTGTAAATGACTTTTCTACAATGGAATTGCAGAGGAATTAAAGGGAAAAAACTGTGGCTTTCAATTCCTCCCTTTTCTACCTCTTCTTTTTGGGTCTTTCAAGAGACTTTCCTTTCCGAAACTGACATTTTTTTCTCATCCGAACAAAATTTTTTACCGCACACACAGAAAAAGTAGGCCGGGTGGTGGTCTCCTAATTGGAATTCCTGATAACATGTCCGGAAGAATTATTCCCAGCAATATTACAGAAGATTTTAATCTTGAACTTTTGGCAGTCGAAGTACAGTTCCAGAATACCAAATTTAACATTATTAATTTATATGCTCCACAAGGTTTTGATATTAATCAAGCAAGATATTTTTTTGATTCTTTAACTCTACCTACTTTCATCTTCGGTGATTTTAATTTGCACCACTCTCTTTGGGGAGCTACCCATTCAACGGCTCTGAGTAACGATTTCGTAGATTGGCTAACTTATTCACATTTCATGATTCTCAATACAACTATTCCCACGCACAGTTCTTTAAGAACTCAAACTATCTTAGATCTTACTCTCTGTTCATCTGATATTCATAATCAAACTTCTTGCTATGTAATGGATTCAACTTTTGATAGCGATCACAACCCAATTGTTATTTCCTGGTCGGGTATAGAAAATGTCAGTCGCAACTTAAAAACAATTAATTGGACGAGGATCAAGCAACAAACACAAGATTTTTTAAATAATACCAACCAATGTTCCATTGAAGAAATTACGGTGAACGCAACTAAGATCATAACCCAAAATACCTCAGTTAAACTATTGTCGCATAAGCCTTATCCTCCTTGGTGGAATATTTCTTGCCATAATTATGAAAAGCTCAATAAGCACTTTCGGAAAAAAGCTATGAGAACAATTTCTGAATCAGACTGGGTGAAACACAAAAAATATGCAAGTCGATTTCGTTTTCACGTTAAAAAAGCTAAAAGAGAATATTGGGAAAAAATCTGCACAATATCTCGTAACCCAAAAATGTTCTTTAAAATTATAAATAAACTTTCCAATCACACAAATCCAAACTTTAAGCATAACAACATTATTATAGAAAACAGCCGATATATATGCGATCCTGCACAACAGAGTGAATTATTTGCAAAGACTTTTTCTAATCGAAATACAAATATTGAACCTATTCCCTTGGACTTTTCTGGAATAAATTCATTTCTCAATAGCAAATTCGAAATTTGGGAACTTAAGAGAGCAATCCACAAAACTAAAAATTCTACTCCTGGAGCTGACAGCATTCCGGCCATCTGGTTCAAAAATCTGAACAACGACCAACTTCAAATTATATTGAAATTGTATCAACATCAATTTGATTCAGCTGACATCCTTAAACAATGGAAACACGCTCTAATTATTTCGATTCCGAAACCTAACAAAAACAAAACCAAAATTTCTTCCTATCGGCCCATTGCTCTAACCTCTGTTTTTTGCAAAGTCTTTGAACGTATACTCACTCAACGCATTACTCACTACTTAATTTGTAACAAAAAACTGCACAATAGTTTACATGGTTTCATACCCTTCAGAGATAACCAAACTGCAGTTTACAATATTCAGGCAAAAATCACAGAAGCTTGCGAACAAAAAAATACTTCTTTGCAGTGAATCTTGATATAAAAAATGCATATGATTCTGTTCATATCGACATCCTTATTTTTAAATGCTTACAACTTGGTATAACAGGCAACATGGCAAAGTGGTTGTTCAACTTCCTGCAAGACAGAACATTCCAGATTCGTTGGAGGCATTCCATTTCTAGAAACAGAACTCTGAAAAAAAGGGCTACCTCAAGGCAGTGTTCTTTCACCAATTCTTTTTGTCATCTTTATGCATGATTTTCATGAAACCGTAGAAGAAGGGGTCGAATTTACTCTCTTAGCGGATGATATTTTTGTCTTCTGCAGCCATCATTCCTGGGAAATCAGTATAAAAAAATACAAAATACTATGGAAAACATATACAAATGGTGCAATTATTGGAAACTAGAAATTACTCCAGAAAAAAGTGCAATAACTGAATTGTCCAATAAAAAAATTACAAATTATCCACGCATCTCTTATGCGGGACACCCCTTAAAATGGAATGAAACGATTAAATTTCTTGGCATTCATTTTTCTAAAAAGAATCAAAACGCAGTTATTTTTAAAAATCTTTGAAATCATGCACTTAAAAAGATAAATGGTCTCAAAATATTCGCATCAAAAAACTATGGCCCCAGAACTAAAGATATTATTAATATTACAAATAATAGTATTTTCAGCATATTTTTCTACCGTTGCACCATAATCAACAGGTTTTCCGAAACACAGTTTAAAGCATGCAACTCGATTCAAACTATAGCTCTGAGAATTGCTTTAGGCCTTCCGAAATGGATCCCGAATATTGTACTTTTGAAAATTGCTTCGCAGGAAATTCTTTCAGAAAAAATAAAGCGACTAGCTTCCCAGTTTTTTATCAAGCAAATAGCTAATGGTGTACACTCTCCACTTCTAAAAGAACACTCCCAAAATAATCAGGAAATTAAATTAACCACCAAAGTCAAAAAATGTACTTCCATTATTCTCAAGAACTTTAATGCTTCTACCAACCAATTCATCATCTTGCCGAAAAACCCTATAACTAGCTCAAATAACTTTCAAATTTTTCTCACGGATTTTAAATTCCAAAATAAAAATCTATCTTTGATAGAAATTAATAGTTACTTTAATGAATGTATTCGGAATTGCTTTCCTGATCATTTTATTATTGCTACTGATGCATCCAAAACTCTCCAGCACACTTCAATTGCTGGTTTTTCTTCTAAACAAAAATTCATGTTTCGAGTCCATCCTGTGAATTCTATTTTTACTGCTGAAAGTTTAGCCATTGCTGAAGCATTGGAGGTTCTTGTTATCCCTGGAAAAGATTGTTTGATTCTTACAGATAGCTTCTCTGCTCTCACATCGTTGAAGAACATTTTGCTTCAGTCTCCAAAAATTATCCAACGTATAGCATCCAAAGTTGAATCTTTAACCAAATTAAATCAAAAAATGTCCTTCCTGTGGGTACCTGGTCATTCGAGGAACGAGCTTGCAGATCGCTTAGCCAAAGAAGTTACAGAAAATACACCATGGATTGAATGGATCTCTCCTGAAGACATTATTTCAAGCCTCAAGAAAGAGACATATCAGATCACAATCAATAATTATAGAAACAGTAAATATTTCATTTCTTTAGGTGACATTCCAAGCATTGAAGCGCTGTCTCCCTGGTCCAAAAATCGGAGGGAAGATGTTGTCTTGGCCAGACTAATCAGCAAAACAATTATAACACCAGGATTGTCAAATCGCTTTAACCTTCATAATGATCCTCTTTGTCATGAATGTAATAGCAGAAATGATATTGAACACATAATTCTCTCGTGCAAAAAGTATTCATATTATAGAGACAAATTGTGGACATTTCTCCAATTAGATAAACACGATATCTCCTTCAAAAATGTTCTGGGTAAAATAACTGCAAACAAGGCCAATCTTCAAGTTTCTCTTCAAGCGTTGAAGCATTTCAACATCTACTAATTTTTTTACCACATTAAATTGCTCACACTTTTTGTACCTCTTCTTTCCTTTGGAACTTCTGGAAATGTTCTAAATCTCATCAGCAAACTCTCTGCAGCTTCAATCAACTGATTGAACAGACTTCATAAACTGTTAACTGACTGAAACTTCAATTTGTTTTTGTGCGTGCGCTCTCTCTTGTGTTTAATATATATTTTGTTCTAAGTATTTGAAACAGGGGATAACAGCCATTGTTGCTATAAATCCCAATACCTTACTTCTTTCAATTCAAGTGTAATAATAAGATAGAAATAAACTAATCAAACTATTGTTGTAGAAACAAATTTTTTGTCATAGAAATTATTCTTTGGATCAAATGTTATTATTGTTTTCTTCTTATGTCTGCATTATGATTCATATATTTTGTTTTCTGTCTTTATACAAACTTTTTATAAAGAATAATCTATATTTTAAATTTTTTCCACATTTCAAAATCTCAATTCTAATTATATTTTTAATGTAGTTAAAGAAAATAAATAGTAAATGTATTTCATTTCGATTTATAGAATTACATTTCTTTTATCGTTCTTTGTAATTTATAGTATAATAAATAGTTGATTTTTATAACTTTAGAAGAAGAAATTTTGAAATATAGAATATAAATTTGATTATTTCTTTTAAAACTACTTAAAAATAATTTTTTATGGATCTCCTTTAAGATAAAATCCCATATTAGTGTTTAGTACTTCCATTGTTAATTAATTAAAATCAAATATATGTTTGCAAAAAAAAATACAAATGCAAAAAAACAAGGTATGAGTTAACTGTAAATTAGAATTTCTCAGCTTTATTTCATAAAGATATTTATTACATTTGTTTATATAATTTTATAATAATTTCAACAATATGAAATCATGCTATTTTTAATGAATACTTTCTATCGATTATTTATGAAGCAACTAAAAACTGCTGATAATTATTAAAAAAATTACAGAAACTGATAATCTTAAATGTTACAGCTGACTGTAATAATTCTTATAAACAGAAATTTCAATAAATTGAATTGTTTATTTATATAAAGTTGAACATTTAATTAATTCACTTGTATTAATTATTTAATAAAAAATATAAATTTAGCACACACACACACACAGAGAGAGAGAGAGAGAGAGATGATGTTATTGTGGAATTGACGACTTTATTACCCTCATTCATTTTTCGTTTACTAAATGAGTGAAGAAAAAACGTGTTGTAATCGAAATTCTTATTAAAATCAAATTATACGTATATATATGCTTGCAAAAAAAATACAAATGCAAAAAAAAGAAAGAAAAACAAAGTATGAGTTAACTGTAAATTAGAATTTTTCAGTTTTCATCATATGGTTATTTATTGCATTTGTTTACATAATTTAATGATAATTTTCAGCAATATGAAATCGTGCTATTGTTAATGAATACTTTCAATCGATTATTTATTTAACTTCTAATAACTGTGGATAGTTAATAAAAAATTTACAGGAACTGATAATGTTAAATGTTACAAATGACTGTAATAATTCTTTTAAACAGAAATTTCAACATATCGAATTTTTTATTTACATATAGTTGAGCATATAATTAATTCACTTGTATTAATTATTTAATAAGAAATATAAATTTTGCACACAGACATACACACAGTTTTGATTTTGTTGTGGAATCGACGACTTTACTACCTTTAATCTCTTTTTTCTCGATAAAGCTTTCCGAAGATGAAAATTAAACTTTTACGCTCCATATGTAACTCTCTATGTGCAGCAATTTGAATGGTGAGGAAGAGGTTTGTTTATGATGGATGTCGTTCTTTTCAATTGATAGTAGAGCAGTATTCGTTCGTGCGTAGGTTCTTAATTATTCATATGAAAAGTAAAAGGATACACCCTGATTCAAAGATAAAATTTATGGAAAATTCCCCCAAGACTTTGGTTTTGACAATATCCCCGACTTTAGTACGGATTCAACGATCCTTGCGAAAATATCAAACGTGTTTTTTTTAATATATATATGTTTTGGATTCTGTTTGAAAGGAACATATTAGAATATACGAAACAAGCTACTACTTGATATATTCATGAATAAATTAAGAATAATTTTGATACAATGCTTCATAAGAAATTACACGAAAATAAAATACAGAAGTTAATTTTACAAAATTATATTAAGAAATACGCAAATATGGATACACCATTATAAAACATTATTTCATGGTACTTGTAAAATATTTGTCTCATATACAATAAATGTATCCATTTGTGAATACTTCCCTGATAGGATAAATATTATTCAGTTTATGTTGGTCGGAATAAGGTTATTTCATACTGGAATTATGAATGTGAAGAAAAATCACAAACTAAAAAAAAGAGAGTTCAAAATTTTTTCAACCGTATAAAAAATGTAGCTTCATTATTACATATTTTCGATATTATTTTCAACTTAAATAAAAGTTTGATAACAAATAGTTATTTATTCATCTTTAAAAACAAAAAGCATCATGTAATAATAAATTCTTTCTAAAAGTAAGTTGTGCGAATATGGTAATAATTCTCTAAAAATGGAATCAGTGTTCAGTTTAAATTTTTTCCTAACATTATTAATCAAAGTTTTAAACAAAAATTATTATTTATGATGTTAAATCACAGCTATTTTTTAAATTCAACACCAAGAAGAAAAAAAAAAGTGAATGAACCTCAAAAATTTGTAAGACATTATACTTATAAACTTTACATAAAAATATAGGGCATTCAAATGATAGAATTTGAGATCAATAATTAAAAGTTCCCGACATTTTGAATATTAAAGAATTTGTTGTTGTTATTGTTTTTTTTTCAGAAAAAATGTAATAAATATTACACAACTCCTTATGAAAGAAAATATTCAAATCAAATTCTTATAAATTTTTCCTTACTATTAATGGTTTAAAAAAATATCAGTTTGAAAAATAAGGCAACATTAAAAAATTTTATTGAAAGAAAATTGTAACTTTGTCTTTTTCAATCTGATGAAATTACAATTTTGTACTTTGATTAAATATTTTCATAAATTATATTAAGATGCTTGAAAAATAAATAATTGTTTGAGGAGCTTGTTTTGGAAAAAAGTTTTACAGAAAGAAAATTAAATAACTGAAAACTTTTTCCCTTTTTGCATTCATATATAAGCCAATGAAATATTAATTTTTTATGAACTTTAAAAATGAGTTTTACATCATAAAAAGAAATAACATTGCAATGGGATTCGTTTCTGTAGTTTATAAAATAATTTAAAGAGAAAAAAAAAGAGGTTTCCAACGAGAAAAATCGGATCATATGAAAAATAAGATATATATAATGGGTTTCTCAAGGAAAAAAAATCTGTGATTTTTACAAATATTTTTTTTATAAAACGACATGGAAAATTGTTAACCTATTTATTAAAAATGATACGGCTGGATTTATTGAAACCCTGAAAATGCGAAGGAATTGTTTTTGTTATTATTTTTTTAAATTTTGCTTTAACTTAGGAAAATGTTGAATTTAAAAGGAAGGTGTGGAAATGTTGGAAAGTTTTTCATTCTATAACCAAAATGGAAATATTAAATGAAACATATCATTTCTTACAAAGAAAACTGTCTCGTTTGGATGTTTAAAATTGAAGAAGATTGTGTGCGCTTTTTATAAAAATATGCCTTATAAAAACGATATGGAAAATTGTTAATTAAATTATAAACATTTTCCAAGTTTCAATGAGAAGGTGCATTTTTTTACGGAAATGGGTTTATTGAAACCCTGAAAATGCAAAGGAATTGTTTTTGTTATTATTTTTTTTAAATTCTGCTTTAATTTAGGAAAATGAATTTAAAAGGAAGTTGTGGAAATGTTGGGAAGTTTGTCATTTTTTAATCAAAATGGAAATGATAAATAAAACATATCATTTCTTAAAAAGAAAACTGACTCGTTTAGATGTTTACAATAGAAGAAGGTTGTGTGTGCTTTTATAAAAATATTTCTTATAAAAACGATGTGAAATTTTTAAAACCTAGTTATTAACATTGTCCAAGTTTCATTGAGGAGGTGGTTTTTTTTTTCAGAAATTATTAATAATGATGAATTTACTATAGTGATTTTTTTCTTCTAAAAATGATAATTCAAGATTTTTTTAGTTATAAAAATCGTATTTGGAAATGCAGTTTTAAAGTTAAAATTCAAACAAGATGAAAATAAAAGACTTGAATTTTCACTAACGTTTTAAAGAATTTCTTTTTTTTCTCTCAAAAGGTGGTAAAATATTCTAAATCGATATTGTAAAAGAAAAAAAAATAAATGAAGTACATATAAAAACTTTGTATGTTCTTTTATTTCAGCGACCAATGAAATGTAAAAGAATCTTTTGAAGTAATTAATACACAAATGAAATTACATTTAATTCGTATTTTGTAAATAATATACTAGTTTTCTTATTTTCATTTACTAAACCAGTGTTTTTCGTTCTTACTTTTAAAAGAAAATTTACATTTTTTTTTTGAAAATAGCTGGAGTTTGATTTTTTCTGATAATAATACAAGTTTATTTATATTAGAAATCCTTAAAGAAAGTTGAAAGAGTCAATCTTAATATGTAATTATTAATAATTTCCTCGTGTTTTTTTTATCATGTCAGAACATGATGTTGTTCTTGGGATGAGGTTTTTCGAGTCGACAAAAATTCCATAGGCGAAAAATAAAGATTTTATTATCTGAACGAGCATCTCAAAAATCAGGTTTTAATAACGTAATGCCATCGTGTTTACAAAAGCTCTGATTTTTAATAAAAATAAGTTAATGACTACAGCAAATAAAATCTAGAAAAATGTCATTTTGAGCACATTGATTATATGAAATGAAATAAATAGGGAATGTGATTTTTTAAAAACATAAATGCGAGACAAAGTTTTTTGGATCGTTTGTCTAATTCTAAAGTGACTCATTCAATGAAACAAATAAAATGAATAAAAATATAATTTGACTTGCACGAGCACATGGTGCTTGGCCGTTCAAAAAATGATGTTCTGACATGATACATTGAAATATTCATAGCAGATTTCATTTTAATCATTTTTTTGTTATTGTTGTTGTGGGGCAGAGAAAATAAGTTTATAATGATATAAGTTTTTAAAATACCAATTATTACATTTTTTTATGATTAACAGCTGTTTATTATTATGAACAGATGTATATTTTTACATACATTTACGTGTGTTATAGACGAATAACAAAAACTTTGAGATGATGCTGAATTATTTTATTGCGAAAATGTCCCCATTTTTATATTGATACAATTAATCCACGTGTTTTGAGTCAGAAAATTATGACCTTTTTAAATGCTTCTGTTTCTAAAACTATAATTCTTAGCAAAATAATGAGACCTGTGTTGCTTAGCAGGTGCTTTTTATTTTGAACAAATGTATTTATGTAAACATCTCTTTTTGGAAGAAATGTTATTTGGAACCTTTGGATGTAAAATCGTAATGGATTTCGTGCCCAGGTTCAACCATTTATTTACACCTGTGTTTAACTATGAGCGAAAGTTCTTCTTCTTCTTTTTTTTTTTTTTTTGTAAACGTGTTTTGGTTAAAGGACAAATATTTTTAAGATATTGTTTTAAAGTTTAATTATTATTGTGATATTCATTGTTATGCCGATATCGGTAAGTTTTTTTTTATAATTTTGATTTTAGGATAAATTATTATTGTAAAAATATTAAATGTCTTCAGTAAAACCATTTCAATTTTATCATTTTTCTGATATAGAAAATAAGCTTAAAATAATAATTGATTTATTGTTATGGATTTTATTAGTTTTCTAAAAATACTAATATTAATTTAAATATACCCTGAAAAGTATATATAGACACGAAATTGAAGAAGTAATGTGAATTTTCTACTTATCTTTTTATTTATATATAACTATCACTTCTAAAGATGAATTTGAAAACGAAATATCATCGAATGAGCAACATTAAAAGAAAATCTGTTGTTGAGATTGGCCCTTACTCAATCTTAGCTCCAGAGAATGTGGATTTTTTTATTAGATGGATAAAAGATAATATTGTGATCGTAGAATGGAAATACAGTGATCATTTGTGGACAGAACACGATAAATATTCTCTTACTTATCTATTTTTAAGATTGATTAATTTTCGAAATAATTCTAATAGTTTTTTTTCCTTCAATTTTTAAAAATGAATATCTATATGATTTATAATCATTGTAGAATTCATTTAATGAAAAAAAATTACTTATAATTCTATTCTCTAAATTAATATTTATTAGCTCAATAATAATTAATCAATCAAAATAATTCTTCAAGCAACAATCAAAGATTAGTAAGATTTATCCTTCATTTCATAAAAAATTATTACACGATTTATGATTGTATTCTCTACTCAAAAGAAATGATTTAATTCTATTTAAAATGGGTTATATCGTTTATAAAAATAAAGCCGAAGAACTATCTATGGATTCTCAAGATGGTGATGATGATGATTTAAATATTTTAGCAAGTCAAGATGATGATTACTTAAATATTTCAAATGATGATAATGTGGAATATCAAAATTATGAACATTACATTCCAATTTCGACATATGCGGTATGTAATGTGGACCTTTTAGGTTATGAATCAGAATTTGATCTGGTTTATTTTTTCAAAATGTCTCATATGTGAAAAAACAACTAACCCTGGGAATTATATTGATTTATTTCAAGAAATGTTATTATAAATTGAAAATAAATAACTTTTTTCACTTTATAAATGCATATTGTGAATTCTCTCTTGCAATGAATCTCTTTTACTAAAAGTAAATTGTAAATATCCCTAAAAAACAAAACAAAAAAAAATTCTGAGCGTGTTTATTACAGTAGATTCTTCCCCGTTTTTTAGGGATATTTATAATTAACCAAGATTGGATTTTTTTAAAATTAGATAATTTTTAAAGAGTTTTAATTCAACAGCATTTATATTCTGTAAATTTTTATGTAGGTACAAAAATTCGGATAATTATTTGGTATCTGTATATCTGGCATCTTGCTGCAGCTTGAGATGTAATGGAGATTTCCCGAGGATGACTTGAAGTGCTGATGTTGGGATCGTCCTGTAGCCCCCCGAAATTGCCAAAAGGAATGGTCGAATTCATTGGGACCCATGTAAGATATTTATCCTTCTTTTCTACTCAATCCTCTGGTCAAGATTATCATATTAAATACATTAAAATACTTTTATTTCTGATATTTAGAAAATTCTATACAAACGACAAGCAGACGTTGCTGCTTCCGATGAGTCCTAAAAAGAGTGGTCCAAAATAAAGCTAGAATCATGTCGGCTTTTTAATGAACCAATTTATTGGGGCCCATGTATCAATTTTATCTTTATTTTCTACTCAAACAGCAGATTAAGAATAACACATTGAGTTAAAAAACTTTTTTATTTCTGAAATGTTGAAAACGTCATAAAAACAGCAAACATAGATTACTATTTACGATGCGTGCTAAAAAATACAGCCCCCAAAAAGCTAGAATTACACTCATGTCCATAAATTAAGGATAATGCAAGTCAGGAAAATAAAGAGTCAGAAACAAAACAAATGTGATATTTTTTGTAAAGAATATTTATTGTACAAAAGGTAAAGTACAAAAACAGATGCTGTATGTTTGATATCATTAATAAAATTTACGATTTTTTTGCAATATTGGTGTTTGCTATGTTGATTAACATTATGCGGTAATTGCACTGAAAGGCTTATAAAGCGCTAGAGAACAATTTTACTTCTTTACCTGTTTTATTTATACATCACTCTCTTACATTCTCGGCATTGTGAGGCTACTATCGGTGTCATCTGTCCGGATTCTGCAATTTGCCTATGATTTTTGAAGATGTGTGTAGTCATTTAACGAGTGATACATGTATTTTAAAGTTCGACTTCCGCATGATTCTGAGTTATAGTAAATTTATGGACATGATATTATTTAGAAAATCTAATTAATGAGTTCATTGGACCCCATGTATTATACTTATCTTTCAGTCAGCGAATTAAGAATTCATATTGAATACAAAAAAAAAATAAACAAAATAACTTTTGAAATTTTGAAAACTTTATATAAACAGCAAACACAGACTACTTTTTTCCGATGAGTTTTAAGAAGTAAGGGTCCAAAGAAAACAATAATTTTGTATTCTATCTAATTAATTACCAAATTTGGACTCATGCATCATATTTATCTCTATTTTCTTCTCAATCGTCAGATTAAGATTATTATATTGAATTTAAAAAAATTACTTACTTTTTTTGAAAGTTTGAAAACTTTATACCAATAGCAAACAAACACAATTGTTATTGATACATCCTAAAAAGTATGTTCTAATAGAAAGCTAATATTGTTTAGACAATCTAATGAACCAACTCATTGGGACTCAAGTATCAAATTTTTTATTTTCTCCTTCTCAATCAGCAGATCAAGATGATCATATTGAATACAAATAGAAACTAACCTTTTTTTCTAACATTATTTAAACTTTATACAACAAACAGAGATTACTGTTTCCAATGTGTCTTCCAATGTATGGTCCAAAACGAAGCTAGTAATATCTAAACAGTCTAATAAACTAAGTCATTTGCGCAATGCATCATATTTATCTTTCTTTTCTTCTCAATCATCAGATCATGATTATTACACTGAATACAAAAAAATACTTACTTTTTTTCTGAAATTTCGAAAATGCCATACAAAAAACAAACAACGAGACAACTGTTTTTGATGCGTCCTAAAAAAGAAGAAAAAGTTCAAAAGAAAGCTGATATCATCCAGACAATCTAATAAACCCCGTCATTGGAACCCGTGCAATATATTTTTCTTTCTTTTTTTATTCAATCATCAGATTGAGGTTATCATCTTGAATATTGTAAGTACTTTTGAATAAATTGTAAAAAAAATAATATAAATTAATCGTTTTTATACTTTTTCTGTTTATTTAAGAATTATTTACCTCATATTAATTCTATTTCATAGGCACTTTTAAAATTATCTACTTTATGTCAAAATTGAAATATTTTAAAGAGACGTTGCAAAGGAATATATATAATTATTAAACTAACATTTAAAATATTCAGATATAATTAAAAATGGATGCTTATTAATACAAAAATATACAATAGAAATATAAATAGTATTGTTTATGTTTACGAAATACGTTTAAAAGTAAATATACATGCATATTTATATACACATATTGAAACTGAATAAATCACGTTTTGAGAAATTTAAACAATACGAGCTTATTCTTTTAAATTTATGAGCTGCCTAAGTCTATGTAAATAATACATTAAGTAAAATTCTTCCTTGTTTATGAAATTTATGAAGAATTTTTTTTCCATATTTTATGTGTTTTATTCTTTTTGTATAGTTTGCAAGAAAAAAAAAGAACAGACTTTGCAATATTAGGTAACGTAGAAAGTAGACGCTTTACACATTTAAACCTTTAATATCATTTTTATATCATGGAACCGATCTTTATAAGATAGGTTTGTGTACACAATGAACCCAAGAGTTAAAATAATATGCTTTTAATATCGGACAGTTTGACGGAATTATGAGCAGGAAGTTATTCTTAAATGAATTTATCTGCAATTAAATATAACCAATATCCCCAGCGAACTAGCCGTTTGACAAAGAGAACTGGTATGTAATGAAGCACCGTTCATACGTTTCTCATTTATGCATTGTTCGATCACAATTCCAAATCGTTTTTATAACTATTTTGATGATGGTGTTGATAGCTCAGTTAAAAACATTAACACTTCTCCTCAATGAATACTTATTCATTAATTCAAAAAGAAACACAATTCAGAAAACAAACCACCGCTGCCGAAGAATCTCAACTCGATATTCACAAGAGGGCTCTCGCAACCAGAAGTAATTCACTTCAGTTTACAAAGGTATTCTCGCTTCACTTTACTGAACATTCCGCCGCCCGTTCACGTGTTTACATTCAACTAATTATTAATAATCACATCACAAAAGATAAAATTTTAACACAGAAATTACAATAAAATATTAAACATTACACTATTAAATAATACTTCTAAAAAGATAACTAATAAAATGATGATTTTCAATACAGTACACAAGAATTAATCACTTTTCAATAGGCAATAAACTTAATTTTGATATAAGTCTTTTAAAGATACCCTTTTGGATTTTTATACTTACAATAATTTTAGTATCATTTCTTGGAAATAACTCAACAATTTCAAGACCAGTTTTCAGCCAAATTTTCTGGATCCACACTTCTGGAAATCAAGTAAGCTGGGTTGTTGTGGGAAGAAACATGTCTCCACTGGTTCATCTTGGTTAATGCCCGTATTGTTGCAACTCGGTTTGCCACAAAAGGTTTTAAGTGACAATGTTCTTTTTGTAACCAACGCAACACAATCATGGAATAGGATTGCTGGTTATATCCAATTTGAAGGTTGAAATCACTCGAACTATTAATTTGGAAAGTAGAACTGCTGCACAAAGCTCCAATTTTGGAATTGTCAGACGTTTTAATGGCGATATTCTGGATTTACTAGTTATTAATTTTACAGACACTTCACCAATCTTTGAATGCGATTTGCAGTAAAACGCGGCTCTATAAGCGATTTCACTATCATCCGCAAAGCTACGTAATTCAATTAAATTTGGGTTTGGAAGTACTATACACCTGTCAACTTTAATAACGTTGATAAATTGAAGAGTTGATAAAAATGGTAACCATTCGTCCTTTTCCTTTGTAGAGAGAGGATCGTCCCAGTTCAATTCCAGTAACCATAACAGTTACAAAAATATTTTTGCTCTTGTAACCGTCAATGGACTTAAAATACCGAGTGGATCAAATACACGAGCTATGGTAGATAAAACTTGGTTTTGTTACACTGAAATCCTCACTCAGCACTTTGAACGCAAAACAGTCCTCTTTAAATTTCCAAATAACACCCAGGGCTTTCTAAGTGCTAAATGCGGATATAGATAACAAAAGCAAAGCTTTTTATTTTTCACAAATTCTCTCCGTTCTTGTACACTTAATTTTAAATAAAACTCACAATTAGACAAAAAATGCACCTCATTGCAAAATGCACAATTGCAAATGCAATTCTGAGAAGAATACCTTAGATGCACATTTTGTAGGCTTTGAATCGGATAGAAATACTTCCGCTGTACGTCTATAGTCTTTACCACAATTACTTTCGTTTAAAGGTTTTCCACTGGAAGCAAAACACAAATCACATCGTTTCGAAAGCTCCGTTGGCGTGAAAAAACTTTCATCTTGTTTTATACTTGTACGTGCTGCTGTTTCTTTGTCTGAAGTTTGAAATATCTTATCTGAAACAATCAATTGTTTCAGCGCCTTAAATTTGGCACCTTTTCTTAATTTTGAATAGTACTCGAAATTTGTTGAAAGTCGCGAAGCAAATTGCACATGCGATTCATTTATACTCTGCGCTTTTCTGAAGTTTTCTAAATAAACCTGGGCAGTAGATACAAACTCACTTAAAACTATGATTTCACCATCTCATAATTTTTAGTTTCGTCATCTTTAATATACACTATGATATTAGAAGCACGGTCGCCCAGAAAATTTAGGATTTCTGCTTTAAGAGTTTCGGGTACATTTTTCATCACATATACTCTCACCATAAAAGGGAAAAAAACCCATTACTCTGGCATTCTTGGAACGTTAATTGTTATGGTTTTATTGCTTTTAATTAAAACATCTAATGAAATATTATTTTTATCACTTTCGGTTTCATCTAAATTTTTGTTGCTATTATAGCTCGATTGGGTTTTTAATAATTCGAATTCGAGTTTTATTTGTTACATTTTAATGTTTTCAATTTCCAGAGTCGTAACACTTCTCTCTTAATGGGACTTTCACTCACAACACTATTAACATAGTTTATCACGAAATCTTTATCATTTTTATATGCTTTAGATTTCAATTCGCTTATATTTGCTTTTAATTCTTAAGTTCTTTTAATTCGCTTATATTTGCATTTGAAAGCACGTTATCGCAGAACTCCTCCGCGATCTGCTTGAGGTCCTCTTTTATGCAGTTTTTAAACACTTTCGCAAAATAAATCTGGCTCACAAGTAATAAATCCACCGGCTCGATGTACCAAATGTTTATAGCTCAGTTAAAAACATTAACACTTCTCCTCATTGAAAACTCATTGGTTAATTCAAAAAGAAACACAATTCAGAAAACACACTACCGCTTCCGAAGAATCTCAACTCTTTATTCACAAGAGGGCGCTCGCAACCAGAAGTAATTCACTTCAGTTTACAAAGATATTCTCGATTCACTTTACTGAACAGATGGAGTACATCATAAATAGAAAAAAAAACATAAAGTTCTGTTGCTAAACACAGCGTTCCTCTCTTTCCAAAATCTGTACACTTTCTATCACAGTAACAATTTCACCCTTCGTTTAAGATAAAAAGTTTTCCGAGAAAACAGAATTGGAATAGATAATTAAAGCTGTGAAGATAATTTAGATGATAAGTAAATCTGTGAAAGTTCTGAATTTAAACTAAAAAGTTTTAATTTATTTTCTACGTGACAAAACATTCGATGATTATAATTCAATTCAAAGCACCGTATTAAAAGACATGAGACGAAAGTTAAATATTTTATATACCATATGTACAACACATATATACGTAATATAAAAAAAATCAGAAAAGTTATAGTAAGAAATGTTTTGCCAACTTACTATAAAATCTTCCTAAAAAACAGAAAATAAATAAGGATTTTTTTAAAAATTTTTTTACAACGGTGGTACAAAAACTAAGAATAAAAATTATTTATCATTGCCTAGGGTGAAATGTCCAAATATTGTTACCGAATTTATTTATTATTATTTTTTTTTTTTTGAAAATCCAGAGTAAAAGTGAAAATTGTGCATAATACCTCATAAAATAATCCTTCGTATTTCATCATGACCATTTCCATTATTTTTATTTGGGCTTGGAATTACATTCCTCGACAATGTCTGAACCAATTATTTAACAATGCAGCATGAGATTTTAAAGAAACCTCTTAGCAGGAGAGAATGTATAAAATCTTCTAAGAAATATTAAAAAAATTACCAAATAATCTTCATGCGATTTTCACAGGGAACATGGAGAAAATCTGCAATACGAAGTGATGTGGCTTAATTGCTCGGCGATGTCATGTCCTCGATTTCTCATTTGGTGATAACAGACGGTTTGGTTTATCTTCGGCAAAAGCAAAGTTCGGATTGGAAATCTGTTGCAGAAGAAAAATTAATGAGGAAAGCCTGAGGATGAAAGAGCTTGGACTGGTCGTTGTCCAATAGGAAGCTTCTGAGGCACGATGAGGCGTGTCCTAATCAGAGATGCTTTCGTCTTCTTAGGAACGTGAAAGAGAAATACTAGTTGATGGGTTGACGGAGAGCCTAGCCCAGGCAGGGGCTTATCTCCGGTTTTGGTGAAATGAAAAGCGGCATGGCTGTCAATATGAAGGGTGGTCCTTAAAGAGAAATTCTAAAAATTTCTTTTCAAATATATATGTTGATTGTAGGTGAAGGTTTGATGTCACCCCCGTGGTTAATTGCCGCGTGACTGAAATTTAGTGGCATGAGGCGAGGGCACCTGCTTAAACAATACAGCTACTATTTTGCAATTTCACCTTGCCGTGGGCTTATCATGTCATGCGCATCTTATCTAAAATGAACAATCGCATTCGGCGAAAGATTTTATTATGCAAAGATATCGGTTTAAAGATAATTCTTCGCGTGAAAAAAAAATACACCATGTTTTTAAAAGGGACTAAAATGGATGAGGCATAAGTATACTCTACCCCGGCCGAAGCCAATCGGATATAACGATGAGCCGCCGCAAAGCAACCCTTAACGAGAACGGAAGAGCAGGTTAATCAGCTTCGTTTTCATGAAACAATTCAAAGAGCCAGATCGGAAAAAGATACGAATTTAAATTCTCAAAAAATGACACCTTGTCTCCAAGTATAGCAATTATCAAACATTTCAACAGTTATTAGAGGAACATAAAAACGTAAACAACGTTAACTTAAGAAAATGCTGTTAAAAAGAAAAAGGTATAAACATTTCAACGGTTATTAGAGGAACATAAAAATGGAAAGAATGTTAACTAAGAAAATGCTATTAAAAGACTGAACTAAACTAAACTGACTAAAAGGGATAAATAATTTTACCAAACAATATGTAGATTATATAGAAAAAAATTGTGATCGCGAATTAAAAAAAAAGAATCAAATTACACAATTCGCAACTATTAAATGTCAGGACAGTTTATGGGAGTTTTAAATTTTATATTGGGCTAAGAGAAATTATTTTATACTTTTTAGTGACTATGAAAAACGAGGTATATTATTTTTTTATTTCATTTCAATAAATATTTTTTGTTTTTTAGTCTTGTGTGCGTTAATGGTTACAGTCTATTTTTATAAACTAACTTGGCGATATCTGAATTTGTACCGAACAGACACACATTGTGTGCTGTAATATGTTAAATTTTAAGTCTTACCGTGAAGTTACGTATTATAAAATCCATTTAAAATCTGTTGTAAAATTTGTACTGAACAGACATATAAACAGACGGGCAAGAAAGCGAGTAAATGTATTGAAAAATCAAACCGTAAAAATTATAATTTTTCAGTTATTTCTTTTGTAATGATTATATGACAAATGTTTTTATTTTGTGGGATTTCTAAGTTTTCTTGAGTTTTTTTTTTCAGAAGTAAATAGTTATTATTGTTAATTGCTTAGTTATAATGATCAATCTTAGTAAGCGAAACAATTAGTTATGCTACGAATGTTTGGCCCAAAATATCACGAAGTAATAACATTTCATTCCAATTTTACAAAAGTTCCTCATATATAGTGCTATACATTAATGACTGAGGTAATATATATATCATGATTATTAATTCATTTTCAAACTAATGATGTATTATTCTCAAAAGATACTAGTTTTTAGTTTACATTGAGAATATTTAAATATGAAGAAAAATTATAATTAAATTTTCAAAATACCATTACAAAACTTATTCAGAGTAAAAATAGAATATAAAAAAAGAAGATTAACCTGCAAGTTCCTATTAAAAATAATTTATTTATAATATGATGACTAAGACGACACTCTATGTCAGAATGAAGTTCAAAAATTGTACTAAAATAAAAGTATAATGTGATTTTAGAATTCATAAATTAGTAAGTAATTTAGCTCCATTAAATATGTTATAGCATATCTTTAGAATTTTTAATCATATAAAGGAGATTCTTGCTTCTAATCAGCTGACAAAGGAATTATATGTGGATCCTTTAAAGATAATTGTAAAATACATGTAGTTAAAAATATCTTTTATTTCTTTCTAAAATTGGTTTTAAAATTTGAAATACAAGCTTACAGCGTATGGAAAAAATCTCAAATATTTCATAAAAGAAAGTTCAAATACGAACTAACAGATTTTTTTCAATATGCTATTTACAATTTTTAATAATTAATTCATAATTTATAATTTTATTGTTCGGCTCAATGCTTGAAACTTTCCTGAGTTCGTTAAGTAAATTATGAATTAATTTGAAACAAGTTACAGTGCATAATAAAATCTCATTGATTGATATCCCTTGTCTTGTTTATTTGCGCTATGTAAAGAATATAAAAAGAAAGAAGAAAAATCTAAATTCGGTTTTTAAGGAGACAAATACTTTTATATGCATTTATACTACTCTTTCTGCAGTATAACTTTCTTTTTTAATTTTTGAGATGAAAATTCTCCAGATGTGGCTCTAGGAATTTTTAAGAGCTCAGAATTTTTCTGTATTTTTTGAATTATAGATATTTTTTTAACACCGATGTTCACAGTTTTTAATTTTTATTCAAATATTTAATACATAAGATTTTCCAGGCAAATGCTGGAAATTTATAATTCCACGATAGAAATAATTCTAAAGTATTACATTTACATTTCGAACTAAAAATTCCAATCTAAATTAATTAACTAAAATTATGACTTTTTATATCCAATTATTTCATCACAACGATATTTGCTGCTTCCCCATAGTCATTGCCAAAAAAAAAAAAAATTAAAATTAGGATAAAAATAAACAAATCAATTTTAAAACATTATTAAAACACTAGATTAAATGTTCGATTATTTTTTGATTTCGTAAAATTACGCTCATGTATAACCAATGATTACTAATAAAAGTAAATTTAATCTAAATTGTTTAATTAAATACACTTGAGATCTTTTAACAATCCTGCCAATGTAAATAATTTCTAATATTTACTTGTAATAAAGCAATTGCCATGCATACAGGACCCGGAATCATGGGAAATCATTTATTTAAATTAATTTTTTTCTATTGCCTTGCAACAAATACTGAAAATAATTCTTTAATTTATATTGTACATAAATTTTTCTTCGATTTTAAAATTATGATCCCTTCCGAAAGTGTTATGGAAAACAAGTGCAATGTTCCTGAACTGTGTCTTCGTCGTTTTTTTAGATTTTTGTTCTAAAATAATCACAATAGTTTTCTTTTATTTAAGACTAG
The DNA here is from genome assembly GCA_026289955.1 of Argiope argentata. Taxonomy (NCBI): domain Eukaryota; kingdom Metazoa; phylum Arthropoda; class Arachnida; order Araneae; family Araneidae; genus Argiope; species Argiope argentata. The sequence continues at coordinate 1,387,835 of JAOUZG010035618.1, forward strand.
CAAAAATTAACTTTTTATGAAATAAATGTCACGAAGTTCAGCGACAAAGAGTAATTGATTGTCCAGATAATTTAGGCTTTCTTTTGAATTTGGACTTTTAGGACGCCATATCCCTTCTTAGAAAGAATTAAATAAAAAAGTGGGATTTAGTAAAGGAGTTGAGAATGATGTAAAATTAGTGAATGTGAGATTAAAGTTAGGAAATTCTTTAGGATTCAAGGTAAATAGTGATATATCATTAGATATAAGTATTATGATTATTAAAGTGATGTAGTATTGAAAGTTTTGACATCGTTTTATTATCATGTCAGAACATTATGTTGTTTTGGGTTGGGGTTTTTGGCTTCAACCAAAATCTATAGGCGGGAAATTGAAATTTTAATCCTTAGGCGAAAAAAAAAATTATCTGTGCGAGCATCTCAAAAAATCGGCTTTTAATAACGCGTTAGCATTTCATTTACTAAAACTCTGATTTAAAAAAATAAGTTAATGACTACAGCTAATAAAACCGAGAAAAATGTCATTTTGAGCACGTGATTATATGAAATGAAATCAATAGGAACTGTGATATTTTTTAAAACAATAAATGCGGACAAAGTTTTTTTGGATCGTTTGCAGTACTAAAATGACTCATTCAATGAAACAAATTAAAATGAATAAATATATAATTTAATTTGCACGAGCACGTGGTGCTTGGCCATTCAAGAAATGATGTTCTGACATGATACATTGAGATATGCATAGCAGATTTCATTTTAATCTTCTTTTTTTTTCTTTTGTGAAAGGGTCATGTGTCTTATATGCCATAATACCATTTTTCGTCGATATTGTTGTTTCTGAATTGATTATAAACCACCAACGAATAACTTTAAAATATTTTGCTCATTTTTTACAATATATTTTATTATGAGTACTTTTTACAGTTATAATAATTTACCCAATTTAAATAACATTTTAATCTACATATTTTGGAAGAGTAAAAACGCCATAGAGCTGATATATAACCATTTCAACTCTATGAAATATACCGATATCCTAAAATTAGAAGAAAGGATTTTCTGAATTTAAATAAATAAAGCATTTTTTTTCCTTCAAAAAGGCCATCGATAATTCGGATTATAAATACTCAACATTCACCTTTCCGATAAAATGAATGCTTATGATGAATATGTGTAAATGAATATAATGTACCTTCATGTCGGTAAAAAGAATAGAAGTTCTTATTATTTCAAATGAATGGTAATTAAGAAGTATTTAAAATTTCTTTAAATTAATGAAAATAATAGAGTAGCATTTTTTTTCTGAATGATGATATTTTGAGAATGTTTAACAAGGAAGATATTACTTGTTTATAGTAGGTTTTTTAACCATTTTTTTAATAATGCGATATAAGCACAAAATATCTTCATTTTGTAAAAGCTGAATTTCTTTGATGACGATGTAATAGATGATTACAAATATTTTTAGTACATTGCAACAACTCCTGAAAAAGGATTCCTACTCATTGCACATATTTAACTTTTATCTTCTTGCCAAATGGATCTATTGGATAGATAAGCACGTGAAAGAGTATCATGCTATCATTGAAATAGATTTGTAGGAAAAAACCTTCGGATTCTGTAGGTATGTATATTGTCTATTGTTTAAATATGTAGATTATTTTATACCCGTGTTCAGTTTTTTTTTGTGCTATTATTCAAGTGATAATTTTGTAAAAAAATGTTCGCATTTTTAGATTATACATTTCATTTCTTGGTTAGAGAATATGAAATTCTTTTCATTCTTTTTAAATTTAGCTTTTTAAAAGTGCTTAAAAATAATCATAAAATGTTTTTCTTAAACATAATAAAAGTTCAAAAAATGTATTATTGATAAAACTGGAATCTCTAAACATCATCAAATAAGGTATAGATGAAAAGAAAATATACCGGGTGTCCAAAAAGTTCCCGTACTCCAAATTTAAAAAATCTTTGTCCATGATTTTTTTTCAAGTATATTAAATTTTGCCATACGAGTAATGAAACCATGGACATGCTTGAAGTTATTTTCGGCGATCGACTTATCTCAAAAAATCTTTGGCCACCTCGATCCCCTGATCTGACCATCCCGGACTTTTTTCTGAGGGGATATTTAAAAGACAAAGTTTATGCAGGTGATTCTCAAACAATAGATGGTTTGAAAATCGCAATTACCCAAAGGATACAAGAAATCACTCCTAGCATGATAAAACGCGTTTCGAAAAACATGCTTTGTCTCAAGCATGCTGAGTTCAGCTTTGTCTCCAAGAAAGGGATGGACATTTTGAACATTTATTATAAATGTAAGTTCAGTATTTTTTCCTTAGTTATGTTAAAAGTGCTTTTTATCATTGGCATAAAAATAATTCTTTTTAAACATATTGTTTTTGTAAAATAAATTCACAAATCATCAGAACGGGAACTTTTTGGACACCCTGTATTAAAAGATAAAAAGTTTGCGCGTGAGTTGTTACACTGCTGAACAATTTAGATTTGTAGAAATTTATTGATCTTTTTTAGAAATATCAATCCTTTTCTCTCAATATTTCAAACAAGAATAATTAGATAATCAAAACTTATTCACCAAATTTTTTTAAACAACTGATGAATTGAATTTCGTTTTATTGATGCGAAATTAATCCTTTTTGTTACTTTTCCAAATTATTGAAGGAATAATTTTGGTTTGAATAAATACCGGAAAATGAAAATTCGTATTTGAATTTCTAGTCTTTTTAAAGAATTAATAAGTCTTGTTTCAAAATAAATAAAACTGTTCTCTTTCCGTTAGATAGGCGCAAGCTAAAAATCGCTAAATAATGCAGAATTCCGCTGACTGTTTTACCCTTCACTTCGCTTGGCGATTTGGCTCGCGTTTGGATCACAATTGGCGACATTTGCGCCTGGCTAACGGAAAAGTACCATAAAAATGATCACTTGAGACTTATACATATTTAAAAACATACACGTATGCACCATTGTTACTTAGCATGCATAACATGTGCTTATGTATAAATATTATGTATTTAATTTAAAAAAAGAGTGAGCTTTTTGATTCTTTAATTTTTAAAGTTTTAAAAAATAAACAGACATTAAAAAATGAATGAAATAAACCATTTACGTATTCTAAAGAAAAATTATCTCGTATGTTTCATGAAACTGAAATTTAATTTGATCATTGAACCAGAATTATTTAATTTTTCTGAGTTTAGAAACTAATAATTAAATTCCATAACTAGAAAGCAACATAAATCAGTAAAATAGAATCATGAGTTTTCTTTAAATAAGCCAAAATATTTAAAAATTTACAGACAACCAATGCACCACAATAAAAAAAAATATTCTCCAGGGAAATACGGAAATATTTCTTAGGTACATAAAAAATGATTAAGGTTTTAAAATTTCTTCATGAAACTAAAAGCAATTTTTGTGACTGACAAAAAGTTATAAACTGAAAACTATTTTTCTTCTCCAAAACAGGGAGATTGAGATTGCTTGACAAAGAGCTTTGGAATAATCCGTGTTACAACTTCAAAAAAAAAAAAAAAAAAGATTAAAATGAAATTTTTAAATGCATATTTCAATGTATCATGCTAGAACCCCATTTCTTGAACGGCCAAGCACAACGGGCTCGTGCAAGTTAAATAATATTTTTATTCATTTTAATGGTTTCATTGAATGAGTCACTTTGGTATTGCAAACGATCCAAAAGCTTTGTCTCGCATTTAGGGTTTTAAAAAAATGTCAAATTTCCTATTTCTTTCATTTTACATAATCACGTGCTCAAAATGACATTTTTCTAGGTTTTATATGCTGAAGTCATTAAATTATTTTTTTTAAAGGAGAGCTTTTGTAAAGGTGATGGCAACTTGTTATTAAAAGCTGATTTTTTGAGATGCTTGTGCAGATAATAAACTGTCTATTTTTCACCTACGGATTTTTGTTGAGGCCAGAAAACTTCATTTCCAAAACAATATCATGTTCTGACATGATAAAATAATTGCTATCTTTTAATTTGTAAAATGTATGTATTATCGATTTTTAAAATTTCTTAAACTTATAATAAAAATAATTACATTTTTATATCCAGAAGTTAAAAGTTAGCATTTATTAAAAACATTGGAATTTTCTTTTCCTTCAATTGAAAATATAAGTTCTTTATTAAAAAAGGAATTGATAAACAATTTTAAAAATTAATTTTTATATTATACTTTTGAAAAAAATCTATCCTGTAAGGGCTAAAATTTTCCGAAATCCTAGAAAAAATATTTATGACAGAAAAATT
>JAOUZG010035618.1:1392233-1426729 GCA_026289955.1 Argiope argentata
ATATAAAAATATATATATTAGATAGATAGATATAGATATAGATAGATTCGACTTGTAAATAAAATTAGAATAGTGAAAAAAAAAACATTTTAAAATTATTTTCTTTGTTGGTTAGAAAATATAAAGGCCAGATATTGTGATACTACTGTAAAAAAGATGCATCTTCCAGACATTTTCAACTTTGTGATTCCTGTTTTATCACTTTTGCACAATTTACTAATTCGCTTATTAATAATTTTCTGACAAGGATGAAGAACAAATACTTCCCGAGACAGAATGACGCAGATATTGCTTTTTTCTTACGCGAATATATGAGAATTTCACAGCTTATTCTACAACTGATTAACGATTTGTCTCCAGAACGTAGATTTATTATAGAATTTCATCAAACATGAAACAGCTGTGGTGTTGGAAAGAAATTTTGTAAATTATTACAGAGAAGGTTTTAAATTATTTTTAAGCCATTATTTTAACATGATGTCGTGAATATATGTTTATTTTCATTTTTTATTAAAGTATCATTATATCATTATATAGATTATTTTATTTTTTGAGTTACTTCATTGAATTATTAAACAGTTTTCAACTTCGTTTAAAATTTACCCTTTTAAGCTATAAATTTAGACATATTAGGAATATTAAAAAAATCGTTCCATTCCAGTTAAAGATTTTTTTTTCATTCATTTTATTAACGTATAACGTGCTCACATGAGGTGTATTATTTTCTTAACTAAATGTAGAATCACTGAGAATGTTTTAATTATAACAGGAAAAAGTTACAATTATTGATTTTAACGAACTTAATGTAAGATATTTAGGAAGAATCTTTACTTCAATAAAAATAAATTTTCTGTTTTACAACAGGAAAAAGAACGGAGATGAAAGAATTTTATTCATTTATTTATTTTTTTGCTAGGATTATGAATGTGCGAAATACGAAAAAAAAATCTAAATTATTTATTGAAGTATTCTCTTATTTACAAGTAGGACTTTAAGTGCAGAATATTTGTCAATTATACAATTAATAAAATTGTATGCAATGTGAAATAAGAAAGGAATTTCTCTTAACAATTTCAAAATTTCTCCAAAATGTTAAAAAAAAATATTATTTATAATTAAAAATATTTTTAAGATTCATTAGTAGCGAAATTTTTAAGATAAAATTTTCTAAACAAAAAAAAAATGTTTGTTGCTTAAAAAAAAAAAAAATAACATTTTTGATGAAAATGCAAGTGTTTGCCCGGATACAGTCGCAGATTTATAAAAAATCTTCATTCAGCCCAGTGTGAAAATTCTATCAAATGTGAAAATCATAAAATGATATTATGTTGTTTCAAAATATTTCTAAATAATTGAAATCGTTGCTTTACGTAAAATAAATCTAATATTCTGTTGAATAGGAAACTTTTGTTTCCTTTTTTTCTTTTATTCAACTCAAATATTTCCTTTTGAGTGAAAAAAACTTCGAGATTTCAATAAAAATAAAAAATTCAGTGATAGGCGATTAAGAAAATTGAGCGATTCGACTAAAAATTATATAGATAAATACATGAAGACTCAATCTAATTGAAATGCATTTTCTCAAAATTTTATAAGGTTCTAACTGCAAATATTTCTATTGCTCATTATTTAATCAATCAATCAACGATTAAATCTGATATTCAACAATGAATATTAGCATAAAATAAACTTACCAAAAATTTCTAGTTGAAATTATAATATTACTGAGTTTTCCTTTAAAAAATTGAATGCAATTATATTTTTGAAAATATTCCTGTCTTGAAAATATGAAAACATATTTATTGCAAACTTTGAAAAATTCAGTATTAAAGCTGGAAACAAGTGGGAGAACAAAACTAAATACCTTGGAGTAACTCTAGATAAGGGCCTTATATTCAAAGACCTCTTGGACAATATAAGAGAAAAGCTTAAAAAAGCAAAAAAGCTATACCCATTAATGTGTTGGAAATCTTAACTCTCATTAGGTAATAAATTACTTTTATATAAATCCCTCCCAAGACCACTAATCAATTACACAACCCCAGTCTGGGGAGCTGCTGCAAAAACACAAATACATAAATTAAATTCCTTTCAAAACATAATGCCAAGACAAATTTCTAACTTGCCCTGGTTCATTAGGAATCAAAATATACTAAAAGATCTGCAACTACCCACTATCAAAGAATTTTTTAAAAAATACAAAAAAATATTATGAAAAACTGAACAAATTAAACCATATTGCAATTAAGGAGATCCCCACACAAAACCCTAAGGGTAACAGAAACAGAAGATCCCATACTCTCCTAATATAGACCCATCACCCCTACGAAGTGTTGATTAGCCAATAAAAATATTTAGGAAATCTCAAAATTATCAGGAATAACCCTTCTCCTTTTTAATTATAATTATTTATTTATATATAACTAATAATTTTTCTTCTTCATCTAACTATACTAATTGCTGGTTATAAATATGAAAGAAAATTGTATCGTGTTATATTTTGTTTCCACATTTATGCTCAACATAAGTTGTCTGTCACTAATCCATCCATTTGAAATCAAAAGAGAAAAATTCAAATCCAGATAAATTATAATTACAATAAGTTAAAATTTCAAAATCCAACAGTTAAAAAAATGGAATAAAAAAACTAGCTTAGAATTTGCAAAAATTCTATCATAAAAGATTAAAAACAAGCATTAAAAGTCCAAAGTTTAATAAGTGAAAGATAGAATTTCAAGACATAAATATCTACCATATAAGTTTTAAAAATATTTTATATTCCACAATTAACGAAATCAATATCCAAAAATATTCTTTAACTTTTGACTCAAATCAAAAACAAAAATGTTAAGATTTAAAAAAATTTTATGATTATAAAAATATATTCAAGTGCCATGGATTACATGTTTAAAAACTAAAATAAATTGGTCTCGAACAAGTGAAATTAATGTGTTCTATAATATTGATACCTGAATAGAAATATTAGATTTGAGCATGTTAGATAAGACATAAATACTAAAGAAATATATTAAAATAATAATATATTAAATATATTAAAATAATAATAATATATTCATACTAAAGAAATAAGACAGTTTCTTTTAGTATGAATCATTATATAATCAGTCTAACAAATAGAAAAGTTATTAGAGAAAAAATCAGAACTCCTTAAATAAGCTAATCACAGGATTAGCAGTATCACTACTCCACTTTGCATCATAAATTATGTGCAATATGACTATAAATGGATGCAGTTGTTAAAAATGGATTCCTTTTACTTCTTCCACAGCAGTATTAAAGATTTTATTATCATCATATGATTATTATATTTAATTTTAGTAAAAGTCAATGGAACTAGGATTTAACATCTTGAAGTTAGAATTGGAAAAACTCAGAATATTAGTGTATTAAATTATTTTATATTAAAGTATTTACGAAAAAAATAGTTTGATTTATAAAGAAATCAGATACCATCTGAGGCACAATTAATGATATTCACATTTGATAAGTTTTGAAATTAATCACTGCACACCCAGATGCCCTTTAAAGGATTTCCAGAAATGCTTTGCATGAAAAAAATATGAATTTTTAATGCTATCTCAGTAATTTTTTTACATCGTGCTTAAAAAACATACATCAAGCCTTTTTTTTTTATTTGGCATATGTTAACATTAGAATTTGATTTTCTTATTTCAGAGTAAAGAAAATAGTGAAATTGAGCTTTATCATCTTTAGCTACTGAAATCACAAAAATTTCAGTTTTCAATATAAAGATAATAAAAGCACTGTATTTTCCTACGTATAATCCGCAGATTAAGCATTAAAAAAAGTTTCACATTTCGTTGAGTGCATTATATGCCACCACAGATAATCTGATAAAAAAACATTCTCCACTAGAAAACCTTCAAATAAAATGTTCAAAGAATGCCATTTATGTTTATAAGATTAAAAACAAATAATTTATTTATTATTTAATTTATAAAATTAATAACAGATGGCACTGAAAGCTTTCCCGACTTAACTGATAAATTTAAGCTATAATCACTTTTGTCCAATTATGTTAGAGAATGAATTCAGTTAAATAAATGTCTCATGGAGAACATAATTTTACAAGAACAAGAAAATGGAAGCGGGCATCGTATGAAAATGTTTCTAATTGAAGAATATGAAATGGATAAATAACAATTTCAATTACCTAGGCTTATATTAGCTATACAACTCAGCAACAATTTAGCAGATAAATATTTAGGTGTCAGCTAAATTTTAATTAATAAATTTTAATGAACTATCAATAGGTGAAAATACACACAAATGAAACAACTCTTCCACAATTTATAAAGACTGGTCAACGTTTTATTAGATACTCTTGAATTATACAAATACATCTTCTTACAAACAATGAATTTCAAAATATTGAAATCATAAAAAAAAAATCAACACACTGAATGGGTATGATATTCTTCATAAAGAAGATTTTTGGAATGTTGAGCATTCTTTAATTAAATAATTGAGTTTAAAGTATTAAATTATTCAATATCACAACTCACAGCATTCAAAGCTCTCTGTACGAGTACTTTATATTGCAAAAATAGCTAAAAAGATAATACTAAATAAATAATTTTTAAGAGTGAGAAAGAGAGAGAGAGAGCACACATAACTGAAATTGAATAATTAGACAAATTTTTAGAGGTAAATATTAACAATAGAAAATTTATGCCAAGTACAGTTGTTACAAAAACATAAATGCAGATGACAGCAAAGGAGAACTTTATTATTTATGGGTTCAATAAATATTTCCACTTCTACAGATCTGACATTGTTCCATTAAATGATTTAATAAAAAGTATGAATGCAATAATCACATGAGAATAGACAGCTGAAAGACTATGAAAAGTTTATATTTCAAATACTTAAGCTCATAAAAATAATAATTGCTTTTTAAAGTTATTAATTAATAAAAATATAAAAAAAACAAGATGGTAATTTTTCAAACTATTATTTTCACCCTTCAATTAAAACAAAAATAATTTGATATGTTTTCAATTCTGGACCAAATTAATTGCACATTGTTTTTTTTTTCAAATAAATAGAGAAATAATTTTTAACCAGCTTTTATCTCCTCTGTCAATAAATAATTTAATATCAAAGAATAATATATTAGTCACACAATTATAAAATAACTTAGATTAAATTTTTCTTAAAAGAGAAAAATTAACATTCCATATCTACATTTTGCTCAGTATCTTAAAAAATAATAGTATGCATATAAAAATATTTTAGAATTTAAACACTATTATATAATCAATGCTATAAAAATCTGATTTCCTAAAGCAACTATAAAATATTTTAAACTTTAAAAATTGCATAACTTTCAAATGGATGGAAGGAACTGAAATAAAATTTTGAATCTCTTCATTTACATCTCTAATAATGGAGATCTTGTCAATACATCTAAAAGTAAACTGAAGAAAACTGCTATTCTAATTTTAATTCTAACACAAGACTTCTATAAATGAGAATTTAAATATGGCACAATTGCCATTATATGATTTGCTAAGTGCATAGAGTTGAAATTATATTTACTCCTGATCATAACTAACAATAGAAACTGCTTTCATCCATGCTAAAAGGTAGATAATCAACAGTCACAACAAACAAATTCCCTCTGAAATCCAAAGTAATACTCAAATCTTGAAACAAAATCACTAGTATTAAAATATATACAAATCAGTCCTTACTCTACACCGACTAGTTAGGCATATATTTCATGAAATGGCATTGAGAGAACATGAAATGAAAATTCATAATTTGTGTAGCAAATTTTCTTCTTATCTACACGTATTGCAAATGTGACTGTACATTGATTTGAAATTACTGTCAGTGGGAATTAAAACTGCATATTCGAAAAGCTCTGCTTGACCGTATAAAGAAACGCTTCAATACCGCTCTCAATTCTGGAATATTTTCATGAAAAATCATCTCACATAAAGTCAAATAATATGCAGATGCATGGGCTCGAAACTGCAAAAAGAAAGAATATAAAACATATTTCTTTAGAATATAGAATACAAATAGCAACTGATGAGAAATCTTTTATTTTTTGAGAAAATAATGGAAAATTAAATAAGAAAATGTTAACATTTTATTCAAATGATATCCAAGTATTATAATGCTAAAATAACCATGCAGATTTCTAATATAAATATAACAATAGAAAAATGAATAAAACAGTAGGTATAAAATTTAAGAAAAATAAAATCAATGTTTTAATTTTTAATTATTATTTTTTATGATAATTAAACATGTATTAAGCATCTCTTAACAAATAAAAGTAATGTTACATTTATTACTTTTATTTGTTAAGATATGATTTAAAAAAATGTGATTCAAATTATAAACATTACTGCCAACATACATTGCAGTATTTAATAATAATAAAAACTACAAAAATAAAGTATTGCAAAGTGAGCATTTTAAGAAATTGATCCAGCTTATAGATTAATAGAAAGAAAACTTATTGATTAAAAAAATATTTATTTTAAATACGAGAAATCTTTTTCCCCAATTAAATTAAATTAGCAAAATAATAACTTGCAGAAATTAAAGAAAATTTTTAATGCCGATTAAATACTTTTTAAATTCAATATAAACAAAATTTTAAAAAATCCTATTATTATTAAAAATAAGTAATTATATAATAGCATTAAGTATCAATTAAAATGATTCAAATTTTCTAATGATAGTAAAAACAAAATTCCGTATATCTCTTTTTATATATTAAGATAGCTTCAACCAAATGGATGCTATTTGCTACTAATGCCATTTTTTCAAAAGATTTTCTATTGTTTATGTAAATTACTGCTTTATTTAAAAGTGTAAGCATTTATTAAATAATAGTATAAGACAAATTTCTATCAATTTTAAAAACATATTTAATATTCATACAGTAGCTAAATAAAAATAATAAATTTAAATTCTAAAAACATAAGATTAATTATGAAAATTTAATGGAAATTCAAATCTTCCCTCTAAAACACCACATTAAGACATTTTTAGCTTCATTCATCCATGTTTGATTTTTAAAATCATATAGCCATTAATTATATAAATGGTACACAAAAAATGAATTTAAAATTGCAACATATAAATATAAAATTTTTTAAATAAAATAATAAAAAATTATTCTTGAAACACATACAAATGTTTTCTTTAAAAAATAAATTAGTAAAAATAAAAATAAAACTTATATCAGTAAATGCTTAAGCATTAACAATTAATTTAAAAAAAAATTAAAAGCATTTTGATTGATCTTTCAGAAAATATGCCCTGAGATTTGCAAGAAATGACATTAAAAGGTAAATAAAATTTTAATTAAAAATCAAATTATAATTTTTAGAAACTCTTACTACTTCTTAAACTCTTACTAGAATTAAGTTATAAACATTTAAAGTCATTCATATTATGCAATTTTAAATAACGGCTGAAAATTAAACAGTAAAACAATGCTAAGTTTGTGCATACTAAAATATAATAATATTTTGAACATTTGCAAGCTTACTCCATAATTAATAAACCTTAATACTAAAAAAAAGTGTTTTTATTATATATATTAATATTTTTTGGGATATAGTTTTTAAAAATATTTGTACCCTTTCATCATCCAGCTGGTTCACTCTGGAAAGCATGAGAAGCAGAAGACTAGTCCAGCAATCACGATGTTTTTCAACTGTGAGCCCAAGATAATAATTTAAAGCTTCGCAGCATATCCTTCATAAAATATAACAAAAATAATAAACATTAAATAAAGAAAATACAGAGGAAAAATTTAACTGAAAAAACGAAATAAAAAAAAGAGAGTATTAAAATTTACTAAACACTTTAATATAAAATTTCAACATTAACTTTTTCTATGCAAAACAGAGCAGAAAAAGTTTCCAGGGTAAAACATTTATAAGATAAAGTCATTCAAATGCACTTCTTTTTAAAATATATAGTACAAAATTGATAACATTATAAGTCTATTTTTGATTCATCAAATAAAATTTCAATAGCATTTATAAATAAATATTATATTTAGATAAAAACATCTCCATATAATTTATTTCATTAATTTAAAACTGTTTTAACTTGATATTACACATCGTTAAAAATTAACTTTTATATGCTACAATTTAAAATAATATTTCTTTAGAATTAATGCATTGACTTTGGAGAAAGCAGATTGTTATAGTAAAATTAAAAATTGAAGGAAATGCCTTGAATAAAATTAGAAATATTTTAAAAGTTAAGCTGGAAACATATTTCTACTATATATTACTAATCATACACATGATAAATACTGAATTAAAGGAAATCTTGTTAAGAGCTATTAGCTAAAATTGAATGTAGAAAGAAAGTGGGATTTTTTTTTTTTAATTACTCAATTTCTGTTGCTAGTATCAACTGGGTAAGAAGTTAGATTTTCAATGCTTAAGATTCGTGAATATCATTTCAGCATTTCAACAATCATATTTCTATTTAGTAAGTTCATTACTTACTTAAAAGGATATTTATGAAGCAATAATAGATAACATATACATGACATATTGAATTCACTCATTACCTTATTTAAGTACACAAGTAGCTTTACAAAGTTTATGCATTTCTAAGAATACGATAAATTTAAAATTATACATTTTATATTTAAAAATATGAATCAAAAAGTAATAAATGAAAATTATTCTTAATTACTCATTACAAAAGAAAAACAACAATTATAAAATGTTTTTAAAGAATCAATATAAAATTCTTTTTCCCCCCCAAAAATATCTCCTTATTAAATAATACAAGAAAACACTGCTATAAATTGCACATCTATATATGTTTTAAATAGGTTTTCTTACAAAATAAGTTTTTTCTCCACCACCGTCCATGATTCTTGCCTACTTTCATCAGTATACATTCTGAAAAGAATCCTTAAAGTACAAGCCAGACTATGAGACTCGTGCATTAGTAGATCAGGTTTCACATTTCCTCGAAAACCTACACAAAAAATGCATAGTAGAAATATATTAGATGGATTCCAATAAGTTTTTAATGAGTGAGCGAAAAACTGGATTAAAAAATATAAGAACTTAAAATTTCGACATAATTGCTTTAAATAATATATCTACATTAAACATGAAAGACTGAATTCAAATAATATAGATTGCAAATTTACCTGCTTTCCATAGCATGTTCCTCTTCTCCTGATTCATATTAAATGTCTTAGCAAATCGATGGGATTCCATTAGGCAATCAACTAATTGTAGCAACTCAGAAGTTGAAAGAAAAGAATACATGCCTTGCTCTTCATGTTGGCTACTATCAAAAGTTATCCCGCTTTCATCACTTTTTCTCATCTCCGCCTATAATGGATTTCGGGAAAACATAAATGTTAATCAAAACATATTAATTTAAATTCTTCTTTTTTCTTAATTTTTTAAATTATTGTTCTGCATTATTTATTATCAGAGAGCAAAATTTTATTAAAAAAAAACACTAAAAAGATATTTTAATACCTTGAATATAAAACTGAACTTAAGTCAAATTTCTAAATTGCTTAATATGAAAACAATCTTTGTCATTTGATAATACATACAATAACTAGCTATTAACCTATCCTATCAATAGCATTTATTTAATCAGATCAGAAGAACTGCATCTTATTACAATAAGAGAGCACTAATTTATAGACTTGCTCAATCAATGTAGAACATTTCAGTCAGTTAATTATGAAAAATAGAGAAAGCCATTCAGCTGTTGAAGCTAGAGTTCCAATCAAATTGTTATAATTAAGAAATAGGAAGTTATAGAGGGTAGGATATCATGATTAAGCATTTAGGGAAACCATGGATTTTTAAAAGAAATAAAAATTGGTCAAATCTATGAAGAAAAAACAACAACTGAAGACCTTTACTTATCGTTAAGAATGTCAAGCAGAGGTTTTAAGATTTCTCTGAAAAATAGAGAAAGACAGAGGAAAGCCAATGATTTATGAAGTATCCAAAGCTCAGAAGTTTTCATATGAAATTAAATTTAGTAAATCTGATATAATTGTTGTGGGTAGGGGGTCGTTATTTTTTTCTCCTTACAAACAATGTAAAGCGAAGTAAATATTTTTCAAATTACATTAAAAAATTGATGGTGATAATAGAAAGGTAGGCAATAATTAATACTATGTAAGAATAATAAACTTTCAAATAAAATAAAATTTTTAAAACTGAACCAGTAGGTGGTGCTATTTCTTCCATTTTGTTAATTATTTTAAATAGATAATTTTCACAATTGGTCATTGACTATAAATATGTTTATAGTGTGTGTGTGTGTATACATATATACAGGGCAGTTGGTTGGTTATCATTAAATTTTCCCTATAAACAGCATGCTACAATGAAACAGATGAATGAATAATAACAACAATTGATATATAGACCATACAAAAGATATGCTCACAGAATTCGGGGAGGGGAAGGGATAGTTCCAAAATGCCCAGCACAGAGCGTCTTTTTTGGAAAAACATTAAATTTAACATATAAAATGACCAAATACACTACAGAGACAATATTAACATTTATTGACTTGTTTCTGATCCCCTTCTCATCAAACTACATTAAGGAAAAACAACAGGCATTTGTGAAAAAAAGTTGTTTTCTTTAAAAAGTCTGGTTTATCATGGAGGAGTTGCAATGCTAAGTAATTTAAAGAACTCCATAACATGTCATGTGTGAAGCATCACAACAGATCAGTTATGATCTGCTGTTGAATACACTCTCCCTCGACTAGAAATTTTTTAGGTGAATGAGTAGTCGTATGGAACATCTTTCCCTATATCAAGCTAGTCACAATTATAATGGGTCTTCTTGTGGAATTTTCTCCTAATTTGCTCTTGTTTTTGCAAACTAAATTGCTTTTTCTTCTTCGTTTCTCCCTCCAACAGCCTACTGTTTATTTTTTCTTTACCATTACTTAAAACAGTTTGATAACAAGGTGATCCAAAACAAATCAATTTATGTTAATATTTCTTCAGTATTCTGTTTATTATGCTAAATTTAATGTTTCTCTAGAAAATGCAACCAGCGGTGAACATTTTGAAAATAAACATTTTATTCCCAAAATTCCAAGAGCACATCATGTGTACAGTCTGTATATCAAATTTTGTGGTAATTTGTTGACTCATTTGCATTAAAGGATGCTGCAAATACGGGAACTTTAATTATAATCACCCTGTTTATATTTATTAAAATTAAAAGAAATGTGTATATAACTATTGTCTGAAATCCATACTTTTGCAAGCATTAAATTCTTCTCATCCTCTTTTCGACTTGCTGCAGGATAGAAAATTATGTTGTCTATGGTTTGAATGAGTTCCAGTTGCACTGTACATTTTATTTTTAAAGAAGCAAAAAGCTTTTCATCATTTTCATATTCTGAAAGTAAGAAAGAAATCAAATTCAAGTTGTTGCAAAAGTTTTAAAATAAAATTTTATACACAATTTAGAAACAGTTATGAAGCTTACAAATAATTCACATGTGCACAAATAGTAATCGAGTTCAAGTTATAGACTGAAATTTTCAACTACATGCATTCAAAATTTTAGAAGCTTGAACGTAAAATGAAATAATTTTTTTTAATTTTAAATATTTTAATTCATCAATAATGATAATAAATAACAGATAAAATAATTTATAAAGATTTAAATGTGATACCATTACTGCATTACTTAGTAATAATAAACTTAAATTTAAAGCACAGATAGCAGTAATTTTATTAAAATTATTTTGAAAATCTCAAAGATTTAGATACATATAAAATAAAATGAAATTCTGGATTTCTTGGAAAAAATTTAACAAAAATGAATAAAGTCATTTTGAAAGCTTTTTTATACATAAATATATATAAATTATAATAAAATATCTTAAAAATAATACTAATGATTACTTTTGAATTCCTTGAATTACCTTCAAAATAAAGAAAAAGATGACACTAAAAATTCAAAATCTGGCTAAAACATTATAAATACCAATAAAAAATTACTTAGAAAACATAATGTTTTCTTAGAAAACTGAATAAAAAAATGTGCTTGAAAAAGAATTAGTTATGAAAATAAAATGTAATTCTTTAAACAAAACATAGGACATTAATTTATAATTCAGCTTATTCCAAAGAATTTTGCAGAAGAAATTTAAAAAAAAAGAAGGTTAAATACAAATATAACTGAAAAAAATAAATAAATAGTAGAAAGTCAAACTATAATTTTTTTTTTGAAATTTCAGACTATAAATTTGAAGTTTGAATTAAAATTACTTACTGGACGGAATACCATCTGCAACACTTTTGTTGCTAGAAATGCTGCCACGAGTTCTTTCAAGAATATCAGATGTATTCTGTACAAAATCACTGTCACCCTTTTCAAAAGACTGCAATTTATTACTTTCACTTTTCAGGTTTTGAGTATTTGGGCTATTTTGATTTTCAACGTTTCCAGATGGAAGAAGGCTATTTCGTTTTTCCTTAACTCCAGACTGATAGGAATCCACTTTCCCTTCAACAGTAATCATCTTCTAAAAGGATTTAAAATACGGTTATCATTGCTTTTTTTCTTGCAGAATTGAGAAAAGAATATGAAGACAGGGGGAAAAAATATCAACAACTAAGAAAAAAAATCATGTCAATAATACTATGATTTTTAGATAAAAACATCATTTTTGAATAAAAGTTTATAAAAATTTAGAACATTTTATGGATATAAGAAAGTAAGCAATAAAAATCATACTCTAATATAAATTTAACTGTATGTTTCACTTATATAGAAATAAAATAATTTACTTCTGAATTCTTTCAATATAACTGAATTTTTTTAGAAAATATTTTGAAATATACTGGAAGAATTCTTCATGATTCAATATTGTTTCTCAGATAAAACATGACTGCAATTTAGTAATTCCAGATGACTTTTAGTAATGATGACTTTTACTAGCAAGAACTCATATTTGAAATATTTCACTCCAAAAATGTTAAAGAACATTAGGTTGTTAGCTAACTTGAAGGATATAATTTAACAAAGGGAATTTCTCCTTCCTCCCTTCATATTTTCAAAAATCTTATATCAATAAATATAACAAAAAATATCATTTTTTAAAAACAGCATCCTATTTGTTACAAAGTTTAAAATATTTTACATAAATCATTTTGTAATAATAACAATTTAATAATTGCAATAACTATATAAATAAACAAACAAATAAAAAAATAAAGAAAATGTTTTTTTATGAAACCTACAGATAAAAAGGCAAGTTAAATGATAAAAGGCAGGAGGGAGAGATGCTCTCCCTTTTAATTATTAGGAGGATAGTTAATAACATATTAAGAAGCTACTTACAGAATTAAAACAGGGGAAAATATACAATAGCGTGAATACATACAAAATATGTAACATAAATTTCTTTGAATAAAGTGAAATTTTAATTTTATGATATTAAAATCAATACATTGCATTAAATATACAAAAACTATTTGATTTTTTTCTTGAAAAAAGAAAAGAAAAGAAAAAGAGCAGCATTTTAAAGAAAATTATTTTAAAAATATTTTTAATAAAATATAAATAAAAAGCATATTTCGCTATGAAAATTTAATAATTATTATACAAAACAATACAAAGCTATCATTAAGTATAAAATAAATTTTTATAAAATAAATCATTAATAAAAAAATTACATTAGTTTCTTTTATTTTTGCTTTTATTATATCTTTTTATAACTCTTTACTTACATCAGACAACTCTCCTTTTGAAACTGAAATTTCTTCTAATTTTATCTTATCACTAACAATACTATCACTTTTTTCCCTCATAGAAGGTGTCCAGGAAAGCAACCTAAAAAAAAAAATTTAAATCAGTAGATATTACAAAGTCACTGATTCACAAGTGTATTCATCATTGATCACTTGTAATTAGTTTACCTAATCAGTCTATACCTACATCAAACTAATATGAAAAATTTTTATTATAAAAAAGTAAAAACATAATATTAATAGAATTACATTTGACATAAACTAAATGAAATTTTGAGTTTAGTCTTGCATTCAAAGATTTAAAATAAATTCTATATTTCCTGCATTCATGAAAAAATTTCATTCAATAAGATAAATATTGTATTATTCTATTTTTATGTTCCCAGTTTTAATGCCTTTCTGTCATTTACAATAATTTTTATTGGTTTCTTCTGATTTCCTATAATTATAATATACTAAATTCCAGGTTTCCCGCCTTTTCTATTACATATGAGGAGAATTAAAGTAAAATGAGGCATCAGAAATATTTTGAATAATCATGTTCTCATCTGAGGAGGGGAATGACAATGATTTCATCACTTTTTAATAATATGAAAGATAAATAGAAAAAACAAGGAATAAGTAACACAATCCATAGTTAAGTTAAATTGAATAAAATTAAATTTTAGTATGAAATAATACTGATGTTTTTCACCTTGAATGGATGCTATCAATGAAATACTAAGAAATAAAATATTAATAGACCATGTCCACCTAGTTATTGTATCACAGATAATTTTACAAGCCACAAAGAAAAACAACCAATGAAATGAATATGTTACTAAATATATTTAACTACCTTCTCCTGACCAGTGAGCAAGCAGAATTACAAAGGAAAAGTAGATTTATTAACTTCTTTTCAGTGATTAATTTGATGTAAGTACAAGGTAATTTCAACAAAATACTTAATATTATTAATCTGCACATTTGGAATATGTTTAGCTTTGTCCCTAACATTTTCATCTATGTAAGTGGTTTCTCGCAATTTACATTTTCTCATCAGTTATATAACTATTCTTTGGTTGCTTGAAAAGTATAAAACAGGATAATACGATGCATACAATCCTGACTTGGTAGGATAATTTCTAAACATTTTAATGAGTTGAAGAATATTTTACAAATAGTCTAAAAAAATAGATAAATAAACTTACATAACTGGGAGAGTCAAGTTGAATATTTCAACAATACAACGGCATGTTTGATCCCATCGTTCACGACTAAATTTGTTGCCATTAGACAGCACAAGATTTTCAAGACAATTCGTGCCAGATCTTGCTAGTTGTTCATTATCTAAGCAAAAATTAAAATTTTGTTAGCTTCATTTTAAGTCATCAACTTTCCTCAATAATTAAATTCAGTAATTTTTAAGTTGATTATACTCACCCTGTTTGACACACCACTTTAAATACATATACATATTGTCTAGCATTAAATTGCCAAGAACATCATAAAATTTAGTAAATACATCCACAACAGCGTATAAAGCATGGTTGCAAGTTGTAGTCATCCATTCTGCTTTCTCAAGCTGCGATTCAGGTAACTTCATGTTGTCAAAAATCCTAAATATTATATCAAATAATTCTTTCCACCATGCTTCTTTAAACTCATCACCATAGGTTTTAATGATTTCAAACATGACAGTTAAAGCTCTGAAAAATAAATAAATAATAATTAATTCTTCCAAAAATATTAATATGCTATAAGGGAATACAAGTATAGTATTATCAACTTCATTAAATATATGTATAAAAAATTAACTTATTAAATGCAGAAAGTTGACCAAACAGAAGAAAATTTAAAGTAATCAAAATAACAGAACACTTGGAAAAATATTCAAAATATAATTTATAAAACACACACACACACACACACATCCAATAGGGGAATTCAATCATATACAATAACAACATCATTACAATTTCACAACTAGAAATAAATTTAATTTATGATATACTAACAACAAAAAGTAAGAATATTATTTTAATATTTTACTCACACTAAATATACATATTTACTATAATAACTTTTTTTCTGTCTTTACATAAATAATAATAAATTTAAATATATAAATTAATGAAAAAGTAAAAATTCATTTAATATTTAATACTAATAATTTGTGTTACAGTCATGCACAAAAACTAAATACAAATTTCTACAAAATGCAAAAATTAATACAAATATCTCAAAGGAAAGTAAAACAATTGTATTTATAAAAAATTTGGCTACTAACCTTGTTCTAACATCTAGTTTGCACCTGCTGACAATGCATGATAGTTCAAAAAGAATGGGGAACCATCCCCTCACCCAAACGCGATCATCTTCAGAAACTGTCACATCTTCTATATTGTGATCTCTAAATACCTATAAAATGGAGAAGTTGAAAGTGGTACTTTAATAAATATTTACAGAAATAATTTGCTCTATACACAATAATTTATAAAAGAATCCCCCAAGTATATAATAATTTGTATTAAAATTTTAATTTATCGAAAGAAAAATAACACAAAAAAATCTGAATTGCAACAAAATGTGAATTATGTATAAATTCTCTATATGCTTTTAACAAATAAGTTTCTTTCCAAAAGGATAAAAAAAATGATTAAAAAATACACATAAAAACATTCACACATATTTCAAGAAATTGGATGTTAATTAAAATAGCAGTAGTAATTTCACTTACAGTGGGCTGCTCAGCAGCATATTTTGCACAATGCCTTATAAGTCTAATCGCCTCCATGCTTGTATCTGGAAAGCTAGCATTGCAAGCAAACTCAGAGAGACATTTCACTGCATCTTGAAAGGAGTCAATGAGTGACGGGAAGTATTTTTCATAAATCTGAGCTGAAAATAAAAATAAAACATAATAAAATTATCTGTTCCGAAATCTTTTTGTAACTTTTAATGAGACACCTTTCGTTGCAAAGTACCATCAACAAATCAGATATCAAAATTTTGGTCTAGTAAGCATACTGAATTCTTTTAACCCTTTAACGGTCATAAGGAGTGGGCAGTGGAAGAAAAAAGTTCACTTTTTTACGTTCTCTGAATTCCCACGAAAAAGTATTAATGTCAACTGTCAAACTTTTTAATGTCAAAATGTCAATTCACAATCATAAATATTGCCTGAATTAAAAATATGGATGTTGAACGGAATTTCGGTAAAAAAAATTATAAAAATCATGGTGGTGAAAATATTGCCTCTAACTGATAAAGGGTTAAGAATATATAGTTAAGACATGTTTTGAACAATTAAGTATATATAATAACTGAATAATTCTTCCAAACCTAAAAAAAATTATGAAAAAAAAAAAGTATCAATATACTCAGAAATCTATAATTAAATAAAAAAAGTATTTTTACTGAATCCTTTTCCCTTAATAACTTGTATATTCAAATACTTTGGAAATTATTAATTAAAAAAAAACTTCTCCTTCCGTACCAGACTTAAAATGCAGAAAATCATTACAGCAAATAGAAGTATAGTACGCTTTGGGTTATTCACAGTTATTAATCCCAAAAGGCTGTTTAAAAAACTTCAATCACAAATTTAAAATTAAGGTATTTTAACACTAAAAGCCATAGCAAATTGTGGATTTCTTTTGATAAAAAAAATAAATTTATATTTCAAATTCTAATGTTTATTGAGTCATAATTTGTGTGTAGGTAAATACATTAAGTTAATTTTTTTCAAAGCATTTTCATGTTAATTTTTATGTGTGTGGTAAAGTGCTTTGCATTTGTTTTTTCAAATTACTCGCTCATTATTACACTGCGGCACAAAGTAATTTTTCAAATAATCAGGAATTTATTGCATTTGCAGTGAATATTTTAATATTATCCAAAATCTAACATATTATTTAAATAACAGAAGCTATTATAGTATCAAACACTAAAAACGAACTCAAAAATTACAATAATAAAAGTGAGAAAGCTAAATGCTAATACATAAGTATATTTTTCTCCTGATGTAAATGGCTTAGTCTTTTTTAAATCAAATAGAAGAATCAGATATATCCCCTTAGTAACTAATTTATGATGTCAATAGAAACAACATTTAAAAAGATAATTTACAACTTATAACTTACTGATTATTTTTCCTGTGGTTTGGAATGCTAGCTCAACTATGGTTTCATCTTCATCTGCAGCAGCCATATGAAAGACACTGAATATATTCTTCCAGCCAGATTTGATCTTTTGGCATTCAGAATTTACCATCTGAGCAATACAACGGACAACCATGTCTCTGATAGTGGGAGACCTGTTATTTTTCATTATGTGTTCAAAGGGCCTCAAAAAGTCTTTCTGAAATCTAAAATTAGAAAATTCTCCCATTTGTATGAATTTCATAGAAAGTTGTCGCAAAGAATCGACAGCAAAGAAAGCAACATCTTCAATAGGACTACAGCCCACCTACAAGAAAAAAAAGAAATATGTTCTGAAAATAGTATTTGTGATATTTTTTATATTAACACTTAGCATTAAATTTAGCATAAAATTATAAATTTCTTTCTTTTCAAGGCAGCATTTTTATTTGCCCTCAAATTTTCATCTTTAAAACATAACACACAAATCAATTGCATTGACGATACATTTTTGGAAACTTTGTTACAAAAATGTTTTAATACATACTTTATTAAAATGTTCTCCTAAATGCTGCCAAATACGAGACCACTGAAGTCTAATACGTCCCATGTTGTAGTAGGAAATTTCTACTATTTTCTGTAGACTGAACATTCGAGGTTGAGGTTTAGCCAATTCTTCAAGTGATACCTTGCAGAGAGCACTAACAAAATCCACAATAGCAAATCCATCTAATCTAGTTGATCCAGTGAATATTCTATATTGTAAGGAAGGAGAAAAAATTATCGATAATTAATTAGAAATATTAAAGAAATGAGAAATCAAAAGGCAAAAATGTAAACCAGAGATTTTAAACTTTTATTTAAAACTTGATTTTACTATGCTCCTTTTTTTAAAAAAAGAAAAATTATAGCTACATTTGCTTCTTTTCATCTAAATGTGAAAATAAAGTAACAAAAATATCTAGAACAAGTAAAAAACAGCATATCTCAGTGCTTAATATAGAATTCTTATGCATAATAAATTTATTTATAGCAAAATCATTCATTCACTATAAAAATATAGCAGTTAATATTAGTAAATTTTTCAGAAAAATGTTACCAATTAACATCATTAAATGTTACCAATTAATAATTGGAAATATCAGAAAATAAGTTTCTGATATTTCCAATTAATGAACAAATTACTTTTAAAGCTAAAAATAATTATATAAAATCATAAATAATGTAATAGTAAAAATAAGCATTTATTACTCACCTGTCCACAGCCACGACTACACTGTTAGAACTTGTCTCACCCATAGATTCTTTAAAAATGGCCATTCTCTTTTCATCAAGTGAAGCACTACCACGAGTTACTAAGAAATAAAAAGTGTATACAGATTAACCATTAAATCACTAGAAGATATAAAGAAGAGATTAATGAGATATAATATTTGGAAGAAAAAAAACCTTTCACATACAATCAACAGCATCCATAAATGCCAATGTCGAGCCTCCAGGGTGAGACTGGTTTCCTACATAACGTGGCTTAGAATCAGTTCCCGCAAGTAGAACCAGTTCTAATTGAGATATACATCGTAAAATCTACAATAAAAGAACAATGAGTGTATAATTATTATTAAATATTAACATTTTCAACAGGGGGAAAAAGATAATGAGAATTCAAAATGATACAAACTTCTAACCAACAGCGGTGACCAAGGTAATTTCCATCCGTATGAGCAATTGTTATCAACGTTTTTATGGTATCTATATTCTTTGCTTTCATTTCTGTTATAGGAGAATTAGCAGTTAAAAGTGTGAAGCGAGCTAAGGCTTGTACATAAGCATTACGCTCCATCTACAAGCAAAATAAAATAATTAAAAAAAAATCTATTAAAACATCTTGCAAATGTAATTAATTTATTAATGATTTAAATGCTAATATTTTTGGTCCATACTTACAGCCATATGAAAAATGCATGTAATTCTTATGGCACATCTAATTCCATCAAGGCACAAAGCAGCTATTTCAGAATCATCACAGTCTTGTAAACCAACAGAAAAAGCAGCCAAAAAGGGGGACCAAACAGTCTTAAACATTGGCCTAACATGCTCTAAATGTTTAGCAGACGTAAATGGTGCTTGGACATGGCTCACACTTTCCATCAAAGCTTTTGCTGTTTTGGCCATTTGTTCCATCTCTACATTGTACAGAAGTCTACGTTTCTTTTCACTTCCAACACCTATAAAATAATTCAAATTGAAAACAAGGTCACATTTAATTTTAAAAATAAGTCCTTTTTAAATATCTTGAGTGAAAAAAGTATCAATATTAACAACAGCTGCAATTATAAAATTGTGCACTACAATGAGATTCACTAAATTGAGCCAGAAACTATTTATGTTTTATACAAAAATAAATATAGAATAACGCCAATAATTACTGAAAATCTTTACAAATATAAAAGATGTTTTTAAAAATTTATTTTATTAAAAAATTTTTTTTTGTTAATTTTTTTATAAAAGGCTATAGCAAAACATTTCTCATTTAAAATTACTCTTTACACTCCTATTAACTACTTTAATGTTTTGATGTCTGGTGGTTTCAGAGTGAAACCACCAGTTTTTAAAAATTATTTTTAAATAAATGCATGGTGATTTCTGATTGAAACCAAAGGCTTTAAAATAATGTTCTAATTTTAATATTTGCCAGTAGGTGTCAGCATACTAGTTAATATCATTCTTACGCACACACAAAAAGCCATTTTTAAGCTTTTTCTCAGAACTTTCAATTTAAACTTTTTCATCAAGCAAAAAATAAACACATTCAAAATGTTTTCATAAAAGTTGCATGAAAGCTGTCTACAACATATGCATTTTTTTTTCAAATCAAATCGTTAAAAAAAAGTTCTTCCTACTTGAGATCTTTTTAGGTGGTTTCAGAGAAATATCACCACACATCTTATGGCATGAGATTCTCTACCACTTGAAACCCAGGTTAGCAAAAGAGATGTTTTCCTTCAACCAACTCTCATAATCAAGTGGCTGATAATTTATGACGGTTTTGCTATGAGTTTTGTGGTTGAGGAATTTATTTGCATTTGATAATATTTAAATGAATAGGATGGCTGAAATTTTCACTTTATAGTTGTATTCTTTTTGTATAAGCCAGCAACGGATTCCCTCAAGATGTGGATTTTAAATATATTTTCTAATGTAGTACAATTTTCTTAGTTTTTAAATATTATGTTTCTTCGTAACTTGTCTAGCATTTAAAGTCTAAATTCCAAGTAAAAAACTTGCCATTGTTGGTTTTATTTGAGGATTACTTGTTATTAAAATTGTTTATTTTTCATTTATAATTTTGTATACATAATTTTGTATTATATGTATATATAATTTTGTATTATATGTAATTATAATTTTAAATTATATGTAAGATTCTATAAATAGTTTTCATTGATATGTAAGTTTTAGTACTTCCATAAACAAATAATGAAGAATTACATAACAAAATGAATTAAAAATTATTTATTAGTCATAAGAATACGTTGTAGGTGCATGGTGGTACTCCTGTGACCTCCTCCCTCTTGCTAGTGCAGTTGGTTATCAATTTTTTAAAGTATTTTTCTCTTTCCTTAGACTCTAATCATTAAAATTAATTACATAATTTGTAAAAATTCTGAAAATTTATATTTTCATGCTTTAAAGGGTCAAGGAAAAAAATAGAACATTGCCACTATAATAATATTTCATTTTCTTGGGAGGGAAAAAAAATGTCACAAATATACATAAACAAACATAGAATCATCATCATCATCATCAGAAAATTATTTTAACTATGGAAACAATGTTTACTGTTTAATTTGCTATCTAAATGCTTCATCTGCCCAATCTTCTCACTAATAACTTTTGGAACACACTAGATTTAATTAGAAAATTTCATTATTTGCTCAGCATGTTGAGAAAGCTAAATAAGCTATTATACCTTTGTGCAATAATAAAAACAGAACTGATGGCACTAAACAGATGTTTTACCTTTGCCACTAAATTTTGGGGCCACATTTTTCATTTTGATTTCATTTCCAGCTATTTCATCATAAATTTCAGATAAGTATTCTTGAGGGAGATCTTTAGAATCATTTATGCCTCGATTTAGTTTGATGTATTCTTCTTTTGTCATTTTGTTCTTAACCTGAAAGAATGGAATAAAATAATTAGTTTTACTCATCTTTTACAATCATGTATTACCAAAACACAATACATTTAATTAATTAAAAAATGCTGTATATTAAATTGTTTCATGATTCAAAATAAGACTAAGTAAGAAAGTTTTTATCTTAACTACACAGCTATTTTATAACTTAACCTGTTAGTTTGAAATTCATTTTTCATGAAAATTTAATTATATAAATGAAAATCTAAAAAAATTGTAAAAACTAATGAAAAATTGATATTTGAGGATAACATTTATTAAAATAACACATTTACATAACCAGGCAAAACATAAAAAAAGGTTTATGTAATATGTTTTGAACATGCAATAATAATATTTTAAAAAATGATTTGAAATTGTTTCAAATTTTCCTTTTATTTACAAAAAATCAATTATTAATTCAAAAGTCACTTTCACAATTGCTTAGTTAAGGCATTTCATGTTTTATGGGAAAAAAATACATAAATAAACAAAACTATAAAGATATCACATACTGAATGGCTGTGGAGATCTGTAGTAAGCATAATGATGGAATATGCAAGAACATAAGCTGTATCAGCACTAGCAAAAAGACCATTGCTAAAAAAAATTATAAAAATAATATTTTACCACAACAATATAGCATAAGTATATTTCATTCTCAATATTCTATCATATTTTAGATAAATTGAACATCCTTGATCTTTAGTTTAGAAAATTTATGAACAGAATATATGTTATGAAATTATTATTTCATTTAAATATTTCATTTTTTCATAAAATATATATCAATTACATAAAAATTATTATTTTACAAGAATATATATAATGATTTCAGAAAAATGAAAATAAATTATTCTTTCTCATGCCACCTTACTGTCAATCAAAATATTTATCAACTGCAATTTTAAGAGTATACTAACATTATACTTTGTAAACATTTTCAAATTATTAATAATAAGTATAACAATATATTTAAATAGAAAAATATTTGGTATTAATATTATCTCTGTAGTACATTATTAAGCAGTATAGATAGTAAAGAACAATTTCCAATAAAATATATAAAGTTTAAATTTACTTTGGATTGCATTCACAATAGCGAGCAGCAAATTTTTCCATCAGCCTGTCAATTTTTTGAGCCTCTCCAGGTAATCTAAAACCTTCAAGAAAGTACCGTAAAGCTGAAACAAAATCTTTGCCAGCATAATCCATTTGATCAACATATGCATACATGACTTCACGATTCAATCTATTGAAAATAAATTTCAATTAATATTTTTATTTAAAACATTGGTTTAAAATTAGAAAAATAATTTATCAATTTGTTTTGCATGACAAAATTTTATGTAATAAAATATTCTATATTTCAAATCTATACTTACTTATGATTTTCTCCCAAGAAATCACCAATTTTCATCTAGAAAAGAAATAATTTTATTTAAATAAAAATTAGACACTAGATTTTTACATTTCAAATGACTAGTATGCAAATGCAAATGAAACATAAAAAAATTAGAATAAAACAAATATTTGTATTCCTACCTTGAATAATATTTATATTTAAAATTTTACTAAGTAAATAATGAAAATTAAAAAAATTATTATAAAATATACATACATATAAAAAAATTTGAAAGCAGTAATTTTTAGTTTATTTTTTCTTGCAGAAAAGAATGAAATAAAATATTAGAGAGAATTAAATATAATCTTATAAATTTTATAATTTCTTCATTCAATTTTAAGTAAAATGCATAAATATTAACAGAATTTATTAAATTAGCCTTAGCAAATACATAAAATTAATTCTCTTTTTAAATTTTAATGAAACATGTTCAAAGTCTTTTGAAACAATATTAACAGCTCTTCATTTATTAGATTTCAGTCTTCACAAAAACTGACCCTTTCAGGGTTGGTGGTCGCAAAAGATGACTGACATTTAAAAATTTTCTATAAAAAAAACTATTGGCCATAAAATTTTAAAAATTGCTGGAAAAGAAGCATTAGTCTTTTTTAGGGACTAAAGCTTCTTTCCAGCAGGAGATGCCAGCAGGAGCAATTTTAGTTCCTTTTATAGCATTAGTTTTATATTTAATATATCCTGATTTTTATGCTTTAAATTTTTTGAGCTCTTAAAAAAATGAAATTTTATCAAAATCAATTATGCATTTTCCTACAATGTCCATGAAGTTCTAAATTATGGTTTTGCTTAATCTTCAGATTAATTTAAAAAAGAACCTAATTGTTTTATCAACAAATGTTCTCATTTGAAGGTACCGCCTGTCTAGGACATTTCTTTCTTCATTCCTCTTTTCTCTTCATATGAAAGGTATAATTTGATGTTTTGCAGAAAAACACGAGTTGCTGATTCTGTGTTCAAGGAGGAATTTTGTTTATTTGCGATAGGATTCAGGAAAAAGAAATCCATGTTTGAAGCAAAAAAAAAAAAAAAAAAAACAAAAAAAAAAAACAATAATTATTTTTCTTTTTACAGTGTTACTTATGCTTCACTCTCATGCTCTGCTATATTTTTTTGTTGTAAATATTTAATTTTATATAATCATAATTTTTTTTAACTTTAACTTTTATTTATAATTAATATTACTGCATTCAGCATATAAAAATTGTACATTGAAAGGGAAATAAAAATGTTCAATGTATGTCTCTCTTAAAAATATTAGCTGTAAAATAATAATAAAAAAAATGTGTTTAAAACATAAACAATGAGCTAAACCCTAATTTCCCATTATCTGTTAGAGAAAAGATATTCCCACATGCTTTGTAAAAGTTCATGGGAAAAAATAAATTATTTTTAATTTTGCTTTTTAAAATATTTTTCACTTTATTTAATAAAATTAACCCTAAGTTAATAAAAATTAATTTTAGCATTTTTATTCGATAAATTTTTGTTCTTAAAGAATTATTTATTTAATAAAATTAACCCTAAGTTAATAAAAATTAATTTTTCTGTCAATTTAACGCTAAACCTACCGCCATTTCACCGATCCATTGGAATTGCCATTGGAAACCGGTCATTTGACCCGCTCGGGGTAGCTTTAGTGTTATATTTTAAAAGTTTCTAATTACATAAACGTATTTATAAACTTAAAACATTCATAATAACTAATATTATCACAAGTGATTAGTACAATTATTTTAAAAGATTTTCTTATATAGAGATTGTTCTGGATGGATGTCACTCTCTGCAAAAAGAGGCAAATTAAAAAGAAACAAACATATTTATATAGCATATTAATTATATTGATTGTATTTTTTCTTTATATTTCAGAATTTATAATGATTTGTGCTGGAAAGTGTTAAATACTGCAGTTACACTTCAGTACATACTTTTAATAGAATTAAAAAAAATCAAAAATCAAATGAAAAGTGCCAACCTTATCCAGTCTGTTTTCTGAATGTAAATATTCTGCAATATCTGAAGGAGAATTGCCAATGATTCCATGTTCAATCAAATAAGCAATTCCTTTCTCAGGTTTTCTATTGAATCTAAAATGAATCAATTTAATGGTATCAACATTCATACAAAATATTGCTACACTAAAAAATGTTTACATTCTGAATATTCAAAAAAATATTACTAAACAATTCAGAAACTTATAGCAATAAAAAATCTTCCCACATTTTCATTCATGCACATCAATAGACAGCATTAAAAGAAAAAATCACAATCAAATATGCATATAGATTTTAAATAACTTTTACTCAACAAGTTTTATGAAAAATGGATGTTAAAAAAATATCAGTAAAAAACACAAAAAAGAGTATTTATAAATGATAGCAATTCAAAAATTTAGACAAAACATTCTAATGATATTAATTATTTATTTTAAAGAATAAATCAGATTTTTTTCTAAAAGGATATGTAATCACAATAAATATTTTTAACTTTAAGAAATCTACATAAAAACCTAATTCCAAAATATTTTGCAGTATTTTGTATAATTATAAATGATCCATTAAAAATACAATTTTTTCCATTTAATGCTTTTCTGTCTTTTCTTAAAACAATGTTCCTTTTAAACTTATTTTAATTGCTTTTTTGATTTCATAAATATTTACATACAGACAATTTCAAATTTATTTGCTAAGAAAGGAAAAAGGAATTTTAGAAATAAGAAAAACCAAAGGTTTTCAAATATTATAAGTAATTTGCAAAGGTTTTCAAATATTATAAGAAAAACTATGTAACATAGCAAAATCAATTGCTATAAATATAACTCAACATAAATTCATTTCAACAGACTTTATCTATCTCTTTTAAAAATTATAATAAACTGATTGAAAATGTAATTTAAATGTATGTTTGAAAAGAGAGATTCTTACAAATCATTTCCATGTTCTCTTATTTCTTTTAAATGTTTCATGATTTCAAAATGTTGAGGATTATCACCAGGATTTTCAGAAAAACTTGAAGTGGAACTTAGGGAATTTATGCTACCATAACTGGCAATTGTTGTTGCTTTTCCCAATTCAGTTTCATCTGAAACTTGCTTTTCTGAACCTAGGTAACAACAAAATAATTTTAATTGATTTCATCTCTAAATACATAACATATAAATGAAATAATAAATAAAAAATCTTTGATAAATATAAATATTTATGTTTTTCTATAAATAATTTTTCTTGTTATTTAGACAAAGTTTACAATAGATATTACTAAACCAATGTTTGCAGAACACACAGGCACAAATGATATATTATAGCATACCAAAAATATTTTAACCTAATTGGATTTCATTATATTTAAGGCATCAACTTGTTTTGATTTCTTAATTTTACAATCAAACAGACAATTAGAAATTTATTAATTCCAAATATTATTCCAATAATTAATAATTCTAAAGAATAACAGATAATATTTTATTGAAAAATTGTTCCAAGCAGATTGCTAAATTACTACAACACTACATTATTCAATCAGCACTGTAATCTGAAGGTAGACATTAAATGCAAATAATTTTTCTACAAAGCAACAGAAGCTAAGTTGGCATATTTATTTTACATTTAAATATCTCTGAAAAATAGACAACACATAATAGGTATTAGTTTATATATTTCTAATTACTATTCAAGCAAAATTTTCCTCCTGCTTAGGGGTATTATCTCTGAATTTCATTAAATTTTATTCAAAAGGAAAGTATTTAAGTAACAACAGTTTTTCATATCACACATCACCACTGATACTGTGATTATTGTGTTACATTTAAATTTTTATATTAATTAATAAACCTAAATTTAAAATATTAAATAAGGGAATCAAATATTTTGCAAATTAAAAAAAGTAAAGGAACCAGTAACTTCTGTTTTTTCTCCATACCAAGATTATTAGCCCCTTGATCCATGGGATTTACATACAAGTCTTTACTCCATTCAACCATAGATTTAAGAATAAACACTAAACATTCTAATCCTTTGATTCTCATTGACTTTTCTTGAGCAGCTGTTGCACCCAACTCAATTGCTTGCCTACCCTATAAATTCAGAAAAAGAATTTTACTATTACAAGCAATAATAACTGAAAAGGAATTCTTAAAATACATTAGGAAATATTACAAAATAATTATAAAATCATTATTTGAATATAAAATATTATAATAAATATGTAATTGAAAGGCTCAAATAGTTATATACATACCTGGGCAATTTTGGAAATATCATTAACTAAACGTTCAAAAATATTAGCAGAATTAAGATCTGCATCATAATTCACATAGATATCGACAATACTTTGAGCCTCTAAATAAAAAGAAATCAAGAAAAATTTATCATTAAATAAATTAAAAACAATATCATATAATTAAATTTTGGTATTCCAAATGTAACCTTATCTTAAAAATATAAAAACCTTATGCAGGGTAAATTACTAAATCAATTAAAAAGACATTCATCAAGAGAGAATAAAACATAAATCTAAAAAAAAACATTTAATATTAACAACTTATATATATTATTTTAGCACAAATTCTAAATAAAAAATTTTACTCACCACCACATATTCGATTCAAGGCCTGAATTACCATGTATTTATGCTCAAAGGAACTGTTGGATGTTTCAAGAATGTTCAGGAATATTTCTTTGAAGAATACCTAAAAAATAATAAAAATACATTGAATATAATCGAAAATGATCATACACATTAAATGATTTATATACAAAATGGGTAAATTTATATTCAACACAATTTTTTAAAAAGAAGTTTCTGTTGATTTTTTTTTCTATCAAACACAAAGTAATCAGAACTCGCTAATATAATACAGAAGAAAAAATATTTATAAAAACAAATTAGAGGAAATATTAAGGAATACTATTTCTTTATAATATAGGAAATATCATTTTCTTAAGTTATAAATTAACAGCAAATTTACTGAAAAAACATGGAAAGAAGAATGTTTAAAAATTAAAATTTTTAACTTTCAATTAACAAGCAAGTGTACTTTAACATTCTTTGTCAGCAGCTTTAAGAAAAAAATCAACTCATTTGTTGTTAATTCAATAATAATTTTTTTAAGGTAATAAAGATTTATTTATAAAAACTTACTACAGTTTAAAAGCTGATTTATTTTAGAATAGAACACTATCTAATCAAGTAATTGGATATAGGTATGATATATATAAAATGTGAAATAAATACACTTTTTATAATCTCTGCAAATAAAAAAAAATACTTTGAAAAAAAGGAGGCAATGAATTTTTAATAATAATACATTTGAAATATGTTTATAGCAGCAGACAAATCTTTAATAAAAAAATACTATATAAAATATCAAACTTCTTTAAAACACTAAAGAAGTATCAAACTTTCATAATTTGCATAAACAATATGTAGTTGTATATGCCATCAGATTTTATGATATTCTTTTAATAATGAGAATATTAACTGCATGTTTGCTCAAATAAACTACTTTCAAACTTTCACATCTTGACTTAAAAAATCAGAGGTAATACCATTCAATACATTCTTTCAAAATCAAATGCATTATAGAAAAAATTCTTCCGAGATCATTAATAATTTTTTCAGTGAACTAATTGAAAAAAGTAATTTACAAATAAATATAAATTTGTCTTAGCATTTTGCAAGTTCATATTTATTTATTATTCATCTATAGCATGACTAGGGATCTATTTTAATTATACATATTATTGAAGATTTACAACTGCAACATAATTTCAATCCCTTCCCCAAATTATTTGGAAGTTTAAAAACCAATTAAAATAGTTTCCTATTCAAGACTATTCATAAAAATATATTTATAAACATTATAAGTCATTATTATTATAGTTTAACAGAGGTAAACCTTTATCTTATACAAATTCTTATAAAATAATAAAGTACTTACTTCTGTTTGCATTTTTAAATGAGTCTTGAAATTTTCTAGTAAAGCTAGAAAAATAGCTAAAGATAATTCAAAAACTTCAGGAATCGATGATACTCCATTCTTAGATAATGCAACACACAGATATTGCTTTATGGCATTAATAAACATCTCTGACGATCGAAATACTGGACCAGCATTTTGCAAAATTGAAAGCAAAAGCTGTAGAGATAAAATTTTTGATCTCAATTCATGGGACCTAGAGAAAGAAAAGATGCTACACATTTATACATTTATTTAATGAAAGCATTTTACTATAATACATTAATTTTAAAAAGTAAAACTATAATAATTATATTAAAAAATGAAGAAAGGATTTATGGAAGACAATTTTTCAGTATGAATATGAAAATAATAAATTATTTCTAATTATTCTGAATAAGTCATAATAATACAAAATGCTATACATGTTTTGGCATAAAATTTTAGTCTAATTTTTAAAATATTGCAAATCACACTTCTTAATTAAGCTTTGGATCACCTCAGTAAACGTCTTTTAAGCAGAAATTTTTATTGTCTCATTATGCATTCATGAAAATAATTTGTCATCATTAAAATAATTTAATACAGGGGCATGATTATAAATGCAAATGATTAGTGAAAATATAATCTTCTTCATAGCAGAATAATTCATTATTTTTTTAAGCTTACCTGCACAGATAAATATTGAATTATTATGCAATTGTAAAAATAACACTATATTGATATAAAACAATAAAAAATATATCAAAATAAAAGATAATCAAGGTCATATTTAAGAAAAATAACATACTTTTAAATGCATTCATAAAATGTTTTACTATCTCCCTAAATAGTAAGAAAATATTGTATTGATTCAAAATGTATAGAAATCAAAGCTTTAAGCTCTAACATTAATTTTTTAAAATTTCATTAAAAAAAAGTTGATTTACTTTGGATCAGGTTGACCTTCAGGCAATGGCTTCATGGAGAGTTTACAAAGGGAACGGAACACTAAAAAGGCATCTTTCTGTAATATATGTGAGAAGTTATGTTGGGCTTGCTCAGAGCTTTGAGCGTCATCTGTTTCTAAACTTTCTTGAGAAGGCAGTCTATAAAGTGCATTTGATGGAGGATTATCACTAGATGATACTTGATCAGGAACTACAGTATTTGGCTGTTCTTGAAGATCTTCTGAAATTAAAGATATAAACTTTTGTACAGAATCCACATGCTTAGAACAAGCTATTTTCACATTAAAGGGTGAAGGGGACAAATTGTTAAATGACAAATAAAGGTTTAAATGCAAATAAAATGAAAAAAGAAACCTTTTGATGAAACTCGTTCAACAATTTCTTCAAGAACAGATGCAGCTTCAAGTTTAACTTCTTCTTCTATTTCCTCGGAACTTTTTGGAGGATAACTGGCATCTGCTACAGCCTAAACGTTGAAAAATAAATTCAGTTAGTTAATGGTGATAAAAAGTATTAAAGATATAAATTTTCAAACAAGAAATACACACTTTCAAAATAAAATTTTCAAATTTAGATGTTACTAGATGATTATAAATGTACTTATAGCAAAATATATGAAATAACATTCATTTTTCATAACTTTGACTATAATCATCAATGCTTTACAATAAAGTTTTTAAAACTTCATCCCTATTTGATATTGAGTTATATAAACATGTATGCAATCCAGAAAATAAAGAATTAATGATAATGAAAAATGGATTCAATTAATAGTATTCATTCATATATTTTAGAGTTTTTTTTTTTTTTTATTAAGAGATTTTTTAAAAACAAATTCTCTTATTTAATGCTGAAGAGTTAGGAAAAAAGTATTGAGAGTCTTCATAATTCTTCTGAAAAATCAGAACTTGCAATTTGTTTTCAATATTTTAAACAAATGACAATTCAATATATAGTGACACTATTTAACATTTTCAATATTTTATAAACAAATTAGTTCTTAAAATTTTTTACAAGGAAACTAAACATGAGTTCATTTTATGAGTTTGTGGAATTTTTAAAAAAAGTATTGAAAAGAACCTTTCTCTTTCCAGTCCTCTGTAATTTGAAAATCAGTGAAAGATGATGATTTCATTTAATGATTTCAAAGCAAAGAAAAATAATTTGATTCAAAAGTTATTTTACATCCAAGCTAAGCTAACCAGAAAGGAGGTGGGAGGAGAGAGGAGAATATTATCGTTATTGTAAGGAAATGAAAAACAATCACTATATAAAATAACAATTACCTTTATTTTTAGTTTAAATAGCTTTGTAACTTATGTTAATCAAATTATTACAACTCATATGAACCACAGAACTGAGAAAATAATATAAGAATTAATGTTAAATAAATCATGAATTGTAGCAAAAATATACATACTTCCATTCTTGCAAATATAACATTTAACATTTGAGTTAAAGTTGCCCTTGCAGTTGTTTGGTTGATCAAATTCCGTGATGCTAAGTAGATATTGTAACATGTTCTCACTGCAAGAAGAACACTGCCCTCATGAACTTCACATGCTTGAGATGTGACGACTGTCAGAAGAGCCTGAATAATATTAATAATAATTACAAGATATTTCTACTATATGTATAAAATATTAGATTTCATAAAGAGAAAATCTATCAATTTCAATCAATGAATAGTATTTTATTCAATATATTTAATTTCAAATGATTTATCAAGTTATTACATTTATATGAGATACAAAAATAGTCATTTTGTACATACTTTAATAATTTGCAATTCCACTCCATCATCAGTATTAGGCCCATGGAAGCAACTACAGATTGCTTCAACAATCCTATCAATCAGGAACTTGGAAGGGTTTACTGGATCATGTATATTACCAGTCAGATGACCATATGCAATCAGTTTCTAGAATAAAGTACGAGTTATAATATTTAATCATAATATTAATAATATGCTTAGCACAATTTTTACAAAAGTTACACAAAGAAAGATAAAAAAAAACACACATTAAAGAGAAAAATACTAACTTGTATACAATCAATAGCTGTTATAACAATTCGAGGAGATTTTGACTTGGTAGCCAATTCAAAAGGAAGAAAATATTTTTCAGCTTCTAAATTTCCTGCTTTAGATTTTGGTAATGGCAAGCAGGATTGTGTCTTTTCTTCTTGGCTGTAATACAAATTTTAAATTGAGTCAAAAATTTTAAAATTATGTCGTTCAAAATACAAATACTACAAATTCTTAGTAAAAAAGTTAAGAATAATAACAGTAACAGTAATGATTAAATAAATAAAAAAAAAGTCTAAATAGCAGACTGCTATTCAAACACTGAGATATATATAATTTTCCATTCATGAAAAATGAATTTTATTATATTAGACAAAAGAAAAAGTTCCGATAAACAAATATTTTCTTAAAAATTTTTATTAATGGAGCATATATAGATTTTTAAAAACTTTTTTAAAAAAATGTTTTTAGTAGATAAAGTGGAAAAAAAAGCAAAATTAATAAAAGATAGCTTTTTTTTATTCATGCAAAAAGTAGTACTACCATCAATCTTCGAAAATTCCTTAAAGAAAAAAAAATTCTTTTTTTGGAACAATAGAATACATAAAACTAATTAAATAACAAATTGAAAAGAAAAAGGACAAATTTTTTTTCACACATTCAAATTAAATATTTATGTCAGAAAATGTTCATTTATAAAAGATAAATTAAATCTATAAAAGTCTATAATGAATAATACCATAAATATTCAATGTAATAAAAATTATTTCTTAAATTGATTACTTAGATAGTAGTAATAAGCAAAATGTATCATCATATCAAAATTATTTTTATTTATATCTGGTTTTATATCTGTCTAGGAAATATTTAACAATCTGTTTTCCTTTATTTGATAGTAGCAGTGATACAGATCACAAAAATGGAACAACTGATTTTTGCAATAATGAAAGAGGGGAGTAAGAAAATGTAACAAAAAATGCAAAGCAATATATAAATAATAAAAGATGGGGGAAAAGTTTAAATTTCAAGTATCATTTTTGGAAAAACTAATTTAAAAAAGTTACGCATGGCCAAGAAGAGATGAAAGGGAATTTTCCAGTTTTAAATGACAAATGAAATCAGAAATATAAAAAGTAGTCTTTTATTTGAAGTTCAAGTTATTGCAATGCAATCTCATAAGTAGCTTGATTTACCAAATAGTAGTAAAATATGAAATTCATCTAATTTCAATAAATATTTAAAAAATAATAATAATAAACTTTTGTGAACAACCAGAATTGAAAAGGGTTGAGTTATACTGTTCAGAGACTTGAATAGAAAAGAAACAAATGAAAAGAAAAGTAGTAATTTTAACCTGTAAATCCAATAAAAAATTTTCAAAATCAGTTTTTATTTCCCTCTATTTATATGTTATTCAAAACTAGTAATACAATTGAGCAATAAAAGCTAGCATTTTGCACTGTATAAATTCTGTTTACAAAGAAACACTGAATGGCTGAAACTAGCCATGGCTCAATTCGTAAGATTAATAGTCCTTAAAAATTAATAGAACTCTATAAATATGATGAATTTTCTGAATCAATTTAAAAAATTAACTATAGCTTTTCTGTCTCTCTTACTTCTATTACAGATGTTTAAAATACTAATCAAAGCAAAAAAAGTCTTTTTTCTGCCATGCAAAATCAAGCTAATGGACACTAATTACAAATAACAATAACATGAATTAAATTGGGAACACTTTTTCTGGATATTTTCAACTAAAATTTCCGAAATTATTACATGATGTACCATAGTAATTATGTTAGCAAGAATGCTTCAACAACGGAAAATTAGCACAACATTCTAAATTCTCTTTTATAATAAAAATTAAATATCAGTCTGCAACTTTTTAAAGCATTTTCATTCTACATTTATTTCAAATTGTATATCTATATGAAACAAGCTATTCTGAAACATCTGGAGGTAATTTTGATAATAATAAATGGTAATAATGAAAATAGCACACTTTTGGAAGAGAGAAATATCTTCAAATTAAT
>JAOUZG010035620.1:7331-17832 GCA_026289955.1 Argiope argentata
ATATGTGCTCTGAATCCTAAATATATTTATCAATTTTTACACACATTAATCCACATGCAATATATATAATTTCAAGTATTTCAAGCAATATAATAATCATTATTTATTAAAAAAATTCATGAATTGTTTAATAATTACTTATTTTATGCTTTAATCTGGAAATATTTTAATAAGACATATATTAAATAACTTTGATGAAATTAGTTCTATTTTGATATGGATAATGTGAATAAATATTCCAAAGCTTGATATTGTACAATTATTTAATTATTTATAATTTTAATTATTTATTCCAATTATTTATTTAGTATTTTTTCTGTAATTGATTTGATTGCAGAAACACTATTAAGCTTCCATACAATCTGAGAGAGTTTTCATTTATCAAAATTAAATAAGGAAGGCAAGGCTTCTGTTAAGTCATGCATTAAAATCTTTTTCAAAATATGAAAATTATAAATTTTGACTCTTAACTTAGGATTATATTTTCATATTTGTACAATCATTTATCACTAAAAATTAAAACCATTCTTTAAAATGAGGTCTACAATTAACGTGTAGTTGTATTTATTCCTTCTTTATTTGATTCATTCATTTTCACATATTAGATGTGAAAGAGAAAGAAGGTATGAGACAGGGGGACCACGCTGCTAGATAAGATGCATAAAATTCTAAAAGATATAGATTTTTTTTACTGCAATTAGTTTAAAACTTCTATTAATCAGAGAGTAAAACCTTAAAAAAAAGCTTTTTTAAACCATTTTGCGCATTTTTGTACAAAAGAAATCTCCCGATAGTTTTAAGAACATGGTTGCATATCAAATTTCTGTACTATACGTTATTGCGTTTTTGAATGTCATATTTGCACACATGTGCAAATACGTATGGATTGAGAGTTTACCCCCTAGATTAGATAGTGTAATTTAAAACCAGTGGTATTCTTTTTATGGGGTTATTTGAAGTCAAAAACCTGCGTCAACAAGCTTACAAACACTCGCGCATTGAAGGAGGAAATTCAATGTTGCATCAATGAAATTCAAGCCCATTTATGCAAAATGGTTCTGGAAAATTTCGACAAAAGAATATGTATGTGCCAGCAAAGCCGAGGAAGCTATTTGCCCTATGTATTATTCCGTACTTAACTCTACCCTGAGTATTTTATGATTCAATGAAAATATAGTTATTTAAAAGAAAAAAGACTGTTTTTTTTAACATGTCAGAACATGATGTTGTTTTTGGGGTGAGGTTTCTTGCGTCAACAAAAACCCGAAGGCCAAAAAAATAAATAATCCATAGGTAAGAAATAAAAATTTTATTATCTGCTCAAGCATTACAAAAAATTTTATTATCTGCTCAAAATATGGAGCATTACAAAAAGGCTAAAATAGGACTCTATTTAATAACGTGTTGCCATTGTATTTACAAAATCTCTGATTAAAAAATAAGCTAATTACTACCGCAAATAAAACTTAGAAAATTGTCATTTTGAGCACGTGGTTATATGAAACGAAATAAATAGGAAATGTGATATGTCTTTAAACAATAAATGCGAGACAAAGTTTTTTTAAAATCCTTTGCAATACTAAAGGGACTCATTCAATGAAACGATTAAAATGAATAAAAATATAATTTAACTTGCGCGAGCACGTGGTGCTTGGCCGTTCAAGAAATGATATTCTGACATGATACACTGAAATATGCAGAGCAGATTTCATTTTAATCTTTATTATTTAATTCAAATCTTGCGTTGCTACATTGTTCTATATCGTATAACGCTCCATATTTTCTAAACCTAAACTATCAGCAGTTAAATGTTTTTTTAAAAAAATAGGTTTGCCAATACTTTTGTGTATGAATGGCGGCAAATTAAAATATCTCGCTAAGTTTGGGATATCATTTATTTATGAATGCAACAGTGGAATAAATCAGAGACATTGTAATTTGTATAATTTTAAATACACTAACGAATTAATATTCTAGTTTTAATGCAAATATGAGAGCTAAATGAATATTTTTTTTTCGTGAATTTAATTTAATAATTGATAATTAGAATGATACTCGAAAATGACAAAATATGCGCTCTATAATCTAAAGCTTTAAACATTTTATTCGATAAGCCCTTTAATAATACATTCCTTTCCAATTTTACTTTCTTCCTTTTACTTCCTTTTTAAAAACTTTACTTCCTTTTTAAAAATGAAAGAATAGCTTACTTTGCTGAAAGTTGAAAAGCAACGAAAACTTATCATTCTGAAAGTATGTTACATTTTTCTACTCCTTAAAATTAAAAGTATCTTTTATCGAACATTCATTTTGCTTTCTAAGGAATCCACAATCATACGGTCGATAATGATGTCTGTATAAATGAATGTAACGAAAATAACAAATCGGATGCCAGAAGGTTGAAGAAAGTTTTAATGATTGATTTTATTGGGTAACGGCCTTTCTCTATGTTCATGCTTTTTTACATGATATAAAGAACATTTTCTTTTATAGCAGTTCCTTTCTTATATGAAAACGATAGAAAACTTTTAGATGTCACATTTTCTTGAATTATTAAATTTTAACGTTATAGTTTTTAAGTTAATTTTTTACTTCAAAGCTACTAGAAATACACGCGACAGAAATCAAAGAGGAATGTCAAAGGGAGAAGATATTTAAAAAGTAGATACATTTGCATGATTGATCTTTAAATATACTTTTTTATTAATATTCGATACTTTAAATAGAGTTCTAGCAGTTTGTAATGAAAATTGAAATAGACGGGCAGTAGCTCATATCGATAAGATGCAAGGAATTCAGTACTTTTCACGTGAAGGTGAAGAATGGGAGTTCCAAGGTTGCGGAAATCAATATTTTTTTGATAAATTATTGAATAAAAAGTAACTAAAATAAAATTTTCTTTGTTGACCTAAGTAGGAAGTGATGTAACTTTTTTTAATATTACTTATTTCATGGATATATCCCTATTTGTGACTGAGAGAATCTTACAAATAATACAGATTTTCCATTTTTTATCATGCCAACTTCTGTACTAAAATTATCAACACGCAGTAATTTTATTTGCATATTTTTAAGAAACTAGAACAAATTTTGTAAAATTAAAAAGAATATTTTATTAACTACAATTAAAAAAAATCTTTGCCGCTCTGTTCTCCGAGCATTTATTATATTTTTCTAGAAATGGGATCCGGGACTTTTACAAATCTTCGTTATCCCTAAATTTTAAAGAGAACTAATTTTTTTAGCCCATAATAGTTTTCTCTAGTAAAATTAGAAGAAATTAAAATACATCCATATCCACAACATGAATAAGTTTAACTCGAAAACTTAAAAATAGAATTTTAAAGAACATCTGCAACAATCAGAACTAACTTAAGCGATTTCAAAATTAAAAAGAATCAATAAAAATTCAAAAGAGAATAAAGATAATTAATTGTTAGACAAGTAAAAGAATTTCTAATTATTATTTATATAATTCTCTGGGATATATTTTCCTGTAATTTTGCCATTATAATTCCTGTAGTAAAATAACTTGAACCCCAAAAATATCTTAAGGCCACATCTACACGAGTTTTGAAATAAATACATCTGCACTGCACGCAAATGGAAACCCCTGAAGTCGTGTTTGCCTAAGCATTACTGTTATCACAGCCAAGCTAACAATAATAACTCAATTCGTTGGTTTGCGAAACTCTGCAGTGAAACATTAAGTGCGTGTTTATTCGAGCATTAAAACTGTGGGATAGCAATTCCGAATTGTGAAATAACAAGTGCTATTCTGCAACTCGGAATTGGAGAGTGTTCCTGATATTTAGTATATATCCATTGTTGCGCCATAATTAAGGAGAATTATTATGACTAAGACTGATTTTTTGGTCCAATTATCAATAATAATTGAAAGACTATGTAATTATAAATAAAACAAATGACAGGTATATACAATATTTAGATAGAAGATGATTTTTCCCTTTCATTGATCAGATATTTCAGCCCTTCAAAATTTCATTCCTCCAATGGCGAATTTTTTTTGAGATAATAATAATAATTATAATGAAAGGTTTTGATTTTTGATAAATATCTAGGTTTTAGACTGTTCTGTGTCCAACACATTTTTAAAACTTTATCTTTGAGTGAAAGAATTGAAAAAACAGTAATATCAAAAATTTAAGTCACTTCCTGCTTAGGCCAACAAAGAAAAATTTTATTTTAGTTAATTTTTGTTAAATATATATAATAAATATAAATAACTTATTAAAAAAATATACCTGGTCGAGATAAAATCAAGTTCGTATTCGCTGAAAATAAACCAGAACAGATTCAGAACACATTCAATTGGCGTTGAATTTTCAGCGTCAATTAATTCTTAGCTGTTCAAATGCGTGAATTTTCAACGCCAGCTAGGGTAACTCAATTCAAATAAGAAAATTTTAATTTTCTTTATTCTGTATTATTTTAGTTCGAAAATGCTTCAAAATGAATCCAAAAAATTGGATTAATTACAATGTTCAATTTTAAATGCATCAGTTACTAAGAAAATAAACGGAATCGTTTGAAATAATCGGCCGAAAACTTATTAAGCTTAACCTCATTAGCGTGGAGAAAAAAACGAATTGAATTCGTTACTTATTTGGTGGTGGGGAAATGAAGATTTTTGGCGAGAAAGTTACTTCATAATTAATTAATAAAAAGTTAATGAATCTATATTTTAAAAACTGTATTAACATTAAATGTCACCCATTACAAGTTAAAAAAGATTACTGGAACTTTAGTATACCAATGCAATGTGAAATGTGGCCTTTGCTCGAAAATCGTAAACATCTTCAAATGTTTGAAAAACTATTCCCGGTATGTCTGTCTATTTGCTCATTTATGTGTGTATTTTTGGATTTTAAATTAAATTTTAAAAAAAAAATATGTTATAGCCTATATGCCATTGACAACTAACGGTGAGTAATTCCTAAGTCTGGATAATCCAAATGAATTGATTACGATATATGTTTCCTATAAATATTATTTTAATGGCTAAATCAACATTTAATTATGAAAAATTAAACACAGTTATATGCATTTACATGATTGTTAATTAAACTGCAAATTTTTAATACTTTTATATTTTTTTATTTTTAAATTTTTGTCTAATTTTATAAAGTACTTAAAAGTTTTTAAGGTAT
This sequence comes from Argiope argentata, assembly GCA_026289955.1. NCBI lineage: Eukaryota > Metazoa > Arthropoda > Arachnida > Araneae > Araneidae > Argiope > Argiope argentata. Next base: position 12,503 of record JAOUZG010035620.1, read on the forward strand.
TTGAATTAAAAGCTGCTTTGTTCATATTCTTCGAAGAATAAAATATAAACTTTATATACAAATTTAAAATATTATTAGCAAATATGACTTTATTATGTTACACAGCACAAATCTAGTTCTATTTTTACAAGCAAGATTTAAGCTTTTGTAAATTTGGACTTTATATAAGAACCTGAAAAAAAAAAGTCATAAGCAAAAATTAAATAAGAGATGAAAAAGAATTTATTTTTATAAATGTAATACACTTTAAGATAGTAGCATTTAAATATGTCAATATTTAAAATAATTGTGGATTTATTGGATTTAGATACAAGAGATACAATATATTTGAATTCAGATTCAAGAAAAAATTTAAAGGTGCATATACGCTTGATTTTAAAATGAAAACAATTCATTTTCACTAATTAAATTTTCATCTTAAATTTTTCCTTATTTGCATTTAAAAATTTTAATCAATTGCATGGTTGATAAAATTTTCATTTTCTTGAAACGTTTTTTGCAACTAAGCTTAAAATAACTTTTATTATGATCTGCCTGTATATAAATAAAAACTATTAAGATAAAGATACGAGAAAAATATTATTAAACAGCGTACATATTATTTTTTATATTTAAAACAATTCACTCTTTCTCATTAACTTTTACATTAGATAAAACATTTTCTCGGAACAAATTTTCTTTATTTATAACTGTAAGTTTTAATGAATTTCTTTGTTAAGAAAATCACAATTCCTTTATACTCGAGTTAGACATAATTCTGAAAAGAAAGCTAGAAATAATTCTAGTAGATAACTCGAGCTAGAAATAATTCTCATTATGAACTCTGTACATAAATAAAAAATTATTAGATTTAAATACATTAAAAATAGTAAAGAGACAAGAGCAGATATTTTAAACTAAAATAGCAATTAAAAACATATAAAATTAACCGTTGACAATCGTACATTAATTTCGCTGCGATACAAAACAAGATTTAATTTTACTGAAAACCAATTGATTTACCTTAATTTGAAGTATTACTCTAATCCTCTAGAAAGATGCATAGAATTTTGTTTAAGTACTAAATAACAATGGTAATCTAAATGCATTTTCGGTGAACATTATTCTAATCTTTACAAAGTACTTTTAGTTATTTATTTAATTACTTTAGAATAGTCGAAGATACGAATTAATTTAATGAATCCTTCTGAATATTATCAATATTTATTTCAATAACTACAGGCTGAGGGGATGAATATTTTAATGAAATCCTCATGTGTCTCTCCTCTAATAGCTCAAGGGAATATTAAATTTGCTAGAATGTATGAGTGAAATTATATACCTTGTCGAAGATTCATGATTAGCAAGCATGTACATTTACTTGGAGTAAAAGCTTCAGTATTAAATTTTCTATGTTGATCATTATACTATCACATTTGAATTTGTAATGCAATATAGAAAATATATGTTTAGATTTTACTTTTTCCGGCATTTTACAAACGAAATCAAATGAAATCAAGAAATAAAAGAAGCAAGATTATTTGGATGTCAATTTAAATTATATTACAATTTCACACAATTATTTAAATAAGAATTATTTTTTTATTATTATTTTTTAAATTATTGTTTGTTAATGTAAATTTTTAAAATTCATAATCAAGAATTTTCTGGGCAATATATGAAGGTTTAGGACTAATTAATATATACTTTTTAGACCGTTTTAAAAATGTGTATTGTTGAAAATATTTTTTAAATAATTATTTTTGTCATAATTTCAAAGACAGGTATATAGGACAATTTATATAAATTTAATTTAAGATTCAGAAAGATATTGAAAGTGACGTGAGCTACAATCTGTAAAAAAAGACATATCATCAGAATTCTTTTTTTTTAATAAATTGACATTTTTTAAACTTTAATTTTTGTATACTTTTTTGAATTATATAAAAGATTAAAAAGTAATTAAATTGTCCTTGAAATTAAAACAAATACATTGTAGGTAATTAAGCATATTAAATAAAATAACATTTTATTATATTATTCATTATTATTTGCATAAACAAAATATTGTTTTATTATGGAATTGGATTTAAAAAAAAAATTAAAGCAATCTGATATCCTATATGTCTTGCTTATCCTGTAGATATGTCATTTGCTAATATGAGATAGAAATGAAAAATGCTGCAATAAAATCTTTTATACATTGAGGTAGGAAACACAATAATTTTTAGAATGTTGCTACAAAAATTGCTAATAATTTTTGTAATTAAAAATTAGAGAAATATACAGTATTGCAAGATGTCGAGGTTTATATCAAGTTAATAGATCATATTCCTCCCACAGATATTAAAAAGTTAATTTCCGTTTACCCGAATCTTAATGTTATATAAAACATCTTGTTTTGGATAAGAATTCCGTTTTTAAAATTCTCTAATTTTTTCTAAAGTACATATTAATATTTTTATATGATGAATCTCCTGAACGTTTATATCATGTGAGAACATGTTGCCTGGTTAGGCGTTTTTGATGCCTTTGAAATTTACAAGCAAAAGGTATTTTTACCTTCTTTTACCAGTATTACATTATTATTATGTATGCTTATTTGAAACTAGATGCGTTTTTAAAAGATTAAACTGCTTTTACCAGTATTGCTTTATTATTACGTATGCTTCTTTGATGGCTGATGCGCTTTTAGAAGGTTGACAAAGAGCTATGGCATCATAACTGTTATTTCATCTCAAAATCAGTCGAACTACTCCAAAATTCAATTTACCAGCTAGAAAAAATTGAAAATGAAAGCTAAAAAAATTTCTTGTTGGGATAGTTAAATATTTGTTCTTGTATTTTTTTCAATATTTATCCATTATTCATTGAAAATAAAAAAAATACATTGCTAATAAAGAAGAACTATAAGATCTACTAATATATTGCATCAAATGGATAAAAATACCGTTTATAATTTTGTTTGTGAATCTATTTCATATAGTTTCATACTATCTTTTTTGATAAAAATTTTAATTTGTGTTTGATATGTGATTCAAAAACTTACAATTTATTTGCACAAATAAATAAATAAATAAAAATTTAAGGAATTTCTCTTTCAATATGAAATTTAATTAGTTTGGGGAATATTACAGCTACATAAAATGCAGATTTAATTACTTTCCAGTCTTAACTTTTAAATTTCATCGTTTTATCTTCCGAATACTTGAATTAAATTTGATTTCCTTTTATTAAATTTATAGCGAATATCGTTTTCTTTTTTAAGTAGTCAACATTTTCCATCTTTTTTTAATCAAGTGTAAATAACTTTAACCTTTAATTTAAAACGATATATTTTCTTCCATTTCTTTAAATTCGAAATGAAATTCTACATATTTCATGAATCAATAACATGAATCAGTTATTATTTTTGTTTTTCTTTAAAATGATTTGTATAGTTGCTTCTTAATGAGTTTTTCCTTCCAATTCACTATTTGGAATTTCTTCTAAAAGCTAATATTTGCTCGCTCAGCTTACGTAATTAAGGACTTATCTAATTATTTTTAGGATTCGGTATGCTAATGAAAAGTGTATTTTCATTCAAAATGTATCCAACGGAATAGTTATACTTTTGAAGAGTTTCTTTTTAAATTACAGTGAAATAATGACGTATGTTTCGTATTAAAATGATCAAGATATGATGTTTAATGGAATTTGTTTGATTGTATGGTATGTATGAATTGATCAAATTTAAAAAATGTAAATTTAATTTATGAATGCTGTTTGCATGTTTAAGAGATTTATCGCATAATGTATAATTTTTTTAGTGAAATCTTTGGAAAGTGTAATTAATGGGATATTAAAAGAAATTCATTAGTGTAATCTTAAAACAGTTTGGGAAAGTTATTGATTGCTTTTTCCAAATTAGAGGAAAAAGTTTGCAATTGAATACTTTATTAATTCTCTCCCTATTTTTTTTAATTTCTGGTTTTGAGTTTTGATATCTGCTTAATTCAAATTATTATTTATAATGCATCTTTATCATCGCGTCAATTCGATTCAATATTTTAGATATTAAGGTAGATATTTTAGATAATAAACAACCAATAAAAAGTTTGGGAAAGTTTGTGATACCAAATATTGATTGTTTTTGCAAATTAGAGGAAAAAGTCTCGCAATTGAATATCCTATTAAAACATATTTTTTCCATACAGCTTTTGAGTTTTGATGTCTGCATGATATTAAAGACTGTTACTTATATTCGACCTTTATAGTCATGTCAATTGTATTAAATATTCTAAATATAAGAATTTAATCATTTAGATCGTGTATTGTAACAAATTTACTGGTGTTTATAGCTTCAATTTTCAGAAGATTCATTAAGAAATTACAATTAGAGGAAATATGTTTAACGTTTAATGGTTATAGACTATATGTTTAAACATTAAATTTACATGTTTTGATCAACAGGCAACGTTATATTCTTTAGTTTCCAAAATTCTTTTCATTTTTTCAAAATCCTTTTTCCCCTTTTTTTAAGATAAAAGGAAAAATAAAAAATATTTTTGCAAACAACAACGAATATTTCTGATTTATTATCGCAACAAGCATGAGTATAGGCTTTCATATTTATATTAGGGTGGAAAGGAAAAAACAAAACTATGTCTTGTTTATGAAAAAATTCATGTTTTTTTTTATAGTAAAATTTTGTAAATTGAGATGAATGATGTTGCTTGTTAGAAGAAAATGCAGTTTCATATCCTTAGAGGAAATTTGTTGGCTATAGTTTGCCCTAATAAGTTTATAAAAAGGGTGCAAGGATAGTATTCAATAATATATTGCTATTTGTAAAAAAAGATTAAATACAATCAGTTGATCTAAACTGAGTGAAAAAATAAAGGATACTAATAACTGTAACAAAGTAAAAGTTTGGACGGCAGATCTAATAATTTTCATAAATTAGGAAATGAATTAGCTTATATTATATGCTGAAAAGTCAAATGTTAGAAGTAAGGTACTGAAAATTTTATATAATTAGTTCAATGATAGGATTAAATTAAATGTTGTTGTATGTAAAGAAATAAGATTAAATATAGAAATTTAATCTAAATTGAATGATACAACAAAGAAAACCAATTCTCTAAGAAAGAAAAGTCTAGAAATTAGTTGTTAAATCTAATACTCCTTATAAATTGAAAAATAAATTGATGTATACCCTACTCTGAAAACTTAGCAGATAAACCAATTGATTCATGAATGTGACTAATTGGTTCAAATGTTAGAAATAAAGTTTTGATAATTTTAAGTGACAACAAAAAGAATCCCCCCCGATTATATTTAGCTATCTGAAATCAAGAAAAGCAATTCTT
>JAOUZG010035623.1:0-11873 GCA_026289955.1 Argiope argentata
TATATATATATATATCACCACTTCGCTAGAAATATATTCATATTGCATCACTAATTTTATTGCAAAGTAAGAGCAATTTTTATGTACATGTTTTTAAAAATTCGTAAATGTGTTATCTAATTACATTAAATGTAATATTTAATGAAAAGATATTAAATATTATCCCATTACCAAATTAATTTTTGAAGCAATTTCAAAATTCATTTTTAGCTAAATCATGAAGATTATATTTATTTTCTATAGGAATATTTTTATGATGCTCCTATTTACTACATAATTTTGTTTAAAACTTTATTGAAAACAATATATTTTAAAGCTACTTGTAAAGTTTCATATTATATTTTATGCGATATCTGTTTACATCATAATTTCTTTATTAATTGACCAATCGATTTCCCCCCCTCATATTAAGTAAGCAATGAGAAACTATAACGAAAGAAGTAAACAAAAGGATTTCCGTAGTTTAAACTTCTCTGAGTTCGAAGCATATACAGGGTGTCCGAGAAGTCTTTGACACATTTCAGAAATTCGGTTAAAAAAAATAAACGAGATAGAAAGTAAAATTAAATTACATTTATTACCTTATATAGTAAAGTTTTTTAATTCACAACTGGCCGGTAGATTGCGGTACTGAAACGTTAGAAAGAGTTATTTAGAAAAGGGCTTCTCCAATGTGGTTTTTCGAATCGAAATCTGTGACTCAAGTTCAACGTAATTTTCGTACGAAATATGGAAAAGACCCTTCATCTCGTAACAGCATTATTGGATGGAAAAATAAGTTTTTGGAAACTGGGAGTGTCCAGGGTCAACGCAGAGGTGTCGTCGATAGAATTCATCAGTCATTTGCTCGTAGCCCCCGAAAATTAGGGGCCCACATCACGATGTATTGATACGCTTAAAAAAAAACTTCACTATTTGAGGTAAGAAATGTAATTTAATTTTACTTTCTATCTCGTTTATTATTTTTTTACCGAATTTTTTAAATGTGTCAGACTTCTCGGAGTCTCCCTCTGAATGCGATAACTAAAATAAATAAATAAAAACTTCTATCAACTTGATGGATGAAATTTAGTATAAAGACTTCGCATCTAATTTATAGATTTCAGACACAAATTGAAGGAAATCATTTTCAATGATATGTTTCTGCCCTGCTGTCCGAATGCTAATAAAGAAAGGAAAGAATTTAAAGAGTTAGACATATAAAATAGGGTACACACGTTTAGCATCTAAATTATAGATTCGTATCAAAGTGAAAAATAAACCATTTCTAATGCGATTTAATTTAAAACCGCAGCAATATTGGTATACGAGATCTGTTTCATAATTTTAGCACTTACAAGCTGACGTCTTGGCGCAGGGGTTACGCGTCTGCCCAGTAATCTGAACATCTTGGTTTGGAGTCCCGTTTTGGGCAAGGTTGTTCTTCATTTATTCTATCTGCGCGATGTGTGAATGTGCGCACTCTGTAAAAAGGTTTTGTCCAAGCAATTGTGATGCTTGAGTAGCTAAGTCGTACTCTTGGCCTTAGTTGGCACTACTTAAAAAAAGCCGGCTTTCTGGCATAGGGGTTAGTGTGTCTTTCTCGTGTTCTGGAAGTGCCGGGTTCAAGTCCCTGTTTGAACATGGTTGTTCTTCTGTGTGATGTGTGACTGTTCCCCCCCTGTGAAAAGGGGCTGTGCAAGCAAATGTGGTGAGTGTGTAGCTAAGTCGTACTTTTGGCCCTAGTTGGCGCTGCTTCAAAAACAAGAGACACTCCTTTCGACTTAAATCTGCTGCTGTATCAGCGAGGGGCTTGTCCATAGGCAAGTGAGATATGTAACAACAACTTTTAAAAAATAAGAGGTATACTGCGTCAGCAAAGTTGTCCATTGTAAGTGCCATTAGAAACAACAGCGTCTATAGATTAATAACTATCAAATTTCAAACAAATCTTATATCATATAAAAGACTAAATTTCTTTCAAATTGGTATTAAATCCATCCATAAAAAGTAAGTCTATCTGTCCTCCTGTTCTATTACAAGTGAACTCGATAACTCCAAAAAGCAAAATAAATAAATAATAATAATTACTTAAAATTTGGTACACAGGTTTAATATCTAAAATATAATACTTGTCAAATTTTGAAGCAAATCTATTCAAGAGTTAATCATATATCGGACTGCGATCTTGCCTGCATGCAAAAGTGATAACTAAAAACAATTGTTTAAATGAATGAAATTTGGTACTCATTAATGAGCATAATTGTAATTCAATGTTAAATTTTGGATTTTTTTTTATCAGGTCAGGAAAAAGGTAATCCTAAGGCTGTTGTGAGACAGATGCCATAATTAAATCAATTCATTGTATCAAGGACGACATCTTAGTTTACACTCCGTCCTCAAATTTCCATTCCAAAGCAACAACAATACAGTTGACCTCAATGATCTGGATATCTTTATTTAATAACAGATCAGTTTGAAAGGGGAGTTGCATTTTACACTTTGGATGCCAGTGTTCCAACTGATTGAAGCAATATTTGACCTAGAATTACAGTTGTGATCCAAAGATCTTGTACCGTATTGCATTTAAGTAATTATTGCGTTCTTTATTTATTGGGTTTGCATGCAAGCGGAAGTACAGACTGACAGACGGTCAACATTTTATGAGATTTAATCAAAATTTTATTAAAAAATACATATTACAAGTGCTTACATTTTGTACGAAATATTATCCATATATCTCCTTTCTTGTTATTATTATCTAATTCATCCGAACAGCACTAAGATAGACTTACTCTAAATAGATTTATTACTTGTATTTCTTCTTAAATGCAAGTAATATAAGAAGAAATTTAAAGTCAAATCCTAATTAGGTCAACAAATATATTTTTAGTTACTTTTATTAAATAATTACAATTATTATAAATAATTTATTAAAAAATTATTATTGATTTTCTCACGAATAGAACTCGCATTCTTCACCTTCGCGTGAAAAATACAGAAATCCCCGCATTTTACCGATTGAAATACTGCCTGCCGATTTCAATTTTTATTACAAACTGCTAAAACTCTAATTAAAGTATTAAAACTGTATTAAATCTTATTAATGAATTGATATTAAAAAAAAACTGTATTAACATCAAGTGACATCCCCTATAAGTTAAAAAAAAGTATCTGAACTTAAATAGAAGAATAAAAGCACTGTATCAACGTTTGAAAATATGAACAAGATATATAAATATATATAGGTAGAGTGTGAACTAATAGTAGGAATTGAATAATAGGATAGAAATCTATAAATTAATAAATATATTTCTAAAATGTAAAAATTCAGATACCAAATTTCATTTATCTGTGTCAAATCATTTTTTAATTATTATAATGTCAGAACATGATGTTATTTTGGTAATGAGGTTTGTGACGTCAACAAAAGTCCGTAGGCGAAAAATTTAAAAAATATGTCAAAAATATGCTCTGATTTAAAAAATATGTCAAGGATTACAGCAAATAAAACCTGGAAAAATGGCATTTTCAGACTGTGACTATATGAAATGAAATAATTAGGAAATGGGATATTTTTATAAAACAATAAATGCGGGAGAAAGTTATTTTGGATCGTTTACAATACTAAAAGGACTCATTCAATCAAACCATTAAAATGAATAAAAATATTTTTTTTAACTCGCACGAACGTTCTGACGCATGTTCTGGCATGATACATTGAAGTATGCAAAGCAGATTTCATTTTAATTTTTATTATATTCGCTAACAGCAGTAATTCAAAAAATTATGTCTTTAGTCCATAGTGAGTTTTGAAACCTGGGGATTCGCCAATTCTCGAATTCGAATTTTCTAAAGATTACAATAATTTCTCTTTATATTGATTTTTATTTCGCATATAAGAAAAGAAAAATTAGCGAAATTAGATCAAGTGTTTGAGAATGAGGTGTTAATTCCTAGACTGTAGCAATTATTTTAAATATCTAGATAGCGTTTAAACATAATTTCATATCAATATATTATTCCCTAGCAATAACATAAGTATACGTATATACAATACATATCTTTATAATTGTATATTCCCTGTAAGAGTCGATGCTGTGTTGTTTTTATCTGAGTTAAAATGAACTCCGCTGAATGTGCAAAAATCCAAGGAAAACCGAAATGTTTAAATTCTGAGTAGAATGCCGTAAATCATTACACGTTCACATCACAATTCAACATTCTGTATCCTTGCTTTATCCTCATGAACAATTCTATTTACAACAAATCTATATATTTAACCGTAAATCGACAGTAAAAATCCGCAGACGTTATTATTAATGGTGAGAACAATTATGCCAATACCCAGCAACCATAATTCTTCTTGTTTCCACTAATAGAACGTGAGCAATTTGAGAATCCGTTTAGGAATTAAAAAGAAACAAACGACGTTTTTCGATGCTCGATGACCTACAAATGAACTCGTCAACAAAGGAAAACGTTCTTTTACTTCGTGTTTTTGTTCCCAATTTTTCCAACTAACATTAAGAAAGTTCGAAGATCTTCTAAATACGACAACAAAATTCCTCACTCTTGCCACGTGCCTCTTCATGTGGAAGGTCAAAAAAGGTTATTTTATTCCCTCTTATATGAAATGTATAAGTTTGTTGTTAAATCCATTTCTCAAATTTCATTTCTTAATATAACCCTCTATGTGTCGAATTTTTGTTTTAATTCTAAAAAAATTGTAGGAACGAAAAATCAGAAATTATAAACCTATATATGCAAATAAATACAAATTTTTGTGTTTAAACAATTTTATTGCGTTATAATCATTATGTGACTTTCAAGTCACACTGGCCTATAAAATTTGAACTTCTGTGTTTAATAGCTCATATGTGTATTTATTGTACATAAAACAATTATTTGTACAAATTACAAATGTACAAATTATTTGTATTTTATGTACAAATTATTTGTACATAAAACAATTATTTGTACAAATTACAAATGTACAAATTATTTGTACATAAAACAATGATTTGTACAAATTACAAATGTACAAATTATTTGTACATAAAACAATGATTTGTACAAATTACAAATGTACAAATTATTTGTACATAAAACAATTATTTGTGCCGGCTCTCTGGCACAGAGGTAGCGCGTCTGCCTCGTGTTCTGGAGGTCCCGGGTTCGAGTCCCGGTTCGGGCATGGTTGTTATTCTGTGTGCTATCTGTGAGATGTGTGAATGTGCCCCCCTGCAAAAAGGGGTTGTGCAAGCGAATGCGGTGAGTGGGTAGCAAAGTCGTACTCTTGGCCCTAGTTGGCGCCACTCAAATACAAGAGACGCTTCATTCGGCTTAAATCTGGTGCTGGGTTCAGCAGCGGGCTTGTCCATGACAAGTGCCATTTGACACAACACAACAACAACAATTATTTGTACAAATTACAAATGTACAAATTATTTGTATTTTATGTACAAATTATTTGTACATAAAACAATTTGCATTTGGTATGAGGCATAAATGTACATGTATCCACAAACACAGTTTGGTAATCTTTGACAAAAGCACAAATAATTTCAATTGGATCAAATGGTTTCGCGTAGTTTTACTGCCAACAGTTTGCACAGCAATTATTTTGCTGTTTCGGGTTGATGAGCATAGCAACGATCATGAATACCAGTATTGGTTGTGTTTGCAACGTCACAGAGTTAAGATTTATGCGCCATCTCATGAAAAAAGCTATAATTATTTTGTAAAATGTTGATAAATTAAAATGTGACCTGAAAGTTACATGGGACCATAGAGGGTTAAAGCACTTTTGCTTATCATATTTACAAGGAACCATCATTCCAAACATATGTGTTTTAAACTCAGGTGAGGTCTAAAAGGAAAAAAATCATAAAATTATATTCAATTTTTTTATAATTATATTATATATACATATTTTTGTATAGTTCCTAAGTAAGAAATTAATCAGTCAGGGTGGTCACTTGGCAACATTCTTTAGTTAAAGTGTTTTTCCCTTTTCCAGCATAAAATTGTGGACCTTGGGTAAGCCTGCGAATGCCTAGAAGGGCATTAGTGAACATTAGTTACAAAAAATGTAATTTTTAGTTTGAATTATCATATTTACTGAATCTGTTTTTGGATCTTTGGTGACTCTTTTTACTGAATAATCTCTGTCGTTTAACAAAAGGTTTTCTTTTTCTTTGGTGTGGTATGTTAGTTTTTAGAGTGTTTGCTAGCTCCGATATCTTCCTCGTCACCTAACTACGGCTTAAAATTACGAGCTCTGTCTCAAATTAGTCTTAGTGTTAAGTTAAAAAAAGTGTTTTGCTTAAGTTAATGTTAAATAAAATAGTAGTTTAAAAAGACGTTAATATAACTTAAATAGTTAACTAACTAACGTAGATCCTTAAAAATTGAAACTGTATTTTAAATAAATAGCTTTTACACGAATAAGGATCAAAATTTTCCACTGAATTCCTATTTTAGCAAAAAAAAAAATCGCATACAAAATTTTATATGTTTAAGTTGTTTCAATTTTTTAATTATACCATTTACATGATTGTAAAAGTACAGATCAACAAATGATTAAACTCGTCACAAATTTGGTGCAACATTCTATAGGTTTCTATCTACACTTTTTATGTTAAATCTGTGTATTCATCGAGCTCTATTTATTTTGTAGTTACCGTATTTTCTTATAATCACTCAACCAGACAGACAGAATGGATTTCGTCGAAAATTTAATAGAAATCTATATATTTGCTGTAAAGAGCGTGTGCTAAATTTCATCAGTCTAGCTGGAAATTTTTTTTTTTTTGCCATTTTTGTCACAGTTACACAGATACAAATTCAAAGATGTGTTTTCGAAATTCGGGATAATTTGAAAGAGAGATCGTGTTCAGATTTTTTTGAAGAATACTATATTCTCTATCATTTAATATTTAAAAAACACGATGCCACATTACGGCATACCATGCACTATAATTTTCTTCTCACTTGAAATAATGATTTTCTTCTGTGAATTAAAATAAATAAATATATAAGTGCACTTTCAGCCTCGGAACTCCACAAAGGCATCCTATTGATCTCATTATAGAGAAGCGAGCAATTTCAATGATAATTTAATGTTGACGGGTTTTTACAAACTAAACATATTTGGCAAAACAATTGTACTCTCAAAAACTGTAATGATACGAAAAAAATATCAAATTTTAGAAACAACAATTGAATGAATCAAAAATAATAGTTATTGCTATAAGGTTACTTAAGCCGGTATTCTGGCACAGAGATTCATCTTCCTCGTGTTCGGGAAGTCCCGGGTTCGAGTCCCGGTTTGGGCATGGTTGTTCTTCTGTGTGCTATCAGGGAGATGTGTGACTGTGCCCCCCCCCCTGTTAAGAGACTGTACAAGCAAATATGGTAAGAGCGTAGCTAAGTCGTACTCTTGACCCTAGTTGGCGCTAATTCAAAAATAAGAGGCGCTCCTTTCGGCTTAAATCTGCTACTGTATCAAAGGGTAGAACGAAATGTTACAAGCAAAAAGCATGCTACACTTAAATGATAATATAAATGTAAATATGTTCATGAAATGCATTTACTTGATAATTTGTAATAACGAAAATAAAACAAAAAAATCCTTTATATGATAAATACAACTGAAAACTAGAAGTAGTGATCTCCCAAATATTTTCTCGAATACTTTGTAATAAAGTTGTTACCTTAGATAACGCCTTCCATGGTACTGGTATACAGAAGTTGCGGAATATTAGCCTTTGGAGTGAATTTAGAATTTTTGCTAAATCTGTTGGTACGGGATAGCCTGGTTGGAAGGGAGTTGGATTCGCATCCTCGGGCTGCAAGTTCGAACCTGCCAACCGAAGACTCTCCATGATTGTGTGTAGTGGCTGGAGCATGTTAAATCTGTCGTAGTCACAAAGTTATTATAATCTGAGGATGAATGCATGGCATGCATGCATGAATGAAGTCCTCCCCGTGAAAACGGTTTATGAGGTGTGGGAGCTAGAAGTCAGTCTTCTGCCCTCGAGTTCTCAGGGGTCCAAAACCTCAGAAGCTACTGCACCCCTTCTTCCGTTGTAAAGAGGAACACGAGAACAACAATAGCAACTAAATCTGTCATGCGATCCTTGATGAATATTTCGGTTAGTGATGCCTAACAGCGTTTCATCGTATTCGGAAATCGAATTTTCGTAATATGCAAGTTTTTTTCCAACAGATTGAAACAAAAATTTAACAAAAATCTACACTTTTAGTTTTGTATTAAAAAAAACCATATCGAAAATTGTAATAAAATCCCATATCAAATCTGATATATTCAAAACATTACATTTTTGAATTATCGCGTTTACATGGTATTAAAGTACAGACTTACGGTTCTCTCGTTGTAGGATTTGGCTTAAAATTTGAAGGTGTCTACGCTAAAGATTTTAAATCTGTGTATCGAATTTTATCTATCTAGCTCTCTTAATTTTGTAGTTATTGTTTTAATTTATATTCAAGTTACCAGATATATTGACTTCCTTTAAATAGATTCTAATCAAAATTTGATAGAAATTTGCAAATTTGGTGTGAGAGTTCGTTACCAAATTTCAACCAACTAGCTCAAAGCATTTTTGAGTTATCATTTTGACAGAAGGACAGACCTTTTCCAAAAATTTGCATCGTGAATTCAGAAAGAACTAAAGCATGGAGATTCGTCAAAATATGTAGACCTAATTTTCTATCGATTATAATACTTCCTCTGCATTGTGTATACATAAAAGTAAAAAAAGCACAGATAATAAATAAAAAATGCATTTCATAAAAAATGTATTAATTGTGTAATATTCCATATAAACTTTAAGCTTAAACAGAGATTCCCAAAGACCTTTTAAGGATTATATATAGGGGCAAGGTATAGCCTGGTTGGTAGAGCATTGGACTCATACTCTTTAAATTGCGAGTTCGAGACTCACCGCCCAAAAGATTCTCCGAGTATGTGGTGGCTGGCACTCGTTAAATCTGTCATGGTCGTAAAGTCCTTCATGTCGAGAGTAATACCATTGATGCTACTAGGCCAGAATTGATCGTTATCGGTTCCAGATCTAAATTACGATTTGAGATGAATGAATTAGTATACATGAATAAAGTCCGCCCCTTAAAAAGTGTTGTGACGTATGTGCAACAAGTCGTGCTCTTGGCCCTAGATGGCGCTACTTGTAAAAACAAAGAGATGCATATCTTAGGCTTAAAATCTGCTGATCGTATCAGCGGGTGCATGTCCATGGCAAGTGCCATTAGTAGAAACAACAATATGATAATACATTTCTAATAAGAAGCCAAATTTAGCACCAATATTTATTGGCCAACTTAATTTAGTAGTTACTGCAGTAACGTAGGAAGTTCCATAATTCACTCGAAGGCAGACATAAGTAATACAAAAAATTGACTACTGTAAATGACAGATGATACTAGAAAACATCACAAAATGTCGTAAAGCACTATAAATATTATCGTGAATATAGCGTATCAGGAATGGACCTGATACTGTTTAAAATTGATGAAAATTCGAAAAATAAACCCATTTCTAATATTTAAGACTCAAATTTTATCTTTAAATATCTATTTGCTACATCACTGAATGACGTTTGTCTTATGATTACTTTGATATCATTAAGTACTTTATAGTTATATGAAATTATCCATATTGCTCAAATGAAAATCATTTCGATGAATTCAATATCTTAAGTTGTAAATCCATTAATAAATTGCAAAAAATGCAAATTTTATTTTTAAATGTTCATTTGCTTTATATGCGATGTTTTTATTGTGACTACATATCTTGAAGTTTTGACATCATTACTTATTTTATAGCCATAGACCGAACAATTTGCTTCCACTTTGTTGTCACCATTTATTTTTAATTTAAATTTTCCACACCAGTGGTTTTGATTTGCGTGATGTTCTTGCAAATGAAAACAACAAAGCTTCATGTTTTTTTTGTTATTATTCATTTTTCTATTTGTTTCCCCTGGCATTTCTAGGTCAAGGACAAAATCCCGAAGATATTTTTGACAGAATGTATTGTTTTTGGATTAGATTCAAAAGTAAAGACTAAAAAAAAGTTCTGTAGTGTTTTGAAACTTAGGTATGCTCATTGTATGCTTTCATTTGTGACGAATATTTGCATCGGTCAGTTACATCTTGAAGATAGCATCTTACCTCGAGAAATTGTAACAGGATTTGGAAGAAAGCGTGATGGATGTTTTTTTTTCTTTTTCACGAAAAGGAAATTGCTTTTCCTTTGTTCCATTTCATCATGTTTATTTAAATTTGAATATTGCTTCATATTTAAAATTTTTTTATCCTTTTTATTGTGTATACGAATACGAATTATTTTTTATACATTTAAAGTCTGAAGACGAACACATTTTCCTATTGGAACACAAACGATTATTTAAAGAATGATAAATTGGTACTCTAATAAAATTGTTATCCAATTAAGAATTATTCTTAAAAGAAATCTATCTGGCAATGTAAAAAGATGCTTTTTTAATTTATAAAATAATTACCTTTCATAACTTTTAATTTTTTCATTTATCTGTAGATATAGTTGATTATTTGAATGAATTTCAATTTTTAAAGCTGTTCTCAAATTTATTTTTGTTTTTTTTTGTTACAAAAAATCTTATTCTAATCGAAACGTTATATCGAATACGTTATTCTTTTTTAAATTTAAATTGCTTTTAAATTATCGTTTGTAGATGAATTAGGAAATAATCATGTAAGCATAAATTTATATTTCCAGGGAATCACGTTAAAACGATACTATAACAAAAATCGCCTGATATTTAAACTTGATCATCTAAAACAGTTCCATAAATGAATCACAATAGTTCTAATTCAAAAAAATTTCTTTTTAAATAAATAAACTTTAAAAAGGTATTTTAACAAGATTATTCGAAAATAATATTTTTGTTCGAAGTGTTTGATAAGACGATGGATTACTTACATGTAAAAATGGAGATCAATTCGTTTGCAACTACATCACAAATAAATTTGATTTTTCATAAAGATATTATAAAGAACTGCAATAAATTTGTCAAAAATTAGCAAATTCTAACCTTTAGTCGATTAATGACAATGGAATCTTTGCTAAGCCTATTCGTGATATCACCTTAGACTCCAAAAACCATGTGCTTCCTAGAATATTTGACATAGATAAGCTTATATAATGATTTAAATGTATTTAAGTATTTTTACTTAGTTTACACTATATTATACACATAAATACAGTACATAGAAAATACACTATACATGATACTATTAGGAACCAAAGGATAATAATTACAAAGTCTAATTGAAAGACTTGCCAATGAAAGACTTACAAAGCCAATGAATTACAATTTTATATTTAAAAAAGTGACGGGAATGGTTTTCCTTAACCTTTCTAGTTTATTACATTTAAAGTTATTACTTTCCTTCTCTATCTTGAAGAAGGCCGCCAACAATGATTACTGACATTTTTATTTCTAGAAACCTTCATATGAGAGGTTTGGCTTTCGTTGTATAAAAAAGGAAGCCAAATATGCTTTTTGGACAAATTTTGCTGTCTCACTGAAACTAAAATTTACTACGCAAGCATGGAATTTTGGCTACAAGGCTATATAATAAGTTTCTTTTATTCAAGTCATTCAAATTCAGAGGCATCTCAATGCATGCGAGAGTACAGACAGACAGATGGTCAATCCCTGAACGAATTTGGTTCTCAATTTAGTAATTTTACATTATAAAAATTATTTTTATGTAACGAATTCTGTTTAGCTTTTCATGTTTTGTAGATAGCTTTTCCATTGCCAGACAAATAAATACTTGGGCGTACGGATAGAGAGCCGGAC
>JAOUZG010035631.1:11458-23921 GCA_026289955.1 Argiope argentata
GAGTTTGACGACAGACTTGGCGTTTTTTGGGCGACTTGACGAGGAATATGGCGATTTCGGTGAAAAAAAATGAAAATTATTAGAAACTTCGAGATTTTTCACGATCCGTCCAAGAGAAGCTAGGATGCACTCTGATTGGTCCAGAAGGTACTCGGCCCATCACCTGTAATTTTGCTCCCCAGCATGGATATTGTTATCAACGGAAGACCGAATTACAATCATCTGTATTGGATGCTGTTCTTGCGCGAAGCCAGCAATTCTGCAGCTTGGCTACAGACTTGGCGGTTATTTGGTGACTTGACGAGGAATTTGGCAATTTGGGTGACAAAATGGAAATTATTAGAAACTTTCAGATTTTTCACGATCCGTTAAATAGAAACTAGGATGCGCCCTGTTTGATCTAGAAAGTTCTCGGCCTACCACCTGAGAGCTATAAAAGGCCGGCAAACTCAAGATGAAAGGTAAATTGTGTGATGAATTGAATTTTACGGTGATATGAATAGAGCAGAAAGTGAAATTGGAGCCAAACGCAATTAACGAGTCGTATAATTGATTGAGAAGCAACGGTGGTATAGTCCAACTGAGAACCAGTATGATGTGGAGTTCGAGTGCTGTCTTAGCTACTGTGTGCCGAGTCCTGTCATTTGTGTCAGTCCTGTCAGTTTGTCTCGGCTGTACACAGTTGCCATCTGTACTTTCGTCGTCTTTGCGTGTAGTGTCAATAAATTCGTGGTTTCCTACTCAAGCCTCCAGATGGTGTCCCCTCTCCGTCCACCCCTGTATAAACGTGCTCACCAGTGAATATTTCGGAAGAATATTGGGGCAAACGTAAACAAGAAAAGGGCCCAAGAATGGTACATTCACATTTATCAGATCAGATTTGTTACGAAAAGTGTTCAATGCCGCGACCAACAAACTTAACATTTGTGAGCACTTTTCAGTTGTGAAGGAGAGACTTGTGATTTTAGGTAGATTCCTGTAGGTAGACTCCCTCTTGCAAAAAATCTCATGAAAAGACTTCTGGAAATTTCTTCAATTTTGTCAGGATCATAACTTAAATTAAATTGAGAATGGTGAAACTTCAATTAATATAAGGACCTCTTTACTCAATCTAAGCATTTTAAATAAAACTAAGAACTGAAAGCAGAATAGTCCGACATTGAAGTTTTATGTTCAATACAGAAATCGAAAAGTTATAAAAAAAATTTATAATTTATAAGATCTCAAGGAATTATTCAGTAAAAATTTCACAGGTTAATTGAAACCTTCAGTTTTTAATTTTATTTTTCGATGTATATAAATGCTCTGAATAATAACATATTTTTAGGTTTATAAACATATATAAAAAAATTATGGTTTAAATTCCTTTGGTCTTATAGATTCATATTTGTAAAATATTCTTAATATTTCAACTTCTAAATAAATAAATAAGCATTTCT
Source organism: Argiope argentata (assembly GCA_026289955.1). Lineage (NCBI taxonomy): Eukaryota > Metazoa > Arthropoda > Arachnida > Araneae > Araneidae > Argiope > Argiope argentata. The sequence continues at coordinate 12,898 of JAOUZG010035631.1, forward strand.
ATCTTTCTATTTCTTTAAATCTGGCTGATTTATTCAGTTCTGAAAATTGCAAGTTTAGAACAATCATCATTATCATAATCTAGACCAATTATTGTAGACTAACTCTGATTGGTTTTTTTGATATCTTGATAAAGTGATCTAAAATCGCCAGTTTTTATCGAATAGTTATATTAAAATTTTCATAGATCGATCAGCTTTGATGATTGATTTAGTTGATTGGAATGCCACTTTTTTATTTAAGGACTTATTGTCTTAAGAATATTTTGTTAAATATGATTCACAGAGCAGATGATGTGTGTAAAAATTTAATTCATCAGCATTTTTACCTTAAATCTATAATTATATATTTCACTTGGACCAATTGCTAAGATATTTATATCTTTCCCCAAAAAATTAAGAAATTAGATGCAGGGCTCCGATTACAGAAGATACCTTGTAGATGTTAATCCATATTTGCCATAAATAAAAAATTTTAATTGGATTAGTAATATATGTATAGTAAAATATCATAGAAAACGTTTCCATCCATTTATTTTCCAAAAATATCATGTTTCATATATGTTTCATTTTATACAATAATGTGTCGAAAATGGCATTTTTATATGTTTAATTTGGAATGATAGTTGATTTATTTTTTCTCATTTGAGAACATGATATTGTTTTGGTTTGAAAGTTTTGATGTCTCCAAAATATGCGGGCAAAAATAGTTTTATATGGTTTTACAAATTTTGCATTGTTAATTATTACGTTTGCTTGTTTGGAAGAAGATGCGTTTTCAAATAGCTGACCTACTTTTACCAGTATAGCTTTAATATTACGTTACTTCGTTGAAAGTAGATGCGTTTTTATTTCGCATGATTCATTAAAATGCGGAGATAAATTACAATCACGAAGGCGAATTCTTTGATTTGCACAAAATATCTTCTTCAAATAAGTAAAAGTAACAATTCAAAACATGTCTTATTTTTTTAAAAAATTAAAAAAAAGAATGCAAAAATATTTTACTATTACTGATTATTAATTGCTTTTTGTTCTTCGTTTCTTTGAAATGACGCCATTTTCAAAGTTCGTTTAAGATTTCTTGCTTTTAAATAATTAATCTCGCTCTCATTTGATGCTTTTCTAAAAATTCTTTTTCAATTTTAACTGTCGCACTTTTGTAATATATTTTTACTTTGTACTTTTATTTATTTTTATTCTTTAATGGAGTTAATAATTTTGATATTGCAAACGATCAAGAAAAATTTTCTCTTGCATTTATTGTTTAAAAAATATCACATTTCCTATTTATTTCATTTCATTTAATCACGTGATGAAAATTATATTTTTCTGTTTTATTTTTCGTAGTAATTAACTTTTTTTTAATCAGAACTTCTGAAAATGTGATGGCAATATTTTATTAAAAGCTGATTTTTTTTCAGATCCTCGTGAAGATAAAATTTTATTTTCATTTTATGTGAAATAAATTGTTGAAAAATACTATTAAATTAAATGTTTCAAAATTCATTAAAAATAGAGTTTTAATTTATAGGTCAAAACATTAGTATCATTGAAAAGCTAATTTTTTGAGCTTTAATGTGATGCCAAAATCAATTTTTTTGCTATAATATTTTCGGAAGTTATAGCGAAAAAACTTCAAAATTTGGCTTATTTTTTAATTAATTAAAATGCACATTCCCAGCATCCAAGGTATACATATACCAAATTTGGTAGCTGTAGGTCGAACAGTCTGGCCTGTACATCGCCAACAGACACACACACATTGTGCTTTATTATAAGTAAAGATAATCAACAACAATCTTAAAGAAAGTGAAAAAAATTGGGTTTAGATGGAAATTTTATTTTTTAGCAAGACAACGATCCCAAACATACTGCACGTAATGTCAAAATGTGGTGTCTTTTTCATTGAAAACAGCAATTGCACTCATCACCACAGTCCCTTGACATGAATGGCATAGAAAATTTGTGGGCCACACTCGAAACAGTGGTCCAAAACAACCAAATTAAGAACAAAGCCCATTTAAAGCAAGTGTTACAAGAAGAATGGGGTAAAATATCTTCACATACCATCAAAAAATTGGTCGAATCGGTACCAAGATGTTTGGAGGACATTATAAAAGCCAAAGAACATGCAACCAAATATTGACACTGTCTTTGTATGTGTTATGTCACACAAATTTCATTGGTGTATCCTTAATTTTTTGAGGTAAAGATCTGCCTATGTTTATTTCAAATACTTGTGAAATTTTCTATGTTAGATATATTTTTTGTTGATTTTCGTCATTTTTACTGTAAATTAACCCTTTTGTTATGTGTGAAAATAATAACACGTTTGCACTTCTAGTTACTGTGTTATTTCGATTGAAAGTTGGATTAAAAAGGAAAGTTGGATTAAAAGTAAGGTGTATCCTCAACTGTTTGTCCCACTGTAAGTACAGCAAGAAAAAAAATCAAGAGAAATGAACAGGAAATATCGAATTATATTAACACAAGAACAGCGTAAGAAAAAATAATTAATAAACCTTCCTTTATAATAGCAAGATAATATTAAAATGAAAAACGGAAACAGAAAAATAAAAACAAATGATTAGATTTTTTTTAAAATTTTTTTTGTTCTGATGAAAAAGACTTTATGTCGGGATATCCTACAATAAATAACAAAGAATGCCATTAGATAAGATAATATTAAAAGAATACCGGAAATAGAAAAATAAAAACAAACGATTCAAAAAGTTCAGGCAGATGTTTTCAGTTTTTTTTTTGTGGAAAAGTTAGTTTTTAATTAATAAAAAATTAACCACTCAATTAACCGGATTAAAAAATTAACCTATATTCTGAAGACTATAATCTATCTATGTGCTAAATTTCATCCAATTTCCTTCAGCCGTTCTGGCTTGATTGAACCCCATCTTCCATCCATCCAAACTTTCACATTTATAATAGTAGTATAGATGAAGCAAGAAGAAGATGAAATAGAAGTTTCAATTTTGTTGCATTAATCTAATAACATTTCTAGTTAATTATCTGTTGCAAGTTTTATTTTACGCCTTTTGAAAATTCTAAAAAGACATCTATACTACTATTATAAATGTGAAAGTTTGGATGGAAGGATGAAGTTCTTCAATCACGCCGGAACGGCTGAAGGAAATTGGATGAAATTTAGCACAAGAGATAGACTATAGTCTACAGAAGGACATAGACTAATTTTAATTGCGGTTAATTGAGTGGTTAATTTTTTAACCACTCTTCCGCCCAAAAATAAAAAAAAATCTGAAAACATCTGCCTGAGCTTTTTGAATCGTTTGTTTTTATTTTTCTATTTCCGGTGTTCTTTTAATATTATCTTACTATTCTAAAGGGATGTTTATTAATTTTTTTCTTATGCTGTTCTTGTATTAATTTAATTCGTTATTTCCTATTCATTTCTCATGATTTTTTTCCTGTACTTATTTCTTTTGCCTATTTTCATCATTTTCGATTAAATTTTTTAGTGCATTCCGTATTATTGCATTTATTGATATTTTTTTTTCTATTTTCCGTTAATTTGCTGCAACGGACATCGAAACCTTGTGATTGGAAATGCCATTTCGCTAAAATTTGGTGGCAAACATTTTTTTTTTTGGCGAAAATGACTGCATATTAAAACTGTTCCACTGAGTGTTTTTGTAATTAAATTGTATTTGTGTTAGCTATATATATATTATTTATGCTTAAAGTGGTATGTTTCCGTTAGCAAATAATTTAGAATTTCGCCAAATTTTCTTAAATTTCTTTGGCGATTGTTCGTTTGCGCCTGACAAACGGAAAAATACCCTTATGGTTTTAATAACATAACATCCCTCCCCCCCCCCCACGCTAATGATGTTAGACGTAACGGTTAAACGTCTTTGCGTTGCCCCAATTGACGTTGAACATTTGTGCATGCATAACGGTTTCGATAACATTTTAGACTGTCAGTCCTCACATATACACATCGAAATTTCCACGCGTACGAAGTCGCGGGTAAGAGCTAGTAGCTTTATAATTTGAAAAGAATGTCAGATTTTATGATTAAATAGTAATTATATATGATTAAATATGTATAAGGAGAGTGTGAGTTAACAATAGGAATTGAATGAATGAACACCAACACTATTTCGCATGTGTGAAGACAGGAAGGAAAGGAAAGTAAAGAATACTTACTTATTCCATCTGGGGTAGTTTGTCCCCAACCCGTTATTATTAACTTTTCTCGAAACTCCTTAATGTCGTCTGTTGGCAAGCATAGAGGTTGTTTGAATGAGTTGCATTCGATTTCCTCACGGACTCGAATCAGCCCGATATCGTTCTGTTTGCAGAGGTGGTGATATTCCGGGTGTGGCAGTAACTCATCGGGTTCCAAAGTTTCTCTGAATCTGCTCGAATCTCTCCATGGCAGGCGAATTTTCATTTTACTCTTGTCTATGAAGCATTCACTGGGAACCGTCAAATTAAGACATTCCTGGTTATAGTCCGATTCTTTCCTACAATGAAAGAGAAGATTTAAGATGTAGAAATGTGTGTGAGTTTGACAAAGTTTGTCCGGTAAAGTTATTTTGCTCTACCGTCCTTATAACGTTTGAATGCAGACAGAAAAAGCCATAAAAGTGGTGTCTAGATAATAGAGAAATGGATGTGCAGTGCACTATTAAATGAACGGCAGGAGTATGTATATATGTATCGAATATTAGTAAAAACGCATTAAAATAGTAAGTTACAAAATCAATGTCAGTCACAAATAGAAATAAAAGCAGGATAGTGTCAGTTAAAATTAGAAAATGCGTTCAGCCTACTCTATACTGGAGTAGGCTGGTATGCCTACTCCAGTATAGAATATTTTGATTAATATTCTATACTGGAGTAGGCATACCAGTATAGAATATTAATCAAAATGAGTTAACCCTCTATAGGCCAATTTTTTTTTATTTTAGCTAAAAAAAATGTGGAAACAAAAAATTAGAAATTATAAACCTATATAAGTAAATGAAAATCAATTTTTGAATTTAAACAATTTTATTGGGCTGTAGCGATTGAAGGCCACGGTACGAACCTGCGACGTTTGGGCCAGTAGCCGAGTAACATACCGATCAAGCAAAAGGGACCCTTCAGCTCGAAGGATATTATCTGGCTTATAAGGCTGACGCTACAGTACTTCCCCACCAGTGAGTCGGCGAAGAAGCGAACACGATTTTTGTATTGCGCCAAGTGTTATGGCGAGTTGCTGCTTGCTCGTCAAAAGGGTCTGACGGTTTTGTTTGTTTGTTTTTGCTTTTAGCTTTCGTCAAGTGGGTCTGACGATTTTGTGCGGGCAGATGGCACCACGACTGTTGCAGAAGGTTGCGTTGTCAAGGTCACCAATGTAGCGACTGAAGATCGCGGTACAAACCTGCGACATTTGGACCAGTAGCCGAGTAACATACCGATCAAGCAAAAGGGACCTTTCAGCTTGAAGGATATTAACTGACTTATAAGGATAACGCTACAGCGCTATAATCCTTATGTGACTTTCAAGCCACGCCGGCCTATAGCATTTGCGCTTCTGTGTATAATGCCTCATAAGTGAAAGTCCATAAAACAATTTGCATTCGGTGTAAGGTATAAATGTACATGCATCCATAAACATAGTTTGGTAATCACTGACAAAAGCACAAATAATTTCAATTGGATCAAATGGTTTCGCGTAGTTTTACTGCCGATAGTTTGCACAGCAATTATTTTGCTATTTCAGGTTGATGAGCCTAGCAATGGTCATGAATACTATTATTAGTTTGTTTGCAACGTCATAGAGTTAAGATTTATGCACCATCTCACGAAAAAAAAGCTATAATTATTTTGTAAAATGTCGATAAATTAAAATGTGACCTGAAAGTTACACGGGCCCATAGAGGGTTAAAGTAGTCAGTTACGAATTTGTAGAATAGCATCGATTTAATGCGAAAATCTACTGTTAATTTTCGCTGGTTGGTTTATCAATTTGAATTAAAATATCTTTCGGAAGAGCTTTTAAAATAGTAGTGCACAGTACACTTGAGATATCTTTAATGGGCTGTCCTAAATTCTCTTCACTAGAAATGCCTATTGTATCAAGACGCCATAAATCTGCTAATTCTGAGTCGGAAATAAAAGATAAAGAGAGGCCTGAAATCTACTATAATGAAAGAGGAAGTTTAGAATGAAGAATGGGTATGAGTTCAACAAGTGTCCGGTTAAGTTCTTTTCCGCTTCCGCCCTTATAAGGTTTGAACGCTGATAGAAAAAGCCATAAAAGTGGTGTCTAGATATAGATAAATAGATGCACACTATTCAATGTGTGACAGGAGTAGCAGTATCGAATATAAGTAAAAAGGCATTAAAATAGTCAGTTACAAAATAGACGTGCGCTACAAACAGAAGTGAAAGTGCCAGTTACAAATAGAAATGGGAAGCCAGATGGTGTCAATTACAAATAGAAAATGCGTCCAAATAGACAGGAGTTTGCATACTGGTATCGAATATTAGTCAAAATGAGTGAAAGTAGTCCGTTACTATGTTGCAGTATAGAATCGATTCAATACGAAAATATACTGTAAATGTCTCTGTAATGAAAGAAGTGGTTCAGAATGAAGAATATGTACAAAATGTCTGGTTAAGTTCTTTTTCTCTTCAGCCCTTATAACGTTTGAACACTGACAGAAAAAGCCATGAAAATAGTGTCAAGTTAATAGAGAAGTGGATGGGCAGTGAACTATGAAATGAACGACAAGAGTATGTATACCAGTATCGGATATTATTCAAAATGAATTAAAACAGTCAGTTACAAATTTGTAGAATATCATTGATTTAATACAAAAAGGCATGCAAATGTCATTTAATGAAAGAGGAGGTTTAGGGTGAAGAATGGGTACCGTTTCAACTAGTGTCCGGTTAAGTTCTTTTTCTCTTCAGCCCTTATAAGGTTTGAACGCTGATAGAAAAAGCCATAAAAGTGGTGTCTAGATATGGATAAATAAATGCACACTATTCAATGAGTGACAGAAGTAGCAGTATCAAATATTAGTAAAAATGCATCAAAATAGTCTGCTACAAAATAGACGTGAGTTACAAAAAGAAGTGACACTGTCAGTTACAAATAGAAATGGGAAACCAGATGGTGTCAGTTACAAATAGAAAATGCGTTCAAATAGACAGGAGTATGTATACCACTATTGAATATGAGTCAAAATGAGTTAAAATAGTTACAAAGTTGTATAATAGCATTGATTTAGTATGAAAAAACACTATACACAAATGAACCTTAAACTTAGAATTCAAATAATATTACGATTTTAAATCAAAAATTGCAATATAAATGGAATAAAGACATTTTCCGTTTTCTGGAAAGTATTTTACTTCGCGCCATATAGATAAAAAAATTACTGATTTGAGATATTCGAACAGCAAATAGCTTACAATAAAAGTAGCTTCAAATGATTTTGTTGGTATTTTTCGCACCAAATTGTAAGAAAGAATATTCGAGTTTCAAACCAAGCTTTAAAAGTTAAAAGAAAAGAAATAAAATGAACCAACAGGAATGGTCTCCCGAAAACTTTCTCACTTATTCTCTAATAAAAGTATGTTAAAAATAATAAACTACAGAGCACTTTGCTAATGGCGTGCAACAGTTACAAAATATTAACCATTTGGCGTGAATTTTGCTTTTTTGCTGAATATATTGTGTAATCATTAGCGAGTTATTTGGCGATTAAGCTATGACATGCATTTATCAACATCTGAAGAGCATAATGCTTTTCAAGTGGGCGAACGCGCGCCGAAGGACAAAACGTTGGAGACGGTTCAAAAGGAACATTGCGCCAGCCGAATTGATTTGGCGAGGGGAATATTCTGGTACCCCCCAGACAATTCCCGGGGCGTTGCGTTGCATCGCGTGCGTGTTTGTTCGGCTATATAAGGGACGGGCTGCCGAAATCAGTAGTTTCGTCTCGGAAGAGAAGCGTCTCGCTGGACTAGCGGATTATTTTTCTCGCTTGTTATTAGTGAGCTGTGTTTACGTTTACTGTTAACGTTGTGTTATTGAACTCGCTGTGACTTACTGTTTACTGTGCTATACGATAGCTGTTTTGCAGTCTGTTTTTATTGTGCGTAAGGCTTGCATTCATGCTTTAAGTGATTGTTGACTGCTGGATTGTTTTTTTATTTGAAGTTTTCCTTTCTCAAGTCATCTTGTAAATACCTGTAAATAAATTTGTTTGTGCTGTCCTCAAGTAAAGTCTATTCAATGAGAACCCGCTACGCTGAAAACGTAATAATATATATATTTTAAATACTTTTTTTACAATCGATTGAAAACAATTTTTTAAAAAAAAGCTACCCTTGTATTCACAGATCATGTACTAAATTTAATTTATTTAATTCACTGCGTTTTTAAGAGCTATGGTATTTATATATTTTTGAAAGCATAGACTGACAGATAGTCAATCCCTCATTGGAACTGGCACGAAACGATAGATGTCTATACTATAAATCTTAAGTATGTGTGTCTAATTTTATGTCTATAGCGCTGCTCATTTTGTAGTAATTATGTAAACTTATATTCGATCAGCGGAAGAGGCAAACTTCCTCTGGATGTATTTGGTTTAAAATTTGATGGAAATCTACAGTTTTTCTATTAAGACCGTATACCAAAGTTCATCTGTCTAGCTCAAAGCGTTTTTGAATTATCTTTGCCATATAAACAAAAATTTGAACTCAAGGTTTTGATAAATCACCATTTTTAGAGATTCAGGTGCGCATTTTCCAAAAAATGGAGATTAGTCAAAATCTCGAGTTCACATTTTTTGTCGATTACTATACTTTCTCTTTACAACATATACAAGAAAACACAGAAAGGAAAATTGTGATCCTTCTGAATATAGTTCCACAATTGTGAAAAAAAAAGTAAAAAGTTAATAAAAAGTTTTTTTATGAGCAATATTATACTTTTATTCAAAATAAGTTTCACGATATACAGGGTGTCCATAATTAAACGACCCTATTTAAAAGTTGTCTGCAGGCGAAACTATTGTCCAGAAAACTATGAAATTTTGTATAGGACATATTGAAGGGATGGGGATTTGTTTGAGCAAATAAAAAATAGTTCAAAATTTCACCACCAGAGGCAGTTTTTCTGATGAATTAAATATTTAGCATATTTTTGACAAATTTAATTACGCAAAAAATGATCAACATAACGGCCATCATTTTCCTCGACCATCTGGAATTGCAAAATAGCATGTTGCACAGAAAATACGTCAATGCCTTTCGAGCTCAATTTCCATTTAAGATGGAGCCCTTAAACATATTACCATTTTTTAAAGCTTTTCTACTTATGCTATGCCTATTAGCCGCCTTATAACTGTACGAGTGTAAACATGACATTAATATCATTGATTTACTACAAGACAAAAAATAATATATACTTACTTTGTGAAACAGAAAGCGGACGTCAGGATATATTTCTTGGATATAATGGAGCCTCCGCAATTTCGATCTGCATCTAACTAGATAGATAAGAGTCTTAAAATACAAGAAAAAAAATCTTTCATCAATGGTATCTGAAAATGTAAGGGAGATCTGAATATATTGCAGGAAATACAGCAACACATATATGTTTAGGGAAGATTTACCTATCTCATTGAATTTGTAAAATTTGCTTTAAATTGTTCGCATTCATATTTGAATTGTTTGCATAGCTTTGGTTTTAGGACATGATTCGCATCGTGCATGATTGTAAATCCATTTTCAGAAACAATGCGTATTATTGCTGTAAAATATATTGAAAAATGAAAACATGTTAAAAAAATATTGTTACAAACCTGTTTTTTGCTTACCAGCATGGATATTGTTATTGTAAGAAAGACCATTCTGCGATCAGCCCCGTTGCACGCTGAGGCTTGGAGACAATAAGGATAATGCAGGAAACTTAAAGAATTTTTACTATCCGTCCAATAGAAACCGAAATGCGATTTAATTGGCTTAGAAGGTTCTCGGTCCGCCTCCCTGGATATATAAAAGACCGGCACTTTCAAGTTGTGTGTGTGCATGAATTGAGTTGAGATGGAAGCGGAGGTGGAGTAGAAGACAAGTGACAAGTCTTCGAGAGGATGGCGAAGCATCGGTGGAGTACCAGCGTCGTGTGTAATTTAAGCAAGTGCTGCACTTCTATGTGCCGAGTATTGTTGTCTACTATGGAAGCAGCGACGTGTAGTGTGTGGAGTAGCAAGTCGTGTGGTAGTGAGACAGCAGCTAAAGCAAGGAGACAATGATAACTTCAGCCGTTTGGTTAGACTGTAGAGGGAAGCTCCAAAGAACCTCTCTCCTGTTGGATTCTGTCTGTACTTTGAGAACTGTGGTCGCTTACTGCTTGTGGGCTACAGTCTGCTGTGTACGGTCCTGATTTCGTCTCGGTTTTAAGTATCTCTCCTCTGTGTATTTGTCGCCTTTGCGTTAGCGTCTTCATTGTATAAATTAACGTCCTTTTTGTTTTCTACTGAGGACTGCTGATTGTGTTCTTACACCATACACCCACTATAAAAGTGAACCCGCCAGAGAATTTTCGTAATAGTATCACAGTTTGATATTTTTTGAGGCAATTATGAATATTAAAATCATACATAGAAGATTTAATGGAAATTCAACATAACCATTACAACCGGCTATTTTAAAAAATATTATATATATAAAATCTTTATCTTATAAATGGTAACATTTGACGACCTCTGATCAAAATCTATTCAATCTGTTAACATTTAAATAATTTGATAATAATAAATAGAATACTAAAAATACTTACTTTGACAACCCATGGATATTTGAAGACTGGTTTCACTTGCCTTCCATCAATGATTCGATCATTGCCTCTGCTGCCTTCAAGAGCGGGAATGCGCCTACCACATTCTAATAATAATAATAAAAATAATAATATAAAATAGAAATCTGCTAACAAAAATTTCAAGTTATCGTGTGAGAGCTCTATTACTTTTTACGTCATT
>JAOUZG010035635.1:0-13085 GCA_026289955.1 Argiope argentata
CGTGCCCCGAAATTTATCGAGCAATATTTATTCAGCACATTAGGGCTTAAAAGCTTCAGTGGAAAGAAAAAAAAAAGGAAGAGAGGTTCCGAGATGAAAAGACTGAGAGCGCCATCGAAACTTTATCCCCCCGAAAAATCCAGTCGCCTGGAGGAAGACAAATTTTATTTCTCTCGGAGCCTCTTTTTTCTTTATTATTATTATTCCACTCCACCCCCACCCCTTCCCAAAATCAATAGCAGTGTATGTGTCAAAACCTGCCCGGGAAGAAAAACTGGGCCAATTTTCTTCTTCGCCGAGATATATATAACGGCGAGAAAGACAGAGACAGAGAAAACGAGTCGAGTGGCCGAGAGCCGTAACGGCCGAACGTGCACGACGTCTTCCGAATGAATAATTGAGACCCGAGCCCGGCGAGAGGAAAGTACTCGGTTAAACGGCCGGCCGTCACAAAGTTTTTAAGTGCAGGCTTCTCGGAAAGAAAAAAAAAGTTTAAAAAAAAGTGATGCATAGCTCGGGGAGGATGGCACGTTATAAAAGGCGAAAAAAATTTCGCTTGTGACGCGTTCCTGGAAGTGAAAACTAGAAAATGTTAAAAATTTACCAACTCATTTATTATTTTCCTTTTCGCTTTTGACAAAAATTGAGCTAGATTTAGGAAATGGTGCCCAGGCTGAACTTAAAAATCATATATATTATTACTATTATTTCATTTATAAAAATGATTTGAATTACATTTTAATATAACATTGGTTATCTGTTTATCCCCAATAGTATATTTAAACATTCAACACAATAAAAAAAGTATCGCAACATATTATGCTATTTTGACCTAAACAATTTTATACTTCATAAAAATCATGAATTTTAATTTTTACTTTCTCATATACAAAGAACATAAAAAGAAAGTGAAGTGATCCTTATAGAAATTCGAGCCTCGAGATTTTCGCGAAACCTTAATACTTCAGATCTACCTGAGTACGAAAAATACATTTTTGGAATATAACTCAAAAACAATTTTAGCAAGACGGATGAAACTTCATACATGATTTCTATACTAAATCTGTATATTTATATCAATTTTGAATAAAATTTACTTACAAGAAATTTGTCTTTCTTAGTGCAAACGAACACGAAAATTTCAAAACGAAAACAGCTAGACCGGTAAAAATTCAATGTACAGTTTTATCAAATAAAGCATTGACTCCTCTAAATTTCAACTTCATCCATTAGTCAATTGACCGTTATCATGCATACAACACGATGATTCAAAAATGATTTGAATAAATGAAATTTAGTATATTACATATTTATTAAAGTAGTTCAAGTTTCAATGGGTTGATAGCAAGGCTTTCAAAATACCTATTGTGTTTCTTAACGGCACTATGGAGAGCAAAACGTTCATGCACAGATATATGAAAAGAAAAATTCATGTTCTCGTGGTGGCCACAGCCTTTCTCAATGAACAATTTTCAAATAGGGCGGAGGGCAAGGGATAACATCTTCTTAAAGAAATGTGTGATACAATTTCTGGTCAGATTAAACTTTAAAAGTGGTAATTCTTATAAAAATAGTTATGATATAAAAATAATTTGATTAGAAAGGAATTCATGTTCACTAGTATTTTCTATTAGTTTATTCAATTTATTCAACATACATGTGTTCATTCATTAGGATGAGGTTTATATGATTTCTAAAAAGTATATACATGTGACTTCAGAAGCAGTTTTTAATTTTTCTCTCATAAGATATTAATTTATCATGTATGCATATTTGTAATTTCATTAAGATGGGCATTGAATGATATCCAAACAGCATACAAAAGTTAACTCCAGAGAGTTTGTCGAACAGCTTATAAAACTAGCTTTAGAGCCAGTCTCCATATTTCCCCCTCAAAAAATGAGCATAAGATAAAAAGGCTACCAGATAATTTTTATTTATTTTTTTACATTTAAAACGCGTCTTCTAAAAATAATTTTACCTTAGTATCGATTTATATACATATATGCATCTATCTACCATCCTGCATAACACTGTCGCCTTTTCCGGCATTTTATTCCTTTCTTTATTCAACCCCCGCCCCCCTCGCGTCAGCAGATTATTAAAAAACAAAAGAGACGGGCAGCTTAACGATATTTGGCAATCCAAACTGTCAAGCGAGGCATCCGAACTATTCCAAACAGGCGGTGGCAGGCATCCGATACCGAGAGCGACGCAATCTCACCACAGACAGTATTCCAGAGTAACAAAAAAACCCCGCTCCCAAACAAAACGGGAGAAGAAATTTCTCGGGAAAGATGGCGGCCATTCCGACAGCCAAATACGTGTCACAAGCTATTTGATGGAAGCAACCAGAAACTCGAAGTACACGGGGAGAAAATTTATGCCCAACATTTATTACTAGACGCTGCAGAGGCATCCGATGCGAGTTATGGTGACCGGCAGATAGAACTCTCCTCGTCGTGTGAGGTGGAACAAAAATTCTATCAGCGAAATTTGAAAATTATGGCAGATCGGCAGCGAGAGAGAATCGCATAAAATGTGCAATCAAAAAACGAGAAGGCCTTTCAGAGGCGATCGCTGCAGGGATTCCTAAAGTGTTCCGTCATCATTATTAAAATTTATAAGTTCTTCATTGAATATTTTATAAAGTGAACAAAAGATTTCGGGTTTCATTAAATTACATTGTTTTCAAGGATCATCCAGCTTATCTTCGTACTTTATGATGGTGCATGATCTTTAAAATTTGCTCTTAACTTTGTCGATGAAAAGCTATTAAAAGCACGTCGCTTGTACTTTATCGAAGAATTAATTTCTTGAATTTTTATCAACGTAATAAAAATGCCAAAATTTGTCTACTTAATTCTTTACAATAAAAATAACTCAGAAATACATACAATTTAGACTTCCTTAAACGCAAAGCAGCATTAAGGGAGTTGTGAAATTTTTAAGACCAGATTATATGTATGTTTAAATTTTGCCTAGTTTTACTGGAAATTTAATTTTGGCTACCATAATTATAATATTGATAAGAAAATTGTTTGGTAAATCTATAATGAAAGACGTCATAGTTGCAGGATGAAAGAAAAAGACGCTTTTAAGAATATCTCAGAAAACATGAAAAGTAGGTAACGGAAAAAAAGTCAAATAAACACAATCGCTATATTAGGCAGCAATTGTAAATACTAAAAAGACAAACAGGCAGAGAACTGCTAAACTGAAAATAATAATAGCGCTAAACGCAAGTCATTAGAATTTGATATCTAATCAATACTCATCATATCACTGCCAGAACTTAAATAGTCTCCTTCTAAGGTGCAACGACATATGGGATATGTCTAACAGAGGTAAGACTATAATTCTTGTATTTTCCAAAACTTTCCTTTTTATCCCTAAAATTGTCCAATTCATTGCTAAATTTGACAAATTTATCACCAAGGTTCAGTAGTTATTGGGTCACTTGGATCTATTAAAAATATATTTAACTCTCTTTTTTCTTGATTAGTTTAATTATATTAAAAACAGTCTTATGATTAAAATAGCTTTTCTTAGCTAAAAAAAATTATATATTTTCCATAATTTATTTACAGATAATATGACCATTCAAGAATAAAACAATCACATTAATCATCAATATATTTCTTAAATAATATTTCACACTATTGTGACGGGTACTGTTTTGGGGGCAACCTTTCGACCCCCCTATAAAACAATGTTTTATTATAGAAAAAAAAATTACAAAAACCTAGAGATTTCTTTAGGTAAAGCATATATGATTCATTCATAGCAAAACAAAATACATCTGAAACAGATATTTCCATACTAATTATGCAAAACATACACTGGAAACACTCGCAGCAGCGAATGAACATTTAACTGCAACAGTTCCGAAACCCATTCCCAAGACCCGATCGTCGTTTTCTCTCGGTAATTGAAGTCAACAAATTTCCAGGACGCGGAAATTGAAAATTCATCTCCCGAAGAGCGCTTTTAATAGGATATGTAATTAGGCGCGGGGAAGCAACAAATGTCCCAAAGAAAGGGCTGGTGCTGTAAAAATGTAGTTATTGCGGAGAGGTCTCTGATAAATGGCAGCACCTCGCCTCCGCTCATCAAATATGAATAGGTCGAAGATTACAAACAGGAGTTATGGCAGCAATACGCCTGACGACGGGGCACGCAGAAAGGATCCAGCTCGCAACATGAATATTATTCTATGAATAATATAAAAGGGATAGCTTTTATCGTTGAAAGGTTAAAGTGCACGTCCAGTGGTTTTTTTTATTATAGAGACTAACAGAATGAAGCTAATATCTTTATCTGAACATAATTCATATCTTGTTTTCTTTACATACTTATTACTTAAGACAGATTGGAAACTTTAAAAATTATATAAGGTGATTTAAAAAAAATGTGAAAAAAATGGCATGGTAGATCCGTTATATAATAAGAATCAAAAATCACACAGGCACATAGGGTCACAAATGCAGTAGGACGCTAGAGAAACGAGAGGGCGTTGAGACACAAAGACGGGCTGAGGAAACGGGTCTTCATTCGAGTCGTGGATGCGTTAGAGTGGCTAATTGCATGCACCGCAAAATGGTTGACATGCACTTAATTTACAGCAGGGGCAACTGCAATGGATCTGAAGCCTTGCGAATATATAGAAAGAAATATCTTGGACCGAGCTCTTGCACATTTCAGCACAAACGTCAGAGCTCATCTGCAGGTCACTTTTCATGGGGGCTGGATTGGTCGCGGTGGATCAATCGCATGGCCACTAAGATCACCAGACCTGTCTCTCTTCGATTTTGTTTTCTAATAAGGATTTTTAAAAAACTTGTAAATGAAACATCTGTTGAAACCCCGGAAAACTTGATAGAACTAATTTTTGTGGCAGTAGGAAGAGTTCGAGAAACACCCGGGATTTTTGAGAAGACGCGCCGCTCTATGCAACGTAGATGCCAGGCGTGTCTCGATGCATCTCTTGTAGTTAAATATTTGGTGTGCATTAATCACTTAAGAGTGAATAATTATCAATAAAATGTTCTGTAATGGCTTCATTTTTTCTTTTTGTATTACGTATTATTTCAGACGCCTTGTAGCGGCTTTCTGTTCTATGAGATTTTGGAACCTTGTCGTACGACTGATCTGCCAAGTAATTTTGACCACGTTTTTTTAATCACTCTGTATACGGAGAGGATAAATTTTTTTTAATAAAAATTCATTGTGTAAAAACTATTCGACAATGCTTCTTTTTGTAAATTGTAAATTGTTTAAATAATACATTAAGCAACAGCCATATAATTTCCTTTAAATGGGAGGTCTATTTCTTTTGATGCTAATAAGTAGAAATTTATGTATAGTTGCAATAAGATTTTATGTATTAAACTTTATTATTAAGTAGCCTAAATATTAAAACTTACTGATAATAATTTTTTTGAAATATATATATACTATAAACAATTTGCAAAAAATTTATACAGTCAATCAAAAGAAACTGATGTGGCCTCAACGAAAAGTGCTAAGTCAGTTCATTGGTGAACGACGAGGTACGAAATGAAACCATACGTTCAGTGATTGGCGACTGACGCGGTGTGAATGAAAATTCCAGTGTCTAGTTACGTGTAACTGTTATGGCATTTAAAGTGTCAAATTTACAATAAATCAATTGGATGGTCAAATTTCAATGTACTTTGTAGCTAGAAAAATTTCAGAGTATTATTCTACTTTTCACCACAGATTGCCCAACATTTGATATGAAGGTTTGATAACTGCTTCCAAACTTTCTATGATTGATTAATACAAAATAGTGAGGCACAATTATATAATAATGGGTACGACAGATAAATTCTGAAAAGAGATGAAATGAATAATCGAGAAGATGAAGCCGAAGAGGAGAACATATAATTAAAGTTGTTGCAATAAACAAAACAAGATTTTAGATTTTACAAATTTATTTACTATTGCTATTATTTAAGCTTTTTTCTTTATTTTAATGGACATCAAATCATGTTTTAGTAATAAAATAAGAAAATAAAAGTTGTAGTTTTGTCTTAAAACAAAAAGATATTTATATTAAGCATTTACATTTAATACATGTTGATAATCGAGATTTTGTGAGCTAAATAAAAGTAAGGATATTTAATAAATATTTCGAAAACAAACGAAGGGATTATCAGACTATCGACTATCGACATATGAAATAAAGTATCGTACACTAAAAATTTGGCTTTTAAATACAATTGGTGAATTAAATTTCAAACGCATATGAAATAAAGTATCATGTACTAAAAATTTGGCTTTTAAATATAATTGGTGAATTAAATTTTAGAATTTATAAAATTATTAGAAATTAAGAGGAAATTTATCTTCGCTTATTTCACTTAATAATTTAAAACTGGGAACCATGTTTAAATTTTGATATGCCAAATAAAAAGTACCAGCTGAAGGGAAGACAACTGAATTCCCGTTTTAAATTTTTGCTTGAAATGAGTATTGGATATTGAAGACGGGGGGAGGGACGAAATATTTTCTCCCTAAGAGACGAAAAAATGTTGTGGTGAAAATCTCACAGAATATATTCAAAGTTATTGTACGTATTAACATCATAACAGTGGAATAAGCCAAACATTGTGCATTGCTTTAGATGAAAACCATTGCATTCTAATATTGTTAAAAATGATGACGATATGAAAGAACAGACAAAATCTTTCTCAATACAAAATGATTATTCTAATTAATTTTGACAAGGAAAATTGGCATTGGCAAACCGTATTTGGATACAAAAATATATTAAACTTCCAAAACTAATGCAAATTATTTATATCAAATAAACTTTTTTTTTTTGCCGTCCTCTCCCATGTCATCTACTGCTTTAACTCTTCAGAAGATGAAAAGTCTTTGTTGTTAATTTTGCAGAATTGGTTACCGCGCATATAAATCTATGGAAAGAAGGTTAACTTAGAGCGGACCGAAACAACGAACCAATCAATATTCAAGGTTCGATAATGTGGAACGGAATTCTTTAACTAAGATATATGATCGCCGGCGAGACTGCCAGAACTTTGACAGCAGGTTATTATGTCGCCAATTTCGAAACTACGAAGGGAAATTAATTTAGAACACTTTAATGGAATATCGAATAACTGCATTCGGCAATCCATCATAGCTATAGGATGAATTTTAATCTTTTTTAAATCAATTTTTATTTATATATTTTAATTTCCTACACATGCACATTTGGAACCTCGACAGTATTTCATGGAGAAAAATGAAGCCTGGAATATGAAAGCTTAAAAAGACAAAATATTGACAGAAACCATATTTAGTTTCCAAATAATCAAATGTCGATAAAAATACAATATTCGATATAACGGAACTAATTCGAACACGAATTTTACAGCGGGAAGTACACACTGTTCCGTGTTTTTCCACCGCAGCCAGCTAGCTCTTTCCTGCGGGCAACTGCAGTAAATCAATACACCAAACGACAACACCCCTCTTTCACTTTCTTACCCAAAGAAAGAAAAGCGAAGAACAAAGTCCCCCGTTGCCATCGCGTGACCCAAAATTCCCTCCGCCCAGGAGGCCGCGACAACAAGACCATTCATTATCGTTTGGTTGATGACTGTCAACAAGAGAGCGCAACCATCTCACCATGAAATGCGATTCACGATTTAAGTAAAGAATGAGAGAGACGACTTTACTTCTTAATCATTGGCAGCAAGTGATGTGGAAGCGAGTTACGGCCGAAGACAGGCATATTCTAATTTTAATTACCGATCATAGTCATTATGACTAACTTTTTTTTTTTGGTAGAGAGAGATGTGGTTTATGCTTATGGTAAAACTGACGTATTGAAATTATTATAATTAAGGAACGCGATGGGAAATGGTTGTTTCAGAGAACGCATGGGAAGAAATTTAATGTCCCCAATAATTTCTATTAGATATTGATTACCGTAAATTTCCAGGAAAGGTGTATTCGTTCTCTTCGTAAATTTAAGAACAACAACAACAACAAAAAACTTGTTTTACTGAGACAAATTTACATTCACAATTATTTTTAGAAGAGAGCATAAACATCAACGGCAGCACGTTTTTCTAAGTAATATCTTCTTTTTTTAATGACAAGAACCGATTGAGAAACACTGTTTTGGAAACATCACATAAAAGAGATTTCAGGAGACAATGGAAATACATTGCAATATGGTTCCTTTTTCTTTTTCTTTTAAGTTGAAAGAAATATTTTATCAACACTTTTCACGTTATACATAGTTTTGATTTTTTGAATATTTCATCAACTTTTAAACCCCTTTACATATTATATAAATAATTTCAAATGATATCAACTCAATTTATTCGTCAGGCCTTTTGAAATATTTATAATGTGTTAAGTATCGTTGAAATCGAATCTGTTAATGATTGATTTAAGAGATGCCAAGTTAAGAATAATATAAGTATTTTGACTAACAAGTGCGTTTAAGTTTTATGATTTTTTTTTTCATGTTGCTGTGTTCATTTTACTTTTTAACCATATCTATGGCGTTGTCTAGCCAGGATTGGCTCCTGACCTTGAAACCCCAATCCAATTCAAAGAATAATAGAACTTAATGATTGAAATTAAAAAAAGGGTGGGAACGAACGTATCACACATCTTAAAACTACCTAAAAATAATTAAAATACATATATGAATTTAAAATTAATCAATTTGTCTAGTTTTTGAAGAGATTTAATACAAAATGAAAGAAAAAAATTCGGTGACATTTGATTTTGCTTTCTTTATAATACTTCAATATGCAAGACGAGAGAAGCCATTTAGGGGTTCGAAAGGGGGCACAATCCCCCCTTTTAAACTTTCAAAAACCAAATGTTTTATAAATTTAAATTTATTTTTATTTGCAAAACATACAGTTTTATGTAGTAATTTTTGACAAAAAAAATCATTTACATTTTTGAATTTCGATAACCTCTCTCTTTTTTTTTTTTTACTGAAATACAAAAACAAAACATTTGATTCCAGGTTATTTTCAAGAATGTTGGTTTTAGCATCTGAACCTTCCGAAAATTCAGAATTAAAATTTAAAAGTAATTTTAAACAAAATAATAAAAAAATTGTTAATTTTTTTAACGTGATCCATACGTTATTCAATTATATCATCGGATAGCTTTTAAATTAAAAAGCGTTATATCTTGCTCGAGTTATATTATTTCAATAATAAGTGCTGAACTCTCGACTTCATTAAAATAAAATTTTAAAAATCTTGTTTGAATTTTGGAACCACTTCCTTGTTTTTGTTATTTCATGTCTAGCTCGAGCTAGATATGAAATAAAAACAAGGAAGTGGCTCCAAAATTCAAACAAGATTTTTAAAATTTTATTTTAATGAAGTCGAGAGTACAGTCCTTATAATTGAAATTCCCTCAAAATATTACAAAAAAATCATGGAGATATGGTTTCTCTTTAGAGCTGTAGAAATGCTAGACAGTTGCCTATTTTGCGTGTTTATTAATCCGGTTTTGGCAGCATAAAATCAGTTTCGCAGTTCAATAATAAATGCAACAATAGGAAATTATCGATTCAGCTCAACCATGGGAACAAGTGCAAAAAGACATTTCGTCTTTATTCCGCAAACCACTGAGTATTTATTATGAGAGGCGAGTCCTACGAGCGAGCAGTCGATTACCATAAAAGCAGGGCTCCCCGAGGAAATCCTCCGGAATGGAAAAAAGTCATTAGGCTCATGCCTCCGCCCGTGGCTCATGAGACACGTGAATATATGAAGTAAGCAAAATATTGCCATGTCCTTGGAGTGCAATGTCTTAAGGTCCTCCGATTCAAAATATTTGTTATATTCCAAGGCTTTACTTGACGGGTCATTAGCCGCGTAATGGAGAACCAGCAAATCGGTGTCGAATTTTGTCCAAAATTACTATGAAAAAGGAAAGGCTCACGATTTGGATAACAAATTACGAAAGCCAATGCAAAAACAACACGCGAAAATAAAAAAAAAAATCTCACCGTTTTAGATACTAAGCTATAAAATTCAAAACAAGAACAAAGCGTGTTTATAAAACCCGTCATGAAATTCATTTTTTTTTCACGAAGGAAGCAAAATGACTGTTAATCGATTGCCCTCTCCCTCTTATTGGTAGAAAAAGCAAAAGAAAATTTCGCAATTTTTAAAAGAACCTTAAAAAGAGAACAACAAAATAAGAATTCATAATCGGTATGTGAAAGAGTCATTAAATAATTTTTATAGACATTTTATTTTCTATTATTTCAGACGCATTAAACAATAGTTATTAAACTCAAACATTTGAATTTTTTAAATAAGAAACGTCCTTTTTTTGTTTACTAATACTTGTTTATTCATTAGTTAACATTATTTATATATTATTAATAAACAAACAATTATTATTTTCTCGTTAATCAGACATTTCATTATATAATGGATCGTGATTTATCAGTTATTTCATGAAATAGACATTACAAAAAATAACTGAATTCCACTAATCATTCTTAAGATAACGGATTTCATATTTTAACTGTAAAATATATTATAAGAATAAAGCAAAATTTTTTAAATTTATAAATGTCTATTATGTTCTATATAGTGCGCGATTGTTCCTACATTAATCGTAGCAATCGATTAATGTAGGAACAATCGCGCACTATATAGAACAATATTTTTAGGAAGAAATTACAAATTTTAGTCGGAAATTAATTTGGAGTTCTCAATGTCTATCCACTATTGAAATATTTATCCTACTCACATTAAACACCAAATAAACCTAAAAATTAAACAAACGAAAAAAGGCTAAAGACAATTATCCCGTTAATCAATCAAATCAAGAATCTGAACAAAATTGTTTCTCAAGTATTTTGATCGAGACGATTGAAAATAAATTATTTTCGAAATCTTCAAAGCTAAGTAGAATATATTTCCCCTTTAAAGAGTCTCCCATTTTACGCAGAAAGATAGCCTGTCTTTCTTTAGAAGATCACGAATTAAAAAAAAAAGAGAAAAAAGAAAGGAAGAAAAGGCAATTGTCTTATCAGAAAAGAAACCTCTTCTTACAGCGACCGAAGAGAAATCCAAACGTTTTTCATGCTCCAATCAGTTCGGGTAGAAGTGACAAAAAATTGGTCCCCAGACAAATGGGGGCTCCGGTTGCAGCGAGTCAGCAAAGGGAGGGAGGCTGCGACTTCTTTTCGCAGATACGGTACCGAGCGAAAGGGAGAAGGTGCTAAATCAGCGAAGATGTTTCGATGAAACAGAATCGCCGGGGAAAAGAGATTGGAAACAAAAGCACGGGGGGATCCTGGCGCGGCAATTCGGGAGACTACTCGTCTCCGGGAGTTCTTTCTTTCAATTACTGAAAGGTCTGGGGGCTTGCATCGAGATCAAACACCGATGTATTGTGATTAGATGAACGGGAACAGATAAGGAGAGAGGGAGCAAACTCAGTGAAAAGCACTAACACGATACTCAAGCAGAAGATGTTAAAAGATTAATACACATGTTGAACAAAAAGTTGAAAACAAGACACATCATTCAACATCTAATAGTGTTAGTCAAGACAACCGGTCTAAACACGGGTCCGGCCTAAATGGCGCATTATGACAAGATTTTTTTTAAAATCATACACATTTTTTGATTAATTTTCTTTTTCAAAAAACTGGTAAAAGAATTTTTATAGTTAAGTAATTTTAAAAAAATTTGAAAGTCAATTTCTACTTAGATCAAGAATTTTTTTGATTTAAGTAACTTTTTATTAAATAAATTATCTCTATTAATTGTAATTATTCAAAAAAAACCTATTCACTTTCGTAAGAATTGAGCTCACATTCCTCACCTTCACATGAAAAATACTGAAATCCACGCATTTTACCGATTGAGCTATTGCCTACTATTTCAATTTTCATTATAAACTGCTAAAACTCTGTTTAAAGTATTAAAAATTTATTAACCAAATTAATTAACGATTATTTTTAAAAACTGTATTCACATCAAGTACCGTTCAAAACAAATTTTTAAAAAATGTGTTTCAACTTGAGTGGATGAATAAAAAGTATTTTATTAAACGATTGAAAATTTGAAACAGATATATAGAGGGAGAGTGTGAACTAATTGTATGAATTTGAAAAAATAGAAAATTTTATATTTTGGCAATCAGAATTATAAATAATTAAATTCATAATAAAAAACTTGGCGTTATTAAATCCGTGTATGTTGCATCACTTTACATGATAAATAAAATTATTTATGACATCTCATATTCATTTACACTAGATTATGTGAAACGCATTTGGTGTATTTAATTTATACGCGTAAATAGATGTTCGTAACCCGCCTCTTAGAACAAATTTATACAATACTAAATGTAAGCGTAACGGAATAATAATTACAATAATAACAATAAATGAAATGTAAATAACGCTAACGCGAAATGTAAATAACGCTAATAATTCATGGAGTCCTTTAAAAATTGAGTCATTCAAATGATCAAAAAAATCTTTAAATGAATATATAAAAAAAAGATGAAATGATTTATAAAAAAATAATTGCCAAAGCATTTTATCAAAAATATTTTTTAAGATGATAAATCAACAATTAAATTTAAACAGTAGTTTTTTTTCAATAGTTAAACAATTTCATTTTCATGAAAAGATTCTTAATCTGAATTACAATTTTACTAGAATTCATTTACATTTTTTAAAATAATCGTTTGCATTCTGACAAGGGAAAAAAATTCTCCCTTTTCAAAGTTAAAAATGAAAAGAAAAAGGGGAAAAAAATCGCGTATGCGAAAAAAGAATGAAATATATATTTTTTTCAACATGAAACATATGTATTGACTAGTAAAGTATTTTTTTTCACTTCAGTCTTTAAAATATAATTAGGAGCTTTTAATTTTTTCACAACTATGAAAAAAAAATTATTTATTCATTAGGAACCCGGAAAAAAGTCAATGACCATGGAGCAAAATCCAGAATAAATGTAAAAGTTTTTTTTTTTTAATGAGATAGCCGAAGTATAAACAAATCATTATATATATATATATATATATATATATAT
>JAOUZG010035640.1:0-10020 GCA_026289955.1 Argiope argentata
GTGGCAGGACGCCGGCAGAAATCAATAAAAGCCGATAATCAAGTGTGCAATTTTTCTTTACCAAATTATAACTCGGTATAGAATTTATAGACAGAATTAGATCAATGACAGAAAGTCCAAAAACGATACTCGATTGCTCTCACTATAATGGAAATTAAATGCTTTTTTTTTTAATATGCATTAGGTATGAAGCTATACTTTAAACGCATTATTTTGTGGAAATATGTGAGATATTTGACTTGAGAAACATTTCTTCTGCTTTAAATGAAAAAATAATAATAAAAAAGATTAAAAAGAAATCTGCTATGCAAATTTCAATGCATCATGTCAGAACAGAATTTCTTGAACGGCCAAGCACCACGCGTTCGTGCGAGTTATATGATATTTTTTATTAATTTTAATTCTTTCATTTAATTAGTCACTTTAGTTCTACTAATAATCAAAAAACTTTGTTTCGCATTTATTGTTTAAAAAAATATCACTTTTCCTATTTATTTCATTTTTTATAATCATGCGCTCAAAAGAAAAATTTCTAGATTTAATTGGCTGTAGTCATTAATATATTTTTTTTAAAAATCAGAGCTTTTGTAAACGCAATGGGAACACGTTATTAAAAGCTGATTATTATTATTATTATTATTATTATTACTATTTTTGAAATGCTAGTGAAGATAATAAAGTTTTTATTTTTCGCTCACGAATTTTAATTCACGCTACAAACCTCATCCCCAAAACAACATCATGTTCAGATATGATGAAAAAAAACGTTTAAAATTTTAAACGAATCGTATCTATAAGGACATGTAATGAGTATCCGGGTCCCGAGTGGGTATTCCTACCAAGCATAACATAAGGTGTGTGTTTTTTATCATTTAAAGAAGACCTGGCTTGTATATTATATTCCATGTCTAAATGTAGATTGAAGATGATAAATTGTCATCGTTACGTTTTTATTATTCACCAGGGAAAAAAAAGATCAATGCCAGGTGCGTACGTGAAAGCTAAATTTTAATTTCTTGCGATCTCTTGAATTTTCGGAAGTACATTGCATAAAATAAGCTTTGAATTTACAGCAAATGAAGCATGCAAAGATAAAGTATGGTAATCGTCAAAGACTTCTATTTCATGAAATAGACGAATCGGCAGTCTCAGTAAACCGAAAGGTAAAACAATAAATTCTCAGGATTACATTTATCTGAAATGGAAACGATGACTGGCCAATCGGTAGCACCTTCTGTCTTTTGACTTACTAGATAATAAAGGTATTACCTTACGGAATCCTTCATATGAGCGCTTTGTGCGTCGAAGTAGAATGAAAATAACCGAATACTGTTTTAAGATACCTTTTCATCGAATGATTCAAATTAAATTTTGACATCCAAAAGAGAGCCAAGATTAGCCAATTAGAGCCAAGATTGAGTATCAAATTTGTATGTTTGGGAATATCGCGTTTATATGTATGGGATTGTACAGATAGACAGGCAATCAACCCATCGACGGATTTGGTTTAAATTATGATGAGGATCTGCACTTTAGTTACTAAATATCAGCGTCATCAATTTTATTTTTCTAGCTGTTTACATTTGGCGGTTAACGTGCCCTCGGATAGACTAATATCCAAACTTTCTATCAATATATTCCCATCAAAATTTTGTAGAAATTTACGAATTTGCTATGTAAAGAATATATATACCAGATTTCATTCGTTTATCTCCAATTTTCTCTTGTAAACGTTTATCTCTTATTTACGAATTTGGTATGTAAAGAAGATGCACCAGATTTCATTCGTTTATCTCAAATTGCTTCTAGTGTGCTTATGAAGTGACTCGATCAATAAAAGAATTAAAATTAAAAAAATATAATTGCACGTGCACGTGCTGCTTCAATGAGGGTGCAATGGGATGAGGTCTTTGGCGCTAGCAAAAATGCGTAGCTAAGGAATTGAAATTTTAAATTTCACCTTTCTTAAAAAATTAAACCTTAGAAGACTCAAAATTATTGATAAAGGATTGTAATTTCGAAATAAAGACCGCCTTAATCTCCACTTTTCCACTTTCTGTTGAGATTATTTTTTTTCTTTTACAAAAGCCTTCATCAAATAGGAATAAAGATATTTTCTAAAAAATGGTTTAAATTGTTTGATTAATCCATGCGTTTGCTAAATCTTCACCTTTTTTTTCAGATGTTTTCTTCAAATATTGAAGAAAATCTTTTTAAAAGTAGATTAGAATGTTTAATCAAGTAAAACGTTTCCAATGATTGGTCGTTCAAGAAATTATGTTCTGACATGATACATTGAAATATTCACAGAAAATTTCCATTTTTAGTATTAATATTGATTTATAATATATGCGGTATTTATTAATGTTCAAAAACATTCTTTTGGATTATTACGATATTTTCAATGCAATTTCATATGAAATGGAGCAAGAAATCTGATATTTTTTTTTCTGTATTTTTCCCCCTGACGCACCAGGGGGCATTTATTTACCATTCTCCTCAGTTGTTTGTTTTGAAACACTTGAAGTTTGTGATTGATGTGGCTCCCCAAATATGAGAACCGTACATCAGAGTTGGTTTTAAAAATAGTTTTGTTGAGCAGAATCGATAGCTTACTTCATGGAGAATATAAACTGTTAAGTTTAAGACTCATTCCTGTAGCTTCGGCGAGGTTTCCTTCAGAGTCTGACTAAGGCGGGACATAGGGGGCAGTTACCATAGCACCTACTTCAAATGTGGCCCCCAAATCGAACAGGAAGTTCGTTTCACATTTTCTTCTTCTTTAATAATGAAATTTGGCTCATCATCACTGAAATAGTAAAGCAGAAGTGGCCGCCAAAGGAGTTTTTAGTAAACGAGAAAGTTTTGGAGAGACCACTCTCGCTGAAATAAAAATAAGCAAATTAGGAAATTAACCTCTAACTAGAAGCAAAAAGTGAGTGGGGTGTGGAGAGATAAGATGATTTAGCTAAAATGCCAAAGGACAGTACAAGTAAGCCGTCCCACTACTCCTATTTCATCTCTAACAAAAGTGCAGAGAAAAGCGGGGGGAGGGGTGGGTGGGTTGATGGACGAAAATATTTGAAAAACCTACGGCAACGGCAACGTCGTGATGTTTCGGTGTTCCGCGATGTGGCAAATTGATCACGAGCACCTCCACATCGTAATCTATATTAATAAAAATGGATCTCGAAATGCGTTGCTAAGCGCAAAACTGAAGAACGGCTTGACCGATTCGGCTTACTTTTTTAAAAAATATTTTCGTTAAGACACGAAGATGGTTCTTATGGAGAGAAAAAATGAAAAAAATTGTTAGGAAAATAGTTAAAACGACACTTTTCTTACTTTCCCGCCAAAAATTTTCATTTCCTTCCCCCACACCAACTGAGTAAGATAGCAGGAAGTAATAAATTATCATTTGTTTAGAAAGAAATAACGCGAAGTCAGTTGGTTTTCATTTATAGATAACGGGATGTTTAAAAAAGAAAGAAAATAGTTGCTTTTGTTATTAGTCTGTATGGATATTTAATATATGCCTGCTCAAAACAAAGTCTGGGCTGGGAAGAAAAAAAAGAAATAAAAGAAGGGTGTGTGTTTCAGCATTATTTCCTCTAAGCGCGGCATTTTCCAAGCTGTTTTTAAACTTTCGCAACTCTTGACAACCAATTGTGTCTTTATTTGTTTGGTGTGTTTACATTTATGAAAATTTACATCTCATTATTCTATAAAAATATAGAATTTTAGACCTTTCCCTCCACCATTTAAGTAAAATATCAATTCCGGGGCAATCATTGTTCGGATATAAATAGAAAGATGAGTAGTACAATGAACAGAACATCTGAAGAAAATAATACTGTAAATGAATTATATGATTATCAAAATTTGTTTGGTTTAAAAATATTTTGGTGAAAAACCTGTTATGAGACACAGCTACATAAAATATTATATGAAAATTTTAGCGAGCATTAATACTGGCGAACCGACTGGTCGCGAAAGGCGGCTAGTTTGGAATAAATACTTTAATTCGTAAGTTTAAGGTGAAGTTAGGGTTAGTTCAAACTAGTTTAGAGGAACGCAATAAAGCTGTGACGTCATAAAATTTGGTAGTTAGGGATTTTTTTTGAAAAGAATTTAATTAAAATAAAATATTAGATTTATATTATTTATGGGACAATTGAGAGAACTTTAATGAGGTTACGTTGCACGTGCCTTAAACAATTGGAACAATATTTAGAACTATTTTGCTTAATTTATTGAAATAACAAAAATTCAAGATTTAACGCGTGTAGCATTTTTTTTTTTACGTTCTTTTAATAAATTCCGAAACAGGTTCAATTTAGAGGTCGCCATGTATAATTTCAGGAATAATAAGCAGTAGAGTTTTTTACTCGTAATAACTGCTTTTGTGAGGGCTGCTTTAACGTGACTATTAAAGCTTAATTTTGCGTCCAATAACAACCCTAAGTATTTGTACTCTTTTACAAAGGGATAGATACTAGATCGGGCATTTTCACCTTTTTAGTAAAGAGGAGGCACGCGCATTTAGTTGGGTTGACTTTTATCTTCCAGTCCTCGAGCCAGGACTGTAAAACAGTCGTGTACTGTTGAATGTTGTGTATGACTGTCTGTGAATTCCTATGCTGTGTGAGAATGGCGGTATCGTCCGCGAATATCGCTAAATGACAATTACTAGCTCTTGGTAGATCATTAACATAAATGTTAAAAAGAGTTGGGGAGAGTAAACAACATTGTGCACAGCCGCCTCGGATTCGTCTGGGTGAGGAAATTATATCGTTTACTCGTACTCTAAAATTACGGGAAGTTAGGCACAAGCGTAAAATTTTGACAAATTGCGCCGAAAAATCAAGTCACATGAGTTTGAATAATAAGCCATCGTGCCAAATTTTATCAAAGTCTTTGGCTACGTCCAGAAAAAGTGCACCTGTGGTTTGGGACATTTTGAAAGCCATCGCGAATCGATTCTGTAACACGAACTAGTTGGGGTTCCGTCGACAAGTTTTTGCGAAAACCAAATAGTTCAGAAATTAAAATATCGTTGTCGCTGAGAAATTGATGCAGGCATTTCAAAAGCACAGATTCGTACACTTTGCTCAGGCTACTGAGTAGCGAGATGGGACAGAAATTTCTAGACAAATTAGTTTGGTTTTGGAACAGAAACAACCACAGCTGCTTTCGAACTATCTGACGAAAAGTTCTAACATTCTATTAAATATGTAAATTAAATATTGGGCCGGGATGGCCTGGTTGGCAGAGCGTTGGATTCTTACACCTTAGGTTAAGTGTTCGAAACTCACCCGCCAAAACATACCTTGAGTGTGTGACGGCTGGAGCTCGTTAAATCTGACATGGTCGCAAAGTCCTCCATAGCGAGAGTAATATCAATGGTAATAGTGGATTAGAGGTGATCTTTCTCTGTTTCAGGTCCAAATTACGACCTGCGATGAGTGAATGAAGTTGCATGAATGAAACCCACCTCCTAAAAGGGATTGTGACGTATATGTACTGAAGTCGGAACTCTTTGCCCTAGATGGCGCTGCTTGTAAAACAATGAGACTCATTTCTTAGGCTCAAATTATGCTGATCGTATCAGTGGAGGCTTGTCCACAGCAAATACCATTAGCTACAACAACAGTTAAATATTTTTTTAAAAATTAGGTGTGGGGATTTTAAGCATGCGATTTGTAGTTAAATCCAATCCTAGCAATTTGTCAGGCTTTAGATTCTTGATAAAAATCTAGACATCCGTCGGTGTAACTCGTTCAAGGTTGTTTACATTTGGATCTGTCATGAAACTCCCCAGCTGATCGCTGACGTGGTCGTTTTAAGGGACATTCTTTTACCACAGGTCAGCGTGTGGCTCAAACTGCTTTTGTAGACTATCAGCCAAAACGTCCGCCTTTTCGATGGGGGCGAGGGCAACTCCGCCCCCGTTTTCCCCTGCTCCTCTTTCATCTTTAACAAAAGTGCAGAGAAAAGGGTGAAGGGGTGAAGGAAGAAAATATTTGAATAGCCTACGGAAGGGATGCGAAAATTTCGGACAAGGTGTATGAATAGCATCAGCGCACATTAAAATAGAACCCTTCACATACCTGAGTGGGGCAGAAACAAAGGAAACAATCTTGCAGATGTTCAAAGTCAAATTTTTGCACCACTTCAAGAAGGAAAGGGACGAATTCCAATCATCTACTTCCGCTATCTCTTTTCACAAGGTCAGAGTGTCAAGGTCTCAAGAATAGTGTCGGAACATTTGATCATCCGTTTTCTAACAACTTAAGATCCTGTTGTTCCCAGCTCCAGGAAGAGAATTGTGGGATGCAACTGATAACATCTACGTTAATGTTGTTGTGTCAAATGGCACTTGTCATGGACAAGTACGCTGCTGACCCAGCAGCAGATTAAGCCGAATGAAGCGTCTCTTGTATTTGAGTAGCGCCAACTAGGGCCAATAGTACGACTTTGCTACACCACATTCGTTTGCACAACCCCTTTTTACAGGGGTGCACATTCACACATCTCACAGATAGCACACAGAAGAACAACCATGCCCGAACCGGGACTCGAACCCCGGACTTCCAGAACACGAGGAAGACGCGCTACCTCTGTGCCAGCAAGCCGGCTCTACGTTAATTTCCCAGCTGTTGAAAGGCTGCGAATTAATTAACTCTGTTACCAATCTGGCGATTGAAATTTTCAAAATTATTTAGGACTAGGCCTTAGATAGCTACGATGTGCTAAAAGCTCACATTTTTTTTCTGGAATATTTTTTTAATGTTATTTCAGTCCCAATAGAAAAAGCGAATCTATTAAAGTTCTCTTACCTCATAAATAGGCTTTATATTATTTTTAATTCATTAATTGTATCATATATGTATATATATTAGCTTTTTACCAAATTTCATGTTAGAGTTTTACTGAGCTCGACCAAAATAATTCAAATTAATTTTTATTGTCCCCAAATTTACAAATTAAGGTTCTATTCAAAATTATGCGGTTAGAGGTGCTCGTGACCTATTTCGCCCATCTCGGCACTCCGAAACATCATGACGATTTGATTATTTATTTGTTTCGGGCCTTCTGAATGACTCCCCCCCCCCTTTTGTAGAAAAATAATTCTGGAAATGAACACATAATATTCAAAGGCATTTAGCTATGAAAACTAAAAAAAATAAAATAAAATAAGGCAGAGTTTAGTATAGACTTTGAGATAGCCAAAGTAAATTTAAATTGTTTAAGACATTTTAAATTGATGTTAATATAAGATTCAAAGAAATCTGGTAAAAATAAATCAGTTAATGCCTGATAAAATATTTTTTTAAGTAAAAAAGTGGCTATTGGTCAAGTTTTAGTCAGTAAATCATACGACATATTTAAAATCAATTTTTAAAGCTAATTTATATAAAAGCATGTTACTTGCAGTTGATTTCATAACTCTTGATTGTAAAGTAGGATAAAAATATTATTTATTTATTTTCGAAGCATTCTTTACACATATATGCGTGATGTTCTCCGCAAATTGCTCTTGAACATAACAAACAAAAATTGGGCGTCATTCTGCGCAAATTATATGGACAAAATGCTATTTTCGTTTTAAATTTCGGGTTGTTTAAGTCGTTGAATGTTTAAATTCAACTTCAGAAGTTCACTTATAATAGTCCTCGTTGATCGGGGCAAAATTGATATGTTGAGACGCTTTTGCATCCACGGAGCAAGAAGACCTTCAATAAAATCTTCATCTTCCGATTCATTCTCAGAAGTAGAATTTTCTTCCTCACTTAATTCTTTCAGTAATTCACGGATCACTTCTGACCTACGCCACAAATTTTCTCCGTGAAAACCCTTCGATAACTAAAAACTTACATATAGAAATGCCTTCTTAATACTA
Organism: Argiope argentata; assembly: GCA_026289955.1. NCBI lineage: Eukaryota > Metazoa > Arthropoda > Arachnida > Araneae > Araneidae > Argiope > Argiope argentata. The sequence continues at coordinate 7,904 of JAOUZG010035640.1, forward strand.
ATGCGACGGATAGCCGTTCTTCTCAGAGACGACTATTGTTCTGGATATGCTGCAGGCAGAAATATTTCCGGGAAAAGGAATGTCCTCGTCTGTCAAGTCCCAAGGTCAGATAAAGGTACTGAGTAGAACGATCCATTTATCATTATAGGAGAAGAATAGTCAAAGTTATTTCGTAAGCGTTCGTCCGGGAGATGAATGATTAGCACTCTAGGATTAAGAATGTTCTTAAAACGGCAGGAGTCAAAATAAAGATTGAATTGAACACAATTTACTGAAAAAGAAATTGGCAGAACGTCCTAAACCGGCCTGGTATGTTTTTAGTTTCCCCCGACCGGTTACAATAGGGGCAATCTTTCCCACGTCACTACTATAATGCCCCCTAAGCCGTGGCCGTCGGCCACGCCTAAGCACGGGAGATTGTGAATAGCGCTGTGTGACAAATCCTTGTAGATCTGTCTAAGCAGTGCAATTACCATGCGGTTTTTCAGATAAGAATTTGGTTTTCGCTCTGAGAACTAAGAGCTTTGCTTTAAATCTGTAATGTTTACAGAAAATAGAGTTTGTTCAAAATAAATAAATAACTCCACTATATGATTTTGTAAAAAAAATTTCTGCTTTTTTTCTATAAATTTGTAAAAATAATTGAAAAATTGTTAATAATTGTTAATAATTAATAATTTGTTTACATAAATTTGTAAAAATAATAGAAAAATTTGTTTAATGAATGATTTAGAGGAATTACCATCCATGAATTTGCATTACGAATATAATGCATTCTTTTTACCGACATTCAGAGAATGTCACTTTAGTTTTTTTCCTATTGTTAGTTTTCAGCATTTTGCTGGCATATTTGGTATTCGAAAAGAAAATAGAATTATTTACATTATTCTCAGATTAAAATAGATTATAATCCATTTTATTTATTAATAATTTAATAATAACTTATAATATTAATAATAATTTTAATAATATTGAAACTTTAAACCAAGAAATTTAAGGGTTTTTTTCCTCCAGATTTTTTTTCCATTTCAGTTTTTATGGTCTGAAAATAATAAAGCAGTCTTTTGTCAATAGACAGCAACTGAATATTCTAGTGATTAAATGTTTATGAAAATATTATTGACATGAATATTTTTGACTTATTATCTTATTTTGAATTAATTAAAATGTAAGTTGAGATAATAAGTTTTTAAAGTTAATTTAATTCTAAAATAAGAAAACATATTTACATATCCATTTACTCACGAGGAGTATTTTGGATAAAAGTTATCATTTCATTCATAAAATGAAATAAATAGGAAATTTAATATTTTTTTTAAGCAATAAATGCGAGACAAAGTTTTTTGGCTCGTTTGTAATACTAAAGTGACTCGATCAATAAAAGAATAAAATTAACAAAAATATAATTTAACTTGCACGAGCACATTTAAACATTTTAATCCGTAGGCGAAAATTGAAATTTTATTATCTACACGAGTATCCAAAAAAAAAACAGCATTTAATAACGCAATGCCATTGCATTTACAAAAGCTCTGATTTTTTAAAAAAATATATTAATGACTACAGCCAATTAAATCTAGAAATTTTTTCTTTTGAGCGCATGATTATAAAAAATGAAATAAATAGGAAAAGTGATATTTTTTTAAACAATAAATGCGAAACAAAGTTTTTTGATTGTTTGCAGTACTAAAGTGACTCATTCAACGAGAAAATTAAAATGGATAAAAACATAATTTAACTCGCACAAAAACTTAGTGCTTGACCGCTCAAGAAATTCTGTTCTGAAATGATGCATTGAAATATGCATAGCAGATTCCATTTTAATCTTTATCATTATTATTTTTTCATTTAAAGCAGAAAAAATGTTTCTCAAGTCAAATCTCTCACATATTTCCACAAAATAATGCGTTTAAAGTATAGCTTCATACCTAATGCATATTCAAAAAAAAAAAAGCATTTAATTTCCATCATAGTGAGAGCAATTGAATATCGGTTTTTGGACTTTCTGTCATTGATCTAAACTCTGTCTATAAATTCTATACCGAGTTATAATTTGGTAAAGAAAAATTACACACTTGATTATCGGCTTTTATTGATTTCTGCCGGCGTCCTGCCAC
>JAOUZG010035641.1:0-19319 GCA_026289955.1 Argiope argentata
TGTGTGTGTGTGTGTGTGTATTTTGAAAGGTATCTGCAGGAATTATTTTGACTGCCTACAGCTAATTTTTTGAATTGTCAAGCATACATTGTGCCTCTTACGTATCCCCGAATTGAAGTTTTAAACGTTATACAAGAGAAATTTTGTAGCACAGTTCGGGGATTTCCGTTAATAACCAGCTCTAAAACTGTTCGATTTAGGTACATAAAACTTCATTATAAATATTATCATGCAGAATGCAACATTTTATAGCAGTGTGCCTTACATATTTCACGAGCATTGTTATATTAAATGCATATATATGCATTGCCATATAAAATGCATTTTATATACATTGCCATATCTAGTCATATTATGTATTATAAAGATGTATGCGTGTAAAGGCATGTAAATATTAACTCGCTCGAATTTAGTTTTGATAATTGATTCGTGTTACATATGGCATTTTTCATATTTTTTTGTTTTAGGATAGTGTAACGTTTCCTTGTCGAAAACGAAGAAATTTTGGGCTACTTCATATCGTATACCTGCAAATCATTTTTAAGTACACCGCCGATAATATTCCTTTCTTCCCTCGCTGGATACGCAATGAATGAAATCATGGGTTGAAATACCCGCAAGCACGTGACGACCGGACACGATGTAATATGGAATTTTCTTAGAGATTCTGGATTAAACCGATGGTTTCTTTAATCTTAATCTTATTTTGTGGCCTGAATAGGAAACATTTCAAGAGAGAAAAATTCGGATTTCATTTTCAGATTGAGCACCCCTTCAGGAGAAGTATAATAAAAGACGATAAGGAAAAAAAAAATTATCCAGAAAAAAAATAGTGGAACCTTAATGCAAAGAAAGATTACTTTTTATCTCAGCTCTAATCGGGGACATCCTCCAAATAATTTTACTTTCGTCAAAAAAAAGAGGGGGGGAACACTCCCAGAAAATACTCGCTGTTCTTTCAGATAAAACTAACCATGCATTCCCTCTCCCAAATGATTGTACTAAAAAATGGTTAACTATTCTTAAAACGATGATCTACATTCATTTTTTCTTTCCCTTTACTTCTCTGTTTCCGTTCATTACGAAAATAATTTCTTTAACAAGCCATTTAATGCGGGAGCGCGCGCCAGGCAAGGAGCCTCGCAGCACTCACTGCTGCGTGCGTCACCACCGGCCGTTCCTCCGAGTGACTTTCCAAAGGAGGAAGAAGAAATCGGGAGAGGGAGAAAAAAGAAGGAAGCGATGATAATTCCGAGTTCCTTAATAACCTTGCAGATAATGAGGGGAGCATGATATCTCACTAATGAGTGAACTATTTATTCCGAATAAAATGTCGAACGATGGAAATTCCCTTTCCGTTTCTGTGCATGTTTTTGGCTTTCGGTTGAGAGAAGATGTTTTATTTGGGCCAAGGTTGAAACTTCATCGGTGGTTTTTTTTTCTGATTATTTTTAGAATTTATTTCCATATTTGCTCTAGCCTTGAATAATTTTCAAAAAAAAATCCTTTCTGTAATTTCATACGATATTTTTTTATTTTATCTATTTAAAATCAAAACGAGATGTATCTTTTACTTCTTTGAATGCGAAACATTGAAAGAAAAAATATATTCGGAAATTAGAATTTCCATAAATTTTTACGAAATTGAAAAAAAATTCTTTTTGGATTGAATTTTTGTGTTTCCTTTCTTTGAACGCTATAGCTCAAAAAATGAATGAAGCGTGATATTAAAAAATAAGTATACCGTTTCGTAAGGAAAGCTACCTAGTTCAATTATAAACGGATTACGTCCGTCAACGGAAAATCAGTATATGTGATCACGATAATTTTAAAGCACATCAGCAACACATCAACAAAAGCTGAACAAACTAATAGCGATCAAATTTCGACTTATTGAAGATAATTACCCATCCGTTTTTGGATTATTTGCCAGTCTATTTGTGCGGATGCTTAAAAAACATTTACAAAATGAAATTTTGAATTTCGTGGCAGACGAAAGATTTAAAAAAAGCATTCGATACTCTTCTTTGGGAGATGAAGGAAAAAAGTAAATTAATAGACCCGATGTGTCTTCAGAACTCTCCCGCACACTTTCTAATAAATGTTCCTCCAGCCACCATCAAAAAAATGGGGACTTTGGGCATGGTAGATGACAATTTACATAGTGGCGTAACAAAAGCGTAGTATCTGAAAATCGAATTTGAGTTTATACGCGCTTTTCCCAGTCGTCTGAAACTAAAATCTAACATTCGACTACAAGAGTAATTACAAAATCGGATATTATATTTGATGCATTTAAAGCAATGCGTTTTTTGAGTTATCACCATTTCCATGCTTCTTGAATTAAAAATTAACAGACTATCGACCCCTAATTGTATTTGAATCAAAATTTAATAGATATCCACACAACGGATGTTAAATTTGCGCTGAATTTTATCAATTCAGCTCCCTTTGTTTTGTGCTACATCTCGTTAACTTATAACCGAAAGGCAAGATTTCTTCTGACTGGATTTTGTCCAAAATTTGAGAGAAATCTATACATAAGACTGAATTTCAGCTGTACAGGTAAACACATTTTTCGGTTATCTTTGTCGCAGATATGATACTAAAATTTTGATTTTCGAGCTAAGGGAGGTCTAAAACGTATAGAATTGTCAAAATCTTGTGTTCAAATCTGTTGGTGATAGCAATATTTACTTTTTATTTCATATACAAGAAAAAAAAGTGAGGTGTTATTATGCATGATCTTCCCTCTTTCTCGTTTAGACAAAATCTAGTTTCGCAATGAGGTTTAATTAAGACATAGACCTGGAAGTATTGAGCCATTCCCGGGAATTTATAGAACAAGTAGTATTTTCTACAAAAATTCGAATTCATATTTGTTATTTTGAACAATAATTTTCTACCTTCAGCGCTGTGAGGCTTTCTTTTGTGTAGACATCCAAGTAGTTAAAAATACTTGGATGTTTACTGTCTAGTTCATTTTACTATAACTTCATATTTCGTAATTTCATATTTTTATTCCTCATGTAAACTGCACGTAGGACTTCAGGCATATGAAACGGAATTTCTCTTCCTAATCTTTGAGTAAATAAAAGAAAATCATGAATATAAATAATCGGCAAAACTATGAAATTATTGTGAATTTTAAGTTAAAAAATGAATTCTGCGGAAAATTGAAACTAAGCAAAGAATATTTTTTATAAAAATTGTCAAAATTCAGAAAATTTATGAAAGATAAAGACTTTTTAAATGTTTTAAAATTTATTTTTGTTTTGAAATATTTATTGGCGAAAAATCGTTAAAACTTTGTTTACTTTGCAATGAATTAAAATTTTAATAAGTGTATAAAAAATCACTCCGCACAATTAAATTTTCCAAAACTCGTTCACCTTTTAATTTGAACTCAACTTAAGTGACTAATTTTTGATGGAATCACTTGCTTTTTAAACTGCTGATACGGGGCCTGGTGACTTCTAAAAGGAATTCGAGCCTAAATTCTAAATAGATTTCGAACCTAAATGTATCTAATACCAAAATTCCTGTAGATTCTGGAATCTAAAGGAATTTGTCATCAAGTCGTCACATTTTTCAGTACGACTCCAAAAGATTCGCTAAGTTCTCTCAATTCCCTATAAAACCGGGGTGTCATTAATCTGACATCCGTTTAGTATTCTGAGGAGATGTCAGCAAAACTATCTTCTAAGGGATAGAAATAACTGCACAGAGAAGTTATAATGCTAATGAATTACATGTAATGTTCCTGGCTCATTCAACTTTTGTTTTGCCAATTTTATGTATAAATTGATTGTACGAATAACTCTAAAGAATCTAAAGAGTACGAAAAATCTAATTTCAAGTCTACATTTAACATTCTCCATGCCCTCTGATTAAGGCTTTTGCTAAATTTTTCGTAATTTATTTTAAAGTTTCTTATTTATTACAGCATTTTGTCTTCTGTCAGAAGATCATTGTTTGCTTCAATACGATTTCAGCGAATAACTACCTAGATTTGAGTTATCTTGAAAATTATAGATAGAGAGGAATCCCTTCCAAAGAAAAGAAACTTCTAATATTACTTCTACTATATTCACCACTAACGCGTACTGTTTCTAGTATTTTTTTTATATCTTAAGCAATGTGGAAAAATTCATGAGATTTTCTACTACAGCTTTCGTCAGAGTATCTGTAACAGTCAAGTATAAGATACTGTTAGGGGGGGGGGTGAATAGCTCTTCGAGGTGAACACATCTTCTAGTCATCAACAATTGCTTTACTTTCATACAACATCAACGAATCATTCATCATTCATACAACATCATTTCGATGCGGGTTCATAATATATCGGATGCTTCAACGTTTTCTCTTTCATAAATTCATAGGATTTTATTTCTATTCTGAAATGGGCTTTACCATCGTTTTAATTTAGATGATATTCGAACAGTGATAATTTTATTCAATTTTGCAATTCTTCTAATTGTTTCTAACTATCTGAAATTATTTCATATTAGACAGAACAGATGTAGTTTTAAATTTAACAATAGTCAGGCGCTTATGATCGAAAAATGAGTCTTGTAGTAAAGCCGTGTTCCAGCCACCCGTGATTCCTCAGACGGGACCTGCGTTCTCTATTTGATCCTCTCTCGCTGTCTTCTGGATGTTTGTCCAGTTTATCGACAATTTGTCGGTAAACTGGACAGGCATCAAAGAAACCCTGGAAGCCGAAAAAGGAAAAAAAAGTAAAGCACGCCTCATTTGAAGATAGACAGATCGTAGGAACTTAATAAACATTCAACAAACAGTACCTTCCCTACCGTTCTATGAAACTGATCAATTGCGGAGGACCACTCAGAACAAATGACCTTCTTGAAGAAGGAATAAAGAAATCAAGCCAATGAATAAAATGAAACGTGCAATTAAAGGATATTTTCCTGGATCGTACGATTGTGGTGTTATTCCATTGCATTCTTCTTAATGATGTTAGTTTATCAGAAAATGTGCTAACTTAATTATTTTAAAGTAATATCAAATCATTATTTTGTGCTTTTAATTTAAAGTCACAAAACATTAAGATGACTGCTTTATTGTAACATTCTAAAGAGCAAAAATAATTCATAAAAATCATTCATTTTAAAGAATTAAAAAATCTTTTATGCAAAATAGTATCCATCTATAAATAGTCCTAATACCTTCACCAATATTCCAGATTAAATCATGATTAAGATGTTTTTTATTCGGGTTAGGGGATTCAGAAACCAACTTGAATTGAAAAAGCGCATATTTTTAACTATTAGCATTTTCTTTTGCAGTTCAGCAGAAAAGCTTTGTGTACCAGTTAGAATGACATTACGGAACTTCCTTACCAACAGACCTCATGTTTTGCTAAATTTTATTACGGATAAAAAAATCATGAAATTATACTGTAGCAGCTTTGAATTAATAGAATTTAATGACAAAAGTACTTTGTGATGAATAAGCAGGATTTAATTATCTTAAGAATTTTTAATTACGTAATAATTTACGAAGCTCTATTGTTAAACACCCATTGTTACAACCTTATGCCGCACGTTTGGGTAATTTAACTATCGTAAAGTCAAAATCTTTATCTATAATTTGAAATAAAAATATTCTTTGGTATTGTTAGTGATTATTTATATGGAGAAAATGAATAAAAGGAAGCTTTTTTATTGCTTTTAACTATCTTTCTTCATAGTCGTGGTGGAATTAAAGCTTTATTTTCGCATTTACTTCAGCTGGTTTACCTTTATAAAAATGCTAACTACCTTTCGCGACCATCTTATTAAAACAATGGCTAGACATAACGTGGTGCAATTTCAAATTTGATTATTGAATAAGACGATTAGCAGAATATTACGACTGAATCAATGAAAATCGAAATAAATTTAATGAACTAACTGCATGTCTACGATTGGATGAAATTATATATATATATATATATATACCTCCCTGAGTTCGATCCCTTTGTTTTGCGCAGAATTGTCAGCTTAGGCTCTTGAGCAACAAAGATCCATCTGTCCATTCCTGAGTTCAAAAAACACAATTTCGAAAAATGTCCGTTTCTTTATTTGTGACAAAGAGAAGTCAAAACGCTTTGAGTTAGATGGTTCAAATTACATCACATTTTCAGATTTCCCTGATTTCAAAATTTTTCGACAAATATTTAATCGCGTGATTTCACTCCATTGTTTGAAAGTTAAGGAAAAGAGATTCTATTTAATAGCAATGCAGCACAAAATGAACAAAGTGGAAAATGACAAACAAGTCATTCTTAAATTTAGAAAACAGATGAACCCTTTTGAATGGCGCTATGATGCTATGGAACTGCCTGCATGGCAAAGGTTTGTGCACACAATAAACTGAACTTCAGAAAGAGAATCGAACGCAACTAAAATGTCAAATAAAGGGAAAGAATCCTGCCCAGATTGCTATATCGAAGCCATTGATGCGAAATCAAATATGACCAATAATTTTTAGAGAGTAATTATAAATACGCATAAATTTCAAATGTAATAACACTTTCTCGTCCTAATATAAATCATGCTTTCGCCATTTTTTAAACTTCATGTTTTATATATAAAAAATTCTATTTTTTCATCCCCTTTATTAAAAGCGTTTTATAAGAAAAAAATTATTATTATTATCCGTATTTTCGTATTATTTAGATTGTCAGGAACCGTTTACTTTGAAAAACTACTTTAATCAGTTTAACAACATATCTAAAATTCGATTCGAAAAGTTTTTTAGTGCTTTCGTCAAATGTATTATGTTTCATAAAACCTGACAAAAACAGAAATCCCACCCTTTCAAAATTTTGAAAGCGGCCGTTAGCTACACAACACAAAATATATATCATCATCATTGATAAGAAAAATACTCTCGAATTCGAAACTAACATAAAGAACATCCTCTTATGTCGGGATGCACATTTTTCTCCTTCCCCCTGGATGGGACATCTCCGTCATTAGGAGTCTTTATATTTCTTTCTAACTTCACAAAACCTCAAGAAGTTCATTTATTTTGAGTCAATGTCTCCGTGAGGGTTCAGTTGGGAGATCTTCCTCCCTTTGCAATCCTGTTTTCCAGCCTAAGAACACATGTTGTTCCCTGGACTAATATCTGACTAGCCCCGGAAAAAGTTATAAAAACGAAGAAAAGATATGCGAGAGGCCACTGTCTGAAATTGGCTCCAATCATCTTTTTTCTGAATGAGGAATTTTATTTAAAAAATGAAAAATTAGATTTTCTACATTACATTAACTTGAAAATATTAAATCTGTTACAGCGTCAACTGGGTGAGGAGCAAGTCATAGAACCGGCATTCCCACCGCAAATATGTTGCAAAAACTGGAAAATTCAATTTGAAAATCGTAAAGTGATCTTAGTTTAGCACAAGACACCTTATTCACATTAATATGTACAAAAGACGGAAAGTTCAAAATGGATATTTGCTTGTTCGCACTTTTTGAAATTGTGCAGATCACAGCTCATGAATAAATGAAAAAATTGCTATTTTTTGGGGAAAAAGTGATTCATAATATAATTTTTTCCATGAATGAATGAAAATTCTAGGTTCCATTAATATTATTGAGACTGCTATACCCCATTTAATTTACTTGCGTTAGCGTATCAGACATCAAATAAAAAAATAATAGGTAAAACTCGAATGAGAGTTCAAAACCATATTGCAGAAAACAGAAAGCAGCCTAAAAGCAAAAATTAAATTTATCTTGCAATAACTCTTTTAAGACTTGTCTTTTCGAAACGCTTTATAGCACCACAATTTAAGAAATTGCTATTAAACAAGAGCATGCTTTACACAACTTGCTCTTGACATTTTTGCGTTCAGGGTTTCTTTTCTAACTCAATCGGAAATGCCTTTCAATTTTGTAAATGATTTTTTTTTCTGTGTCTTGAATCATTTTTGAGAAAAGAAAGCCAACTGCTCTGTTTGCTACAAGCGGCGTTTTAACCTATGTTATTATGTAACTCAATATCATAGTCTATTTAGATATAAATAGGTAGCAATAATTGTAACCGCTCTCAAGTTCAAGTGAGAAAGAAAGATTTCAGTGGATACTTTGTGTCATTGGAATATAAACACTTCACACAAAGATATAATGATACTAAATTTTAAGCAAGAAATGCCATTTTAGCAGCTCTATATTCCCCATGCATATATTTTAATTTCAACTAAATAAAATTAACATCTTAAATGTCATCTCTAGTTTAATTACTGAAGAGGGGAAAAAACAGTATGCTTTCAGTCATTCGAAAGAATGCGCTGATCTCCGAATAACTTGAAAATTCAAAAGAACTTTCACATTTATTCTCCAAAGTTTACATTTGAAAGTTTAAATCATGGTTTTAAAGTTTAATCTTCTTTGAAATTTAAATGAATTATTTTTCAAAATAATTGATTCGCTTTTACATTCCTACGCAATGATTTTACTCAGCAACCTAATTTATCATACACTAAAGATTCAGAAAAACTGTTATAGCAGGTCGTATGCAAATAATGGAGGGGTTCAACCAACCAGCATTACGCGAGTCAGTCGACAATGCGTATATAAGACAACAGATGTCTGAGGAGATTATTACATCGATTCTTACGGTTATAATGGCAGGCTATCAAGATTTAAGTTATTTTTAACATTGACTAATTGACGGCACACGAGAGAAGAAGCACGGCATTTTCGAAGTAGAGGTGAAGTTTGGTTTTTCCCGTCCGATCTTTTCTAGGGTGCACCGCGAATAATAGGTTTCCGGTAAAACTTGAATATTCGACAGCGGAGCAACTTGAAAAAGGCGATAAAACTGGATCATCGATGCCTGGAAAGAATCGTTACACGAGAGAGACCCTCAAAATTTACTCAAATTGCTGTGGATTTGAATGCAGGCGCATCCACAAGTGCCAATGTACGCACTATACAACGTAATCTAATTAATATGGACTTTCACAGCCGCAAACCATCTCGTGTACCATTTGGCGACACAAAGCTCTGCACCTTACCTGGGCTCGCTAACGCTGCTATTGGGCTCTTAATATTTTCAAAAAACGTTGTCTGATTTGAGGAGTCACATTTCCAAGAGTATCGGGTGAATGGTGGCGTACGGGTATGAAGAAAACCTCATAAATACATGGACTCTATATGTCAACTAGGCGCTGTTCAAGCTGGTGGAGGCTCTATAGTGGTATGAAGCGTATGCAGTTGGATTGATATGGGACTCCTGACACGTCTAGATACGAATCTGACAGGTGCCTCGTACGTGAGGCCCTTGCCTGATCACCTGCACCCCTTCTTCTATTGTGCATTCCGACGGACTTGGGGAATTCCAGCAGGGAAATCCGACACTCCGCATTTTCAGAATTGCTACAGAGTGGCTCCAGGAACACTCTTCTTATCTTAAACACTTCCGCTGGCCACCTGAATCCCCAGAGATGAGCATTACTGAGCATATCTGGAATTCTTGCAATGTGCTGTTCAAAGAAGGTCGTGTAAGGAAGTCGCCACTTTGTCTCCTGCTGGAAGAGACACATTATCGAACAATGATACTCCTATCCAGCGGTGAGGCTAGTCAGCCTTTGTTGCCCATTGTGTTTCTCCCGTTCTTAGAATTTAAGAAGGACAGATAAGGGATCACACATGTTTTCGGCTCATTAAAGCAGTGAACCGGGTCGAAATACCAGACGGGACTAATTCGTCTGTGGACCACCCCAGCTGGGAAGGGGTCCAATAACGAACAGATGCGGTTTACGATCATTGAAGAAATTAGTGTTTCCTGGAACCCATTAAAGAAAGAATCCAGGTGCAATCTAAAGGGTGGATGTCTCAGAAATCTTCCTACGACATGGTGGCGCGAGTGGGGAGGAGAATGATTGGACAACCGGCATCTCCAGCGCGCCAATATCAGCCTGAGAGGTGGAGCTTCGCGACCATTAAAAAGGGATTCGAGGAGCTGATCTGAGACAAGCCGATCCGGTGGACGAGACGAGCTGTGAGGAGTCCTGAAGTGAAGAGATACCACGTGATCTCGAGTTTGTTAGAAAGATCTACCGGAAGAAATCCGTAGATCTCTGGAGCTACAGGCAGTAGCCGAATACGCAGACAGCTTGTGTTTTCCCGGCCTAGTTGTCGAACAGACAATCATTTGTAAATACTCCTGTATATAATATAGATGACGTGGTTTTTGTGTGTTAAGCTGTAAATAAAGCCTCTGTGTATAATACGCTACCATTTCATTTGACCCGCCCAAGGTCAAGTCGTTACAGCTTACATAATTGGTGGCAGCGGATAAGGATCTGAACTTTGCGCAGTTATTGATCATTAGATAACTGGACTTGCGTCTCAGACTCAAAAGGTTTCTAGTCTGAGAGAAACTGTTACAACATCTAGGTCAAAAAAAAGTTGCACAGTAAGTGCCATCTACAATAACGACGAGTAGACTCTACGCTGGAAAATTCCACATCTACAGAAACGACGAGTAGACTCTACGCTGGAAAATTCCTCATCTGCAGAAACGACGAGTGGATTCAACATTTGGAAAAAAGTCCCCATCTACAAGCGTGGACTCAACGCTATTGAGAAATCTTCTACTACCGGAAACAGCCTTCGGATTTTGCTTCCTCTCTACAGACAACTTGGTGTCAACAAGCCGAAGACGGAAAATAAAATAAAAGGGGCCCTTGTTTTCTGCAAATGGGTGAGTGTTTTCTGACTTTCCTTTCCTTTAGAGGCAGAAATTTTGTGTAGATATATGTTCAATTGAATTAAGAGCAATTGTTACTAGTAGTTTAAACTAATAGGGTTAGTAAACTGTTTTATTAATATCAGCAAGAGAGAAAATTTCTTGAATAAATTATGTCAAATTATTCTTGGTAGTTGTAAGAATAGTAGTTAAATTTTTGTGATAAGAAATATTTGTTGATTACTGAAATAAAAGTGAAATTTCCGTGTAGCACTTTAGAATTTGCTATTAAAGCAATTCAGTAGAGGAATTTTGGAATTAATTGATACTAACTGTAAAAGATTCAAAATATTTTTATGTTTAATTTCTACCAATGAGACATAATTAAAATTTTATTGTAAATGATAAACGTAAGCACAGGTTTCAGAGGCTTAACCAAATGCATTTGATGAATGGTTGTTTTGAAATTTTAGTAAGGAAGTACTAGTTGAGAAAAATTGTGTGATAATTTTGGCAGTGTTTAGTTAAATGGAAATCTGTGTATATTAATATAGAATTGCATATATTAGAATTGGTGGAATATTTAGTAGTATCCTTGTGTATTTTATGTGTATTGCTGTTATGAAAGGAGTTCCTTGTATTTAAATTGGTTGAGATTATTTTTTTTCTTTGGCGGAAATTATACATTTTTTAAAGAGTAAGACAATTTACAAGTAAGAATAAATAGAGAAATGGCTTTCTTAAACAGAGCGCTAAATATAGATTTATTTTCCCTGGCGGAAGAATTAGAGATCGAGACCGACCCCTCAAATAAGGTAATAGAGCTGATTAGAAAAATTAAAGAGTTCCCGGATATTGACCTAGACTTCGTGAAGGATAGGTATGAGGTAATAGTTGAAGAGCGGAAACAAAGAGAGCGCGTAGAGGCCGAATTGAAAGTTGAAAAAGACCGGGAACGAGAATTTGAGTTAGAGCGGTTAAGAATATCGAATTCGTTGGAAAATAATAGCATGCATTCAAGTAGAAATGAGAATTTTAGATCGAGAAGAGATATCAAAAACTTAATGCCCAAATTTGATAGTAATCAAACAGATATGTCTATTTATCTTACGCTATTGGAGAGACAACTGAAAACCGCCGAGGTTGACGAGGCCGAATGGGTCTCTCAATTATTATCCTTATTACCGTTAGATTTGGCTCAAATTATCGCGAGAGAACCGGAGGATAAGGCTCAGGATTACGTGTATATTAAACAGGTTTTGCTGGAACGATTCAAAATAAAATCGGAGACATATAGACAGCGCTTCGTGAGTCATCAGAAAAAACCGAATGCAATGTGGAAAGAATTGATTTTCGATTTAGAGCATTTTTTGATTGGTTGGCTTTCAGGGACGGGCGTGACGGATTTCGAAGGGTTAAAGAAATTGTTAATTACTGACCAGATAAAGAAACGTGTCCCGAGCCAGATAAAAGATCATTTCCTAGACGTATGGTCAGACTTCATGGATCCTTATGTTCTAGCAGAGAAATTGGACCATTATGAATGTCTGTCTACGACGCATTTGAGACCGAACTGCCCGCAGTTAAGAAGAAATCAGCCAACAGAGCAGATAAATCACATAGGAAGTGCGCACGAAAATGAGCTATTTGCACCTTATATAAGTAAAGGATCCGTGAACGGATCGGAAATTAAATTTCTTCGGGATTCCGGGGCGAGCGTAGACGTCGTCCCTCGAAATTACGTGAGTAATGCAGATTACACCGGTGAGGTAATCTGGGTAAAACAGCCACTAGACTTAGATTTGAGGTGTTTACCTCTGGCACGGGTAAAGCTCGCAAGCCCAGAATTCGGAGAAGTCTCCACAAAAGCCGCTATTGTGGATCCATCACTCGACCAAGGAATTTACCTTTTGAGTAATGCAACGGCCGAGCTACTTAAGAAACGAAGTTTCGCCTCTGTCAATGCCGTTATTACTCGTTCGCAGGGAAAGGGGATTGGAAGCTCGAAGGGGGTTACGAGCACCGCAGTAGAGAGACAAGTCAAAGAACCCGAGATGGACTTGGAAAATGATTCCGTCCCTCCCATAGCTCTAGGGGAAACAGCTGTGGACTTATTCACTCCATTCCATATAACCCAGACGGAATTTTCGAATGCCCAAAGGGACTGCGAAACATTGGAAGAGTGTAGGGAACACGTCAGAAATGGGCATGTCGGTTTTAAAAAGGAGAAAGGAATATTTTTCCGAGTAACGAAAGATCATTTGGGAAATCCGAGGAATACCAGACGGGACAAATTCGTCCTTTGACCACTCCAGCTGGGAAGGGGTCCAATAACGAACAGATGCGGTTTACGATCATTGAAGAAATTAGTGTTTCCTGGAACCCATTAAAGAAAGAATCCAGGTGCAATCTAAAGGGTGGATGTCTCAGAAATCTTCCCACGACATGGTGGCGCGAGTGGGGAGGAGAATGATTGGACAACCGGCATCTCCAGCGCGCCAATATCAGCCTGAGAGGTGGAGCTTCGCGACCATTAAAAAGGGATTCGAGGAGCTGATCTGAGACAAGCCGATCCGGTGGACGAGACGAGCTGTGAGGAGTCCTGAAGTGAAGAGATACCACGTGATCTCGAGTTTGTTAGAAAGATCTACCGGAAGAAATCCGTAGATCTCTGGAGCTACAGGCAGTAGCCGAATACGCAGACAGCTTGTGTTTTCCCGGCCTAGTTGTCGAACAGACAATCCAATGTATAAATTCCTGTATCTAACATAGATGACGTGTTTTTTGTGTGTAAAGCTGTAAATAAAGCCTCTGTGTATAATACGCTACCATTTCATTTGACTCGCCCGTGGTCAAGTCGTTACAGTCGCCACCTTCTCGTAATCTTACGGGTTTATAGACTGCCCTTCAGGACTCATGGTGCCATTTATCTCAAGCACTGCTTCAGGTTTCAATTGAGTCCATGCCGCGTCGCGTTGGGAAACTTATGCGTAATAAGAAATAAAGTATATATAAAAACATAAAAGAAATATAAAAACATCACCTGAGTGCTATTTCATGCAACATAAAAGTTAAAAAAAAATAACATAACTAAAAAAGTTACATTATGCACGAACAGTAGAAAAACATTACAAACAAAAAGAAATCGAATAAAAATTTATAAAGTAAGATTAATTAATCTACTTTAAAGAATACATCAAAGTTGGTTGTTATAGTAATGGTAATTAATTAGCAGAGTAAAAGAATACTTGAAAAGAGAGGGTTACTGGTTCTAAGCACATCAAAATATAAAAATAATAATAACAACAGACTTTTCATTTCCAGTAAAAAGTGATATGATAAATAACAATGGAAAAAATTTATTGTTGCTAACAAGTTCTACAGCATTGAAAAAAAATGCAATTTATGTAGAGTAATAATGGTAGCTTTCGGGAAAATATTCACTTCAGATGCTTTTTTACCGCAGTTACTGAGAATGTGAAGTTGATTTCAGATCTATTTAAATGCATCCAGAACTCTGAAATGCATTTCACTCTAGTAATGTGATCGAGGCTTATTTTAATCAATATATAAATAAACGCTCCGTGAGATGAGCACTTTCTTTCTATCTGTTTATTTAGATAAACACAGAAAAATTCCTGGCAAACTGCGTCGAGTGGGAATGCGGAATGGGGGGGGGTGCCAACACCAAAGTGAGTTGGGGCATCCGTAACGCAATTTCTCGGCGTTAGACTTGGGGACCGAGGAGAGTTAACGACAAGACAACCTGCTAAATCCCCTGTGGATTTGCGCGGAAATTGCAGTAATGGCTGTTGATGGGGCGGACCCGACCAGGCCGCTATGGGGCTCTCTCCGTTTGGGAAATAACGAAAGGAAAAAAGCGTTGTTTATTGCTTCTTTAATTGGAGGGGGGAATGGCTTAGTTTGAATAATAAGAAAAAAAATCGAAATATTGTATTTCTTTGCTTTTATGTCCGCGTATACTAAGCATAACAGATATGGTAGCAAATGTGTTTTTGAAAATTAAAAACTTCAATAGAATTTTTAAAAAATACATTGTGGTTCCAATTAATTTCTAGATACACTTTGGCTTATAGGTTCGTGCATGCACAAGTTGGTTCATGAATAACTCGCTACTCATAAATATATAAATTGTTTTTCCTTTTACACTATCATTGACATAGAAAAAAGAACATAACTAAAAATTTATTTTGATTATACGTACCTCAAGACTTTACATAAAACAATCAGTATCCAGTTCAGAAATCAATATTTTTGAATTAGTTTTTGCATATTTTTACTAGATTCAAATTGTTATTTATCCGTAAAGATGAAATTTTTAAAATCATTTCCAGATGTGCTAAAGTATTTGCACTCACTGAACAGTGCTTTGTGCTTTAGAATAAAGCTAAACAAACATTCGCTTTTTAGCATTAGAATGCATTGTTTTTCAATAAATGGATATCCAAATAAGATGCAGCTTTTAAAACTATAAAAAAATTTAATGAATGTTCAAATATTTTAATAGTAATCCTGTAAATATAAAATTTTTTATTAAAAAACCCTTTTTTTTTCAGCTTTTTCCTCAGTCTTAAATTTTTAGAATCATCAAGTTCAATCAAAAATCAGTGTATAATGTTTTTCCTTCTTCGATTATATTTATTCTGACACTATTTTTCATTAATTGCTTATCAAGAATGAAAAGATTTTCATATAACTAAATTTTTTTAAAGAAATGTCTGAACAATATTAGCAATGTAAGTGAAGAAGTTAATTTCTGTCATAATCATTTTATCTAGACAAACGTTTATAACATTATAACTCGTGGCACATAGAGACAAAGTTTTTAAACGATATCTTAATACTGTCAAAAACCTTAATATTGTAACGACCCCGTTTCCAAATACTGACATTTTCTGTCGAGCAGATAGAACAAAACTCTAATGGAAATTCAGAAGAATCTGGAACCTCCAGAAAGTCAGCGCGTCTAGCTGGACTGTTTTTAAATAGTTCATTGATTGTTCTTAG
The DNA here is from genome assembly GCA_026289955.1 of Argiope argentata. Taxonomy (NCBI): domain Eukaryota; kingdom Metazoa; phylum Arthropoda; class Arachnida; order Araneae; family Araneidae; genus Argiope; species Argiope argentata. Next base: position 15,736 of record JAOUZG010035641.1, read on the forward strand.
AGTAGCATCTGCATTTCTTTTAGGTAGATTTATGTTCATACAGGAATGCTCTCTTTGGTTACCTATAGTCCACAATTCACATGCAGTCCTAGATTATATAGACTAGTTGAGTTACATATAGTCCTAGATTTAAAATTTTACTATCAATTTTCACGAAAGGTCTTCTTTGAGATGTTTTAAATTTTTTGAATTTATATTTAGTCTATTCATACTTATAAACAAATTAATATGATTGCACCAGAATACGTAAAAATAACTTTCGTCACAACTTGGTATATCTTCAAAATTCACAAACAGTTCCCGAGTGATAGAATACTTAAAAAACATTAAATTCAAATATCTTGTGGAAACTCCATTGGTTGATACACACCATTATCGTGCAATCAAATTCATTCGGTATTTTGAAAAGTGCAGTTCAAAGCTTCATAAAAGCATATAATGATTAAATATTTTTTTTAAAAAAAATGTCTTAAGAGATTGTTGAAAAAAATGAAGCTAACCCGTTACAAATAATGCCCGGCATTTTGGTAAGTTTTACTACCTGTTTCTTGATTGTTTCACTGTCAGTGAATATAAGTGAAAATATTTCCAATACATCATTGAATACATTAAAAGGCGAATGTGACTCGATAAGCTTTGACCTTCAGATAAAAAGTTATGGACGATCAAGAATGATGACGAGGAACCCCACGATGTAGGAGTCACATACCATCTTCATTGTCCCCTATATAATGGCTGCTGATTCATTTCTGGAACTTTGGTTGCGATCTATTATTCTTGAAATGTTTAGGGATAGGGATTTTACAGATGAGAAAAACAGAACCAGAGGATTAAAATACTTAAAATCCCCTTACTTTCCAGAATTTTATGCAAATTTTCGAATTTTCTTTTTTTAGAGATAATTTTTAAATCCCTATATTTTTTCTGTTCTCAAGGTGCCTTGGGAACTCTTATTTAGATTTCTCTATCATCCATTAATTGATTAATTAATTTAACCTTTTATTCGATACGCATGGTATTTGATTCAACAGGTAGTGCAGCTGAAAATGAATTTTAAAATCCCGTATTTTTTAATAATGAATATGGTTTAAAGATTAAAAATTGTATTTCTGGAATGATATTAATAATATATAAAATCTCATTTTTAAAATTTATAACGAATCATTCTTCAAAAAAGTACTTCTTTTCTGTTATGACACAGGCAGTCTCAGCTTCAGTACGAAATGTTCGAATAGTCGAACTTATTTTATATCAGTGATGTACGAGAGAAAAAATGAGACATCAACAATATTTAAAATGTTATTAACAATGATCTATTTTTATGGTGCTATTTCTGTGCGTCCGTTCTTCAATTGGCAGTGAAGTGGTTGTTTGCAGTTTTCTGCAACTTCAGCAGTAAAAATCAGTTATTGTAAGCGATATCATCTTAAGGAAGTTGGATTTTAATGGCACAAATGCCAAACACGGCTATGCTGCGTTAAACACATCTTATCTTAATACAAAAGTGATAAAAAAATTTCTAAATGAACTGAATGCATGCAAACATTGGAAATAAGACTGTGTAATTCTACTTGCAACGAACCATTTCCGATTGCGTTCGAAACCTGCCTTCCGTCAGTTACTGAATACAACAGGAAATGGGTTGCATAGAAAATATTTCAGAGGCATCCTTTTCGACTTTCAAAAAATCAACCCTATCCCCTTCTCGAGTGGCAGCGTATTGTAATCCAATTCGAAAAAGAGAAAAACTCTTCTATTGTTCAAACAGACCCTTGAAAGCTTTCTTTTTTCAACAGAAAAAAGCACTCTGCTGTTCTAGAGTACACAAATGAAGACTAGGCGAGAGAAGGGGGGGGGAAAGGAACTTAACTGCAACCGTAAAACGAATTCCACGAGCGGTATATCGGGTGTTTGTAGAGCACCGGAGAGAAGGGCGTATAAGAACGAAGAACACTTCGATGCATTTGAGGGAGGCTATCAAAACCATCTGCTGTTTGTCAGCAAATCAATAAGATGATGTCCCGTCTGATAGGCACTCCATATTGCTATTTTCCTTTTACATTCGTGGGTACCTTTAAAATCCATCGATGTTTCCTTCTTTATTTTATTGTGCTCACTTATTTACACCAGTCAAGAATGAAGGCACCGACTTTATTGCATTGAAAAGGAAATATCAATTAATGCCTGTCAGAGGATTTTTTTTTATCTTGAGTATTGAAACGACAGAAACTGTTTGTGGAGTTTTTAAGTTTATTTTTCTTCTCGACAAGATAGCTTGACTCTAACAGGAAAATCGATAATAGTGCTAAGAGGATACGAAATGTGATGACAGTTGCATCATACGGGCATCCGGACATGGCATCTTTATGTATGTGTTTGAGAAAATAGAATTGTATGACTAGCATTTAAAGGTTTAAAACGGCTTTAAAGCATTTACTGGACAAATAAAAAAATTAATGTGACTGCCCAAATTATAATATTAGAAACAAAATTCAAGTGGCTTTAAGGAGAAGATGACTCGGATCTTAATATAAATATCGAAAAATTGACTAATCGACATGGTAACCTTCCTTAAGTTTGGAGACTATTAAATTAATAGATTGGCATAGAGAATAAATGCAAGAATAAAAAATTTTCTAACTAAAAATAGGCTTTCTAGTGCGTGTTAACTAACTCAATAGATGGCACTGAGGCCCTCCAACTATTACTTTGAATGACGAAGCACTTGAAGCAAAAGCAGCTCTAGACGCGCGAAGCTCCAGCTTAGGCTTGGAGTAATGCCTTTTATGAAGAGTGGGTTTACCCAATGCCGGGGTGCCCTTTCTTTGTTGTTTTAATAAATTTGGTTTGTGAGTGATCTTTTATAATTTGAGTTGTGTAGGTGTAATTCATCTTAAATTGGTAGTATAATTTATTGTTTTATTTCTGTGAAAATTGGTTAGCTCTAAGGCCTCAATTTCAGGGGATTTCTCGAGGAATCAATATTGCTGGGCAAAAGTCAGACCCCTCACAGAAAAAATCCCTTGTTTGAATCCCTGCATGAGGGTGACCCTTGAAAAAGTCTTCAGGCTGGATTCATAATTTCTTTTTTTCCTATTGACTTAATGATTTTACTATATTTGGTTAAGTTCATCTGGGTTTTAGTGGTAGTAGCATCAGAGCTCTCTAAATTCAAATAAATAAAACAAAGTATCTTTTTCAGTTTGATTCGGAAATATTTTTTTTATTTTGATTAAGAAATAAATTTTAATAAAAAATTTCCTAATGTTTTAATTTTTAATTTTTCTTTTCTATGTTTTTTATGAAATATTGATAAAAAAATAAATGATGCAAATTTTTTAAAAAAATTATCCAAATTTTTATGAAATAAGCAAAAAAAAAAATCTTTCTTCCGCATTGTCTTTTTAATTACTCTCTTACTCGCTCTTTTCGCTATCAAGACAGAAAGAAAAACATTCCTCAGTAGGAAGGCACAAGATTAAAAAAATGTAACAATTACAGCATTTAACTTTTATTTTAATACATAATGAAGACATAATTTTAATACATAATGAAGACATAATTTTAATACATAATGAAGACAT
>JAOUZG010035641.1:19329-44543 GCA_026289955.1 Argiope argentata
ATTTTAATACATAATGAAGACATAATTTTAATACATAATGAAGACATTTTCATTGCTATATGATAGATTCTTAATATTGCTTTTATCAGTTATTTTGTTAAAAAAAATTTGGTCAGTATTTTTATTACAATAAGTAGGAAAATTATATAAATACATAAAGCAGTTTTTCTAAAAGAATAAGCAAACAATAAAAAATAATGTCACCATTTAATCTAAAAATGGCATTTAGGATAAAATTTCTCGATTGCACTGCATTAAAAAACTTTTAGACTAGAAGTAAAATGTTTAGATTTTTTTATATAACTTACTTAATGTACTTAGAATTTTAGGGCAACTATAAAGTTTTGATTAATTTTACTTTTAAAAATACTGGCATTTCTGTACAATCCTCTTCTAAAAATTATAAAAATTTATTTATTATAAAATATTTGTTCCTAGCTATATAAATCCATTTTATTAGTAGAATTATTATCTTTTTATTCTACAATCAATGTTACAAAAACTTATTAAATCGCTATTCGCTTCCATTTCATTCTGGCATGAAACTGGAATCTTTGACTGAAACAGGAACATTTTCTTATTTCATGCACATAAAACCGAATTAGAATCAGTTTTAGGTGAATTGGTTGTGCTCAATGCAAGGTTGAGATCATTTTTCACTTATTAAAGAAATTAATTATCCACCACTGAAAGAAGCAACTTCTGGAATTGAACGGAATAGCACATTTCAAGTGTAAAAGTACGGAAGAAGTTCGCAGACGCATTAATGTTATAAAATTCTAGAAACAATTTATTCACCCCAATTTATGCTTTGATAAAAAAATTATGTTTTAAAATATTTGACCAAATTGAAGGCGTATTTAACCAAAATTCTGAAAAAGAAATACCAATAATTACAAAACCTTTAATACCTCTCACAAAAATATTGATTTTTAATGATTCTTTTAATCGAAGAGAAAACCGGTTTTAAATACCAACTCTATATTTTAGATATCGTTATCATATGGCTCATTCAATATCGATATCAATAACAATAGGTCACATTATTGCCGATTGTTATCATGTAACATAAAATCAGCTAAATAATATGTCAATTTTTTTATCTGCTATTCCCAAGATGGACACTTTGAATGATAGAATTCTTCTCACTCCCCAGAATTTCGAATCGAAACAAGATTTAAAAATTAGATTGTTGCTAACTTCTTTATAATTAAATTTTGACCAAATTTTAAAAGAACGTGTCTGTACTTCAATATTTCATTACTCTATACAGCAATAATTCTCTATTTCATGTTCAAAACTACAGTTAGGATTATGGCTTTTTGTTATTAATTGCTTTCGGTAAAATGACGAGAATAACTCGTCACTGGTTTTTTTATACCATATAGCACAATGACGAGCTATACTCGTCTAGCACTTTTATTACATATGTTAATATCTTAGATCATTATCACATAGTTTACCATTAGTTTTTCTTGGTAAAATTTACAGCCAAATTGTTGTTATTCGGTGGAATTCATTTTCCTAAACCTTATTGTGAACATCTGTCTTACAAAACGAAGAACATGCAATGCAAATAAACACCGTAACGAACCGTAAAGCTAGATAATAACCCAACAATAGGTAAAAATACAAAACGAACTTTATCTAAAATAATTAATTGGCTATTTCATGCACCATTTTTCATCCTTAAATTTTACTGAAAAAGTTTAAACGACGGTCCTTTCAATATTTTCATCACTCATACTTCAAATACTGCTTGAAAAAAAGCACGCACCATCTCTGAAGTATTGAATATGGATGGGTAACGGAACAATTGCTTACACTAACACTACTATCACTGATATGGATATTTATATCCTGAGTATCAAATAGTTCAGAAGACCTTCCTACTGAAACACGTTTACAATTGTACAAATAAAAGTTTTTTTAAAAACATCTTACTATTTTTTGTTTCTGTAATTCTCACCCTCAGTTATCCGACGTTTAAACAAATAGTTTTAAATTCCCAGCCCCACCCCAACCGCCAGCACGTCCCCTTCTAATGTTCTTCCTCTCTGCACATCGGGAGCTGCAGAAGGGGTGGATGTGTGAGTGAGGGGAGGGTGGACGCCAGTGCCAGTGTCAGCTGTACTTGATAAACGGTCCGTGAGATAATCAGTAGCCTCTCACACACTCTGGTATTTTTCGGCTCAGGCCACGGCCATCCTCGCATCGTGTCCGGGTGTTGGAGAGCCGCCCTCTGCCACGCACTCGGTATTAATGCGACTTCGGGGCTTACGCTTCCATCGGCAGTCGGATTGGAAAGAATTTGGTTTCAAGGCAGATGCATTTCCTTCAAAGAAATAATAATAATAGAATCGTGGATGTTGTTCAATGTATGGTAGAGAATGGGCAAAGAAATTTTACAGTGAATGTTTGATGCGTTGTTTTATTACAAGGAAAAATTTAAGATGATTGATTTATATTTCAACGTGCCAAGAATTCGATTTCAACCTTTGTTCAATTGTTTTGCTAACGACTGTCGATAATTCTGTCTAAGGCTGACAACATGTGAAAAGCTACACAATGCATTAATCCATCGAATAATTTTTGGAAACCGTACTTAATATGATCTGTTTCAGCTTTTATTTTCGTTCAATTTCAGCTAAATTACAGTTTAGAAATTCAGAAATTTATTCACTCTCAATGACAATTTTCTATTTTCAGTTAATAGATTAAACAAATCAAATTTATTTTCTAAAACAGTGGCGCCATTTGATAGCGAATAAGGCCAGAATATATAAAGCAATGAATTATAATTTAAGGATAAATAAAAAACAAAAAAAAATAGAATACTTTTGAATCATAGGAATAAAAATGCGTTATTATTATTTGCAATTTGAGTTTCAAAGAAGAAGGAATTTAGTAAGCGTTTAAGATATTTAAAGATTTTACTGATTTGATCTAAAATTTCTTACAGATGTTAGAATTTTGTTTGAAGATTATATTCAGCTTATTCCATTCATGCAGCTTATGTCCTCCCAGAGTCCTTTTTTTTTCTACATCCATAGACAGGGATAGACATAATTCTGTAGAAACTGAAAGACTAATGTTAGGCGCTTGCGTGCATTTTCATAAGCGACATCTATTGGTGTGAAGTTTCTATATAAGCGAAATGATTTTGGATTTTATCAATTTATTATAATGTTATTGTTATCATTTTGAAAGTATTACTGAGTTATTCAGTGTATAAAACTCCCAATTATGAAAAGCTCCCAATAGTATTTTCAACATTCTTATGGTGATGCGGCTCCGTCATATCCCAATTATCGATTTTGGTTCCATCGATTTAAGAAAGGCGAATGCGATGCAAAAGACTGACATCGTCTTAGGTAATGAATTCGGAGGGAAAAAATTCGAAAACGATTACTTGCAAGATTTATAGGACAAAAATAAAAAATAGTTGCAGAAAATGATGAAAAATATATTGATTGATGTACATTGCATTCATTTTTTAAAATAAATGCCTTTATAAAGGGAACAAATGGTTAAAATACAAGTACATCTAATAGTTTCACTATCACCACGGTCTACAATTTTAGGTAATACAGCCCACTTTAACTAGCAATGCTTTTTATAAGAAGATATAGAACAGTAGCAATAAGTGAATGAAGATAAATTAATGTACCAGTCAAAAAAACTGAATGGCTTAAACATTTCCTTTCAGATCTTAAGTTTTGAAGTGAAAAAAAAACCTAAGAGGCGCAACACTTCCCACGAGATATCAAAAATTTTCAATATCTATAAGCTTATCTGCATATGTCTCGTTCAAATGTATTCGTGGGAGCGAAATGAAGGCATAGAAAAATGCGCATCAAAATAGGTGCAAGTGAAAATTATAATGGATGAGTGCAATATCCAAGAGCCCCCCCTCTCTGTTAGTAAATTTCAAAAAATGCCGATTGAATTATATTCCCCAAAGCGTGAGTGACAGTCGCACTCGATCATCTCCCTTTCTCAGAAATGCGTCGAGAAAATAGATTAAGATGCCAAAATGATAAAATAGTACTAACTGGGATGTCGAAATTGATGAATGATAGAATGCTGGTAACGCATTACCCTTAATCTGCTTTAAACAAAAACACGACGAATGAAGAAAAGGGATTTCCCGCCAACTCTTCTTTCTTTCTTTCTTTCCTGCTTGGCGACGTATTAATCGCATCTGGGAAGAGTTGTCATAGAAACGGAAGGGAAATGCATTTATAGAAATAGAATTTGAATGTTGTTTACTTTCATATATCACGGAAATGGTACTTTTTTTTCTGTAAACTTTGATGGATCGCAGGAGAAAACGCCAAATAAGTCAAAGTCGAACGATGTATTAATGGCCGAAAGGAAAGAGGGAGAAGGTGACAGAGGGAAAAATAATTTCTGGCAAAGTGCAAACGGGGGTTGAATTCATCTCGTGAGAAAGGCAGAAATTTCAGATATCATTTTTGCAAGCCAGTTAGAGAGAAAAGGGTAACAAAGAATTATACATTTAAACTGTATCTAATTTTGGAAATTAAAATGTCCCCAAAAAATTATATCTGTATGGTAGGATTTTCTGCTTAACACTGTAATTTGATGCACGTGGTAATTAATTCAACTTTGGAATTTTAGTGGAGTAGCAAAAGGGCTTTGATCCGTGCAAGTCATCAAGTGAGTTTTGATCATCTTTTCAACAGACTTTTAAATACCGATTAATATAGCCTGCCTAACAGCTCTCAAAGCAAATACAATATCTCAAAAATGCAAACTGGAATTGTGTTATTTCATTTTATGTTTAGATTGTAAATATCGAATTTTAAACTGAACCCGCCAGAAAGTAAATTAACAGTTTACATGTCTGTATGTAGCCATGACAACTGTAAATTACTATAAGCTAGAAAAGAAACGCTGTGCATAGAACTAGCTTCAGATACATATCGAATTTCGAATAAATCAATTTCCAAGAATCTCATTTCATTATAAGACGAAGCTAAAACTATAGAAACTAACTATGTAATGGATTTGAAAATAACACACTCCCCGTTTGTTTGTTTTTTTATCTTCGTCGTCTTTCCAGAAAATTGCGATGTTTTACGTTGGATAAGCCTCTTATTTTTCAATAAATTGAACGAGGTAATTCAAAAGAGGATTAGATTAAAACAGTCCACTTCTGCCAAAATTAATAAATAATAAATTAATTCATTCTTTTGTGCTTCGTGTCTTACTGCAAAGAATATTTTATAAAATATATTCACTAATGAAAAATTACGAATGTTATAAGTCCTATAGGCAAAGCATTTTCTTTACAAAGGTGGAATGTTACTTGATACCTGAAAGTTGCTTTTTTAGCAAAAAAGCAACACCCGCATAAATGGAAAGAAACTATTGTTGCTACTTATGGCACTTGCCATGGACAAGCCCCGCTGATACATCAGCAGATTTTAAGCCGGAAATATACGTATCTTGTTTTACAAGTAGCGCCATCTAGGACCAAGAGTACGACTTAGCTACACACACGTCACAACCCTTTTTAGGGGGCGGACTACATTCATGCAAATTCATTCATTCTTCTCAGATCGTAATTTAGACCTGGAACAGGGAACAATAACCCCTGGCCCAGTACCCCCAGTGATATTACTCTCGATATGGAGGACTTTGCGATCACGAACAGATTTAACGAGCGCCAATCGCCGCACTCGGGGATTCTTTTGGCCGGTGAGCTTCGAGCCCGTAACCTAAGGAGTACGAGTCCAACGCTCTACCAACCAGGCCATCCCGGCCCGCAAAGAAACTATTAAAGTTTGTTTAATCTGTTTTAAGAAACCCTTAAACAGATTAAACAAACTCAAGCTGCGATAGAGAATAATAATATAATCCTGAAGAGCTGATTAGACTTGCTGGATTACCTTGACGGTGAACTACCCCGACGGTGATTTTTTTCGAATCACTCTGAAAGCATTCCAGTGAATTGTGCGTTGCTCTTTATTGCATATTCGAAGGAATAAAGAGCATAAAAATTTTAATCATGCAAAGTTTACCATAAATAAATTGCGGAATTTTGTGATGGGGCCTCTAAATTGGATGGATAGTAGAAAGCTCATTTTAGATATGTTTTGATTTACTTTCATAAATAGGGAAACATAAAGAATTAAAGAAATTTTCAAATTCAAAAAGTTTGAAAATAATCAATTAATATTTCCCCTAACCAATAACTGTAGTTTAAAAGGGTTTTTTGTTGTAAAGGGTTTTTTGTTGATTTCAAATTCTTTTTACTTTAAAAGCGCTTTGAAGAAAGGAATGCATTTTCACAAATGCATATCAGTTGTTGGTTAGAAGAAAGACACTTCATGGTAACACTCAGTAAGTTTTCGATCCTGAACGAGTAAAAATTGGTTAAATGTGCACTTTTTATACAATATTCTGAAAGTATAATGAACCTTCAATAATTAAGTTCCAACAAATTTGAGAAGGAAATAAGCAATGAAATTAAAATGAGTTATTTTTTGTAAATTTGTAAATGTTAAGCAGTGTTGCGGAGTATGAAACTATTTCGATTTTTTTGAATTTTTGATATTTTTGATTTTATAGAAATTTTAAAATGAAATGACTTCCTAGACAATAATACGATCAATCTTCACAAAAAATTGGTCATACTACAATATTTTCTCTCCTCTTTTCATAAATCATAATTGATTTTCAAGATTTATTTATGAGCCGTATTACATGGACAACATTGCGTGACATAAGTTTTCCAAAAGTATTTTTTGGGTAATATTAGCGAATAAGTTTTTTAAAAAGAGAACCATTTTAATTATTTTTGTCAATGAAAAATTAGCAATTTAATTAAATGCTACAAACCTTTACTGAAATATTTGTACTTCAGTACTTCTAATCCAACATTTAAGCCTTTACAACCACATCAAATGTTTATAACAAATTTTAAAGTTTTAACTTATCAAAAAAGATTTTGGAGTAAATGTTTTATGCAAAAAATAAAAATATATTCGATTTTGGCAATCGGCGGAATCCCGATAAAAAATTTATTTTTTTTATTAAAATCAGACAATTGATTTAAACCAAAGAATTTCAAAGACTCTTTACTTTTCGAAAGACTACAGATTAGCCCAAAAAAATTTCTACCATTGGGAATGATATCTCTTAAAGATTCTCATACACTCTATAATAAAACTACTGTCTCCTTTCTCTTTTGCGAATGATCATTAAGGCAAGACAGTGAATAACATGAGCGTTCAATTTTTTATTTTTCCTAATCCTATGCAGAACATTTATATGCCTTGTAGTATAATAAATAAAATTTGTATTTAAACATTCATTGCATGGCACGGGAAAAATAGGAACTAATGTCATGTACAATTGTTAATGTTTTTGCCATGAAACTAGTGCGACAACTCCGACAATTGTTTTAGTGATTGATTAATGACAGCCTTTGATGCACTAACATCAAAAAATCAAAATGTAATTTTTTAACGATGGACTTATCTTTTCCATCCCGATTGAAACTGAAATTTGCCACAGAATTACAAATAGTTTTATAATATTCACTTGCATTCAGGCCGCCGAACAGACTAACAGCTACAGAGATTGTTCAAAATGTGAAGGAAATTAACAAGTTTTATAAAAAGTTCCTATACAAACTTTCATCTATCTAATTCAAAGAGTTTCTGAATTATTGTATTCACAGACAAATAGACTTATTCCAAAAATGATTAATTGTCGTATTCACAGACAAATGTTGAATAGACCCATTCCAAAATTGTTGATTTATTGTATTCACAAACAAATAGAACCATTCCAAAAATGATTAATTGTTGTATTCACAGACAAATGTTGAATAGACCCATTCCAAAATTGTTGATTTATTGTATTCAGAGACCCATTCCAAAAATGTGATGGAATCGTGGTTTGAAAATGTGATGGAATTGTGATTCTTTGAAATCTCGAATTCTAATTTTATGACGATTATAATGAATACTTCTATACGAAATGCGCGAGGAAGTAAAAAGTGAGAGAAAAATATTTTTGCGCAAACCACTTTTTTTCCCAATATAAGAAACAAAACTGAATTAAAATTCTGAAGTTTCAACTTAAATATATGTTTGCAGCATAAAATATAATGGTAGATATTTTGAACTAAATATTTGAATCACCATAAATTATTTAAATGATAGTTAAATTTTGAATCAGTTTTTAAATAACACCTGAAATAGAAACAATCTTCTTATTAAAAATTAATAATATAGAGATATTAATTGATAAGGATTTTGACGTAAATTCAGCATTTTTACCGAATTGATTACGAAAATACGCATTTTGAAGGCCTTCTTACTGGTCAACTGACACGACATTTTTACAGAAAAGTGAATTTACCAAATTATTTATACTTGAACAGACAATCAGATAAATTCTCAGCGAAATAATTTCGTTCAAAATTTAATATAAATCTATACATTTGATCATAATTTCCTATCCAAATCTCTAACCATGCATGCTAAATGGTTTTGAGGAATCGCTTTCACAGATAGACAAACGTAACAGCAAAATTGAATAGTAAAGATTCGTCAGAATTTCAAATTCAAAATTTTTTGATGATTACAATACATTTTTTAATACTCTGATTAAAAAAACGTTTTTAAAAAATGCATTAAATCAGTTCATCTGGAAAAAAATACCAAATATTACATTTAAGAAAAATGTTATGCCATTTTGGAAGCCAGAAGTTCTTGCAGAGAATACGAAATTAGGAAACAATTAAAAATAGCACTGTCTAATTTCATCGGTTAGTTAATTAATGAAAGTGGTTCAAAGTTGACTATAAGCTGAAGAGTGGAGGATGCTATAATTATAATACTTTTCATCATCTGATGTTCTTTGATCGACATGAAAGTCATAACAAGCGATGTTCGCGATAGAGAGTTGTATTTTTTTTTCGTGCTGCAATATTGCATACCTCGTTTGTAATTGAAAACCACCCATCCATATTAATCAAAGAATGTTAACCATTCACCCAAAAATCCATCAGCCATCACCTCTCAACAACTAATTGCTTTTTAGCATCTTAATGGGGAATTAAATAGGGTTTGAGGCAGAGGCGGCAGTTGAAATCCTTAAATTTCAATTACTAACACTTTCAGTGTGAACTGGTTAACTGAGCGTGCTGGTTAATGTTCTGTGCCCCAACTCTGCTCTTTCCGCCCCATTAGCGGAAACAGAAATTAAGTTTATTTTCGCTACATAAATAAGACCTGGCAGAATCATTAATGCTGTTATCATCGGTGCATTAGCGCAGAACGGGCAGAAATTTCCCTCCAGCATTCGCCTGACGAGAGCCTGAATGCCCGGCCCTCTTTTTCACAGCACTCGGGCGGAATGTTCTCAAGATGAATGTTTCCGAAGTAATTTATTGTAGCCTATGCTGAAAAGACGCAGCACTCGACTACTTTTAAGAAAGACCTTTGAGATGTCGGAGGGAAATATAAGACAAGAAAAGACAATGGAAATGTCGATAGATATATAAGTGTTTCCTATAAGTCTACTACAAAGACAACGGGATCATTCTCCATTCGACTTTTTTATGTATCCATCCATATGGTGCGTTTTGGGACTCGTGGTATGATGAAGAAAGCCAAGTGTGCAGTTCTCCAACATTTGACCGGACTCTACAATTTTTTGAGACAAAATTTCATGCCAAATTCATATTATGTAGATCGTATATCTTTAATTTCTTTCTTGCGAATTAAACAATGGGAAAAATACTGCGATTGATAAAATATGATTTTGAATATCTATACAATTCAAACTTCTATGAGCTCTCAAAATACCTTTGGAATAAAAACCTTTTGTCTGTGTATTTGCGAACGTGATACAATAGAAAACATGAGTTAAGTGAGTGAAATTTAGTATGTAAATCTTTTCCCAAAATATATAAATTTCTATTTAATTTTATACGAGAAACTATTCAAAGGAAGTTTCAACTCAACTCTCTATGTATAGCTGGAAAGACTCAATTCTGGAATTTGGAGTTTGGGGCTGTTGTTGTTTTGATTTTAAGTTTGAGTAAAACCAGAATTCGAATTGAGTTTGTGTTTGCGTTTAGAAGTCTTTTATTACAATTCAGAAGTGCGATGAACTGGACATTTTATTTTTCGATTCCATGTAAAGAACAAAATGCCGTTTTTAATGCGAATTCGTAAAGAACCTTTACATTTCGTACTCAAAGAATTATCCGGAAATGTTACATCTAGTGGCTTGAAAATTTCAGATTTGATTAAATAGTAAGAACTGTGATGAAGAAATAGTAAGCCGAATTATTGGTACTTTGATTCAAGAAGCACAATTGGGTCGACAAGCCAGGGGAGAAGAGCCCAAAAGACAAGCCGAGCGAGAAGTCGGAAGAAAAGGCAAATGCGATGAAGCCAGAGACAAGACAGGGAAGATTCAGAAATAAAATATGTTTTGTGACTTAAAAAATTACAGCTTACTGATAAAACTTCAAATTGTGTTGGCTCATAATTATTACCATCAGCACCAAAAGTTGATTGGCAGTCACATTTGAGTAAAATTTGCACTGATAGTGAAGACATGTATGTAGCTCCTTTTTTTTAAAAAAATACAAATGGTAAATACGTTGTGGATGGCAGCTTAGCTAATCATCTACCAAATGAAATTGTGCAAATGATTAAGAGAGAACCAGAAGAACAATCTGAAAATTATAAGAATGTAAAGTCACTTTTACTTAAACAATAAAAATCATCATCAGTATCGAAGAAGAAAATACAAGTGGTCTTATGGATACCACAGCTGATATACACTGAAGTGACAAAAGTCATGGAATAGCAATATGCAAATATACAGATGGCTGTAGTATCGCAGCGAAAAAGTATAAATGCGCAGTTCGTTTTCCAGAGCTTTCATTTGTGTTCAAGTTATTCATGTGAACAGGTTTCTCGTGATTTATGGCGGCACGACGAGAATTAACAGACTTTGAACGTGCAATATTAGTTGGAGCTAGATCGTTAGTGAATTCAACATTTCGAGATCCACAGTATCAAGAGTGTGCCGAGAGTATGAAATTTCAGGCATCACATCCCATCATGGACAGTGCAATGGGCGACCACCTGCACTTAACGGCCGAGACCGCCGACGTCTGTGTAGAATGGTCAATGTTAATAGACAAGCAACACTTCGTCAAATAACTGCAGGAATCAATGTGGGACGTACGAGGGACGTGTCCGATAGGACTGTGCGGCGAAATTTGTCTTTTTTGGGCTATGACAGCAGAAGACCGACTCGAGTGCCTTTACTAACAGCACGACATCGCCTGCAGCGACTCTCCTGGGCTCGTGAGCATATCGACTGGTCCCTAGACCAGTGGAAAACCGTGGCGTGGTCAGATGAGTCACGATTTCAGTTGTTACGAGCTGATGGTAGAGTTTGAGTGTGGCGCAGACCCCACGAAGCCATGGACCCAAACTATCAGCAAGGCACTATTCAAGCTGGTGGTGGCTGCATAATGGTGTGGGCTGTTTTTAAATGGCATGCACTCGGTATTCTGGTGCAACTGAACCGATCATTGACTGGAAATGGTTATGTTCAGCTGCTTGCAGATCACTTGCAGCCATTCATGGACTTCACGTACTCACACAACGATGGGATTTTTATGGATGACAATGCGCCATGTCACCGGGCCAGAACTGTTCGCGATTGGTTTGAAGAACATTCCGGACAATTCCAGCGCATGATCTGGCCACCTAGATCGCCCGATATGAATTCCATCGAGCATTTATGGGACATCATCGAAAGGTCCGTTCGTGCCCAAACTCCTGCACCATCCACAATTATGGACGTCTATACAGACAGCATGGCTCAATATTCCTACAGAGGACTTCCAACGACTTGTGGACTCCATGACACGTCGAGTTGTTGCACTTCGTTGGGCAAAAGGAGGACCGACACGATATTAACAGTCATCCCATGACTTTTTTTACTTGAGTGTATGTGTGTGTTGAAATATATTTTTGCTCAACAGTTAAATAAAACAGAAACAGAAAAATTACCATTCCAATAAGAGATATTGGTAGTATGAAAGAATCACACGGAATCATTATTGTTAATGTGATTATAGACAAAGTAAAGCTACTTGAAGTGTTATTTTGTATTGTAAATGATGATACTTTTGAGTGTATAGTTATAGTTCAAAATCAAGGGCGATCCAAATTAGTTCATATTGATGAGTTGAGTTTTTTATGTGATTTTCAAACACATGACATGCCTAATAGAGCAGTGTTAAGGATTCTGAATGAATTTATGATTGAACCACGCACAGTTCAATGGGTCATTTTCAGTGAGGATAGAAAAAATGATGGATATGTATCCTACAGTACTCAAGACAATGAGTCTGATTGTGTGACTTTGGTTGTATATGATGGCAAGTTTCTGCAGTGTATCCAAGCAATCTGCATTTAAAGCCTTAGAAAAATCATGCAATTTTTATGGGAAATTGTATTCCTGAGAGAAAAAGTAACTTTATTGTTGAAGAGAAAATGATTTAAATGCCTACTGTACTTTTAACAAAAGAAATTTTACTAAATTTTATCGATTTCTGTCAAAAAGTTTGTCAAATTTGGTCCATCCATAAAGGAAGAACAGTAACAAATTTTATGCAAGTTTTTAAATATGAATTTATACTGGGTTTTGCACTAAAGTCAGATGAACTAGGCTGACAGCATAACAATGCATATAATTGAGACTCTAAGTAACAAACCTGCATTTCGTTCACCATATCGAGCATCTAACTATGAAAGGCAAATTTTAAGATAAATAATTCAAGAATTGAAATTTACATGCTGTCACCCGGGATAGTTGAACAGAATATAGTAGTTCAAGTTTGCTGTTATTAAAGAAATCAAGCGACAAAAGAATGGCAATTGCTTTCAAACAATTACAGATTTCCGCTCCCATGCATGGATGATTTTCTTGAGAGGCTTTCAGGTTTTAGTTTGTTCTGCATTTTTGATGCATGCCAAGGATTCTATCAGATACCCATGGAAGAGGGTTTAACTTCTCACTCACGAAAAGCAGCATTTACCACATCTGGTGGACATATAAGTCGACAGATTTATTTTTTCGATTGCGTCGAATGGACCTCCTATATTTCAATTAGCCTTGTCTTTGGCTCTAGGAGATTTGCTAGGGAGCGATTTTTCTTCTTTTGGGGACAACATATTCTTTGGTTCGACTAATAGAGAAGCTGTGACTAGTGCTTGAAAATTTGTTATATGCTGGAGTGCCATTGAAATGGTCTAAATGCGAGTTTGGGATGTCAGAAACTGGATATCTGGATTTTGTAATCGAAAAGATGGAATACGACCGGGTTCAAGAAAGATTGCTGCAGTTGCCGAGTTTCCTATAACCAAAGTTGAATTATGCCGTTTTCTTGGTTTAACTAATTTCTTTCGCCTTATATACGTTTCAGTTACTGAATCCCTTCAGAAAGCTACTAAGGGAAATTCCCTATTTTTATAAACTGTTGATCAAAATGAAGCAGTTGAAGACGTACGGTCTAAGTTAATATGAAGACTAGCATTAAAATTATTTGATCCCAAGGATGAAACTGAATGAATCACCGATACTAGTGTATTAGAAATAGCAGGAATGCTGTTTTAAAAAATATATAATTATGGATTTCAGTTAGCTTATTTTGAAAGCTGTCGAATCTCTCAGGAAGAAAAGTATCCAACCCGTTTGGAACTAATAGCTGCTGTCTGGTAGATGACTTGGCTTAAACCTCTCTTATTAGGTTCCCTTTCACATCGATCACTGATTGTTCAGCCTTAACATATTTATATACACAAAAAATGATCTCAGTTTTCAGGATGGACTGAACTATAAAGAAGAAAAGCAGGTGACTAAACACTTAGGTTTCATTAATAGTATAATTTATTGCATCCATCATAAATCTGGTGATGTATAGCAAAATATACGAAAACTGTTTGTAAGGCCTACATCAATGAGAAAGTACCCTGCAGTTTGCTTCCGGGTCTTTCCCGGTCATTTTGGAATAGAAGAGGTAAGTCGGCTGATGCGTAAACAATCCCCCCCCCATGTTTGTAATTTGTATGACAAGCTACACTAAGAAAGAATTAGACAGTATGCCAATATTCACAACTACCACTATCAAGTCAAGGCAAATTAAATTCTATATCGCCTGAAAGGCGGCGATTTGCAGTTATTCATTTGAATTTTCTTGATCCTTTTGTAACAAGTGCGACTAGGAATAAGAGACTGTTAGTATTTGTCGACAGTATGATTAAATTTTTTAGTCTTCTTCCTTGTCCTAGCTGTTCAACTGAGGAACTCAATGGACTCAAATTGCATTAAAATTTTCAAAGACCACAAGTTAATGGACAAGTCGAATGCATTAATCGATAACTCATTCCAATGATATTATCCAGTATTCAAACATAATCTCGTAAATATTGGGATAAAATATTGCTAGAATCCCCGAGTAAGTCAACTGGCTTGGTTTATTGAAGCTTGGGTTCATTCAAGCAAAACAAGAACCTTTGACTCCATTGCAGATAGAGAAAATTATTTTTGATAGCAAATTTTTAAGCAGCATTAATATAGTGTAGTGAGTTTGTGGAAGAAAATACATTTTCTATCGTTAACAAAATCATACGAATTTCGGTTGATTTACTTCTACTTTGAATGTAAACCATGCTTTGCTATTATTTTAATTATGAGTGGGAAAATCGGTTGAAATTCTTGTTTGGCTTCTGATAATTGTCAAGAATTGTTTTTGTTTCGGTCCTACCTAACTGATTCCATTCCATTCAAAGTCGGGCGACTTTGTTTTAATCTCGATTCAAAACAAAAGGGATTTCTCGCACCTTCCATATTTTGCTTTTTTATACTTGTGAGAATAGAAATTTAAAAACAGTTTTAAATTAAGTATTTGATGACTTTATATGTATTATATATATTTCTGCATATATAAATATTTTCAAAAATATGTTATAGAATATTATACAATTAAAAATTTTTTATAATATAAATATTTTTTTATTCTTTACCAGTATTATATAGATTTTAATATGATTTTGTATACTTGGTTTCACACACACACACACACCTTCACATAATCAATATCAAAATAGCAGTAAAAATTAATGTTTAGATATTAATTTAAAATAACTAAATTTGTAGCTAACTCATAGCGAAGGCATCATGATTACAAGATGTAATTTATTTTTTAGCATATTGAAAAGTAATTTCATTTTGTTCAAAGATTCTATTTTAATTTCTTAAACAATGTTTATTTTCTGTCACAAATACAACAAAAATAAATCCTGATTGTGAATTTTTATGTTAATCTATTGCATTTTGAGGCGCAATGAAAAAGAAAACTTTAAAATGATTTTTTTATCGCCGTTTGATGAGCTGGATTTTTAAATTTTGATATAAAGTCAAACACTTAATTTTATTTAAAGCTCTCTTTAATCTAATAACCTATAATTATAATACATTCAGCCGCAGAGAAACAGAACTGAGAGCAATTTTTTGCCCTCGAAAGAATTTAGAAATTCTTTCAAAATAAATCTACTCTCTGATCGTCTGCTCTCTATGCTGTATAGATAATAATATTGACTGGCTTAAATTATTCGGAATGCTTTTGAATCTCGTCTTCTATGTAATTTGTGTTCAATTCTCTAAAATGTAAATTTTGTCTGATCTCGAAACGTATTATTACGTATTCAGAATAATATTCTAACATCGTTCGATATGATAAAAAATGTTGCTCAAGCACTTTTGTTTGATGATGATTCTGACGTTTCAATAATGTTCAGCAGCTTAAATTTTTTCCCGCATTTTGGGAGTATTAGGAATATGCGTCAGATAAATTATTTTTTGATGGGGCCTTGCATTAAAGAATGATTTTTTTCCCTCCTTCATTGAGCTACGGTGAACGGGAGCTTAGGTTTCGGAACCGCAGACTTTAAATTTGAGCCCAAGCATCTTCTCACTGATGGGTACGAACGTTTGGGGAATCGACAACTCAGGTGCCATCCTTGTAATCTGACCATGGTCCAAAACAACCCTAGTATTACTTTAAAACGGGACGTTAATATAACTAAACCAAACCAATGAATTCTACATTTCATTTCGTTTTAAATCGATCTCAAAATAGGTCCCGATGTATGGAAATGTGGCGTCGCTGTTATTCACTTCTTGAGAAGAATACTTGTGATAATCTATTTTGCAGAAGTATCTTATAAAAAACATACATCGAAAAGCAACTCTTAACGAAAGCATAAGTCAAATGACGCTTTGAAAATGATCATTTTTCCTACATAGTTTAATTTGGATTAATTGAATCCATAATTTGATTTAATTCTTCAATTGTGGAAAAAAGTTCATTTCTAAAATTTCCTGTGGGGAATATTGAGAAATTTTCAGTTACATTCATAAGCGTGATAGTAAATTTATATGAAATTTTTTTTAAAAAAACTCCGAAATGCATCAAATTCCCCCACTCGAATTTCTCAAAAATTGTAATCCTCTCTCCAATTATCCATTTCTCATGCAGCAATAGATAAAGAGAATTCAAAACAGCTTGAGAGCATCTCCAAAATTTCCTTCACTGAGTTCTCTCACTGAAAACGCCGTCCAAATATTCAAAACTTTCACAGGTTCCCAAAATGTCTCTTTGATGTTCTTCCATCCGACTGGATCGAAACTGAAACCCGCTATTCTCCGTGATTAGCTGGGTTGGTGAAGCCATATCAAGTCTCCAGACATTTCCCGCGGGCACATTTCCCGGCAACCCTAGCCTAGCCATAGATCCGAAAACACCATCACCAATGGACTCACTCCGATCTTTACAGTTGCAGCACAAATACTGTCACCGTTTTCTGTGTCTCACACGCGAACCTGTAGCAAATAAAGATATATGGGAGGGTGGATGGCATACTTTGAAAAGTGTGATCCGCTTTAATTTCCCTTCGGTGCAGTTTGGCCCCAAAGTAGAGAGGGATATTATACCACGGAAAATCGTGGAGACAAGGAAGACATGGTTTTTCAAGGCTTTACCAATGAAAATTTTATCACACATCCATACAAGATTATTTAAGATTTTATAAGTACCTTTTTCGCCACAGTTCAATAATCATTTAACTAAAGTAATTTAGTTTGTCGTCTCGTCATTGCAGAATAAAATCGATTTATATTTATCAAGCTGCTAAAATCATACCAAAATGTGAATGAAGTTAAAATTTTGCTTTAAAATCTTTTTCAATTTAGATAGCTAAAGCTATAAACCATATAAAAGTCGATATATAGATCAGGTTTATATGGGCCACCCTCAAAGTGAGTCTGAGAATAATATATAAATAGATTCTCAATACTTACATATAGAAGTTCTCTGATAGTTTATATTAAATGTGAATTAAATGCATAATTCGAAAATTCCGGTCATGTCTCTGTTGAGCTTACTTTTGAATATTTACTTGATTTCAATTTATTGAATAGCATCTATGTATATAAAACATTAGTAGGTCGCAGAAACTGTATAATTGCTTGTTATTGAAAGGAAACAGTTAAAAACAGTTTGGACATTAGAACTGCTTATTATTGAAATGAAACAGTTAAATGTGAATCAATCGGTCCACCGACGGTAGATTTTATTCAAGACATTCTACAGTTGACAGTTCAATGCTTCGTTTATATAATTAATGGAATGTCTGAAAGAGAGCTCGCTTATTCATAAAAGTGAGGAAAAAAATATTAAAAAAAATACATCAAACTAACAAATTAATAAATAAAACTTCAAGCAGATTGCTTAATATATCGCGAAAATTAATTTGTTTAAATGTATACTGAAATTTTAAAAGAGATGGATTTTCAAATTTCTTCATTTTTATCTTTGAAATATTCATTTTAAAAAACAAATCGTTCATATTCTTTCTCGTTTGTTTGTGCAATATTTTATCTTCATAAAATAGGAGTTCATTGCAATCAATCACGGTAAATATAAATCGCTCCTAATAATATTCATTTTAGCTCTGAAAAATTTTCTCATTTTTCTCAAATTATCAGTGATAAATAATTCATGTAGGTAATGCCATGAAATGGAATAGTTAACGTTTATTCGACTCTCTCATTATTTTCATTCACATGGTTTTAGATTCATTTATTTGATCTAAATATTTAAATTAGTTCGATTATCACTACAAATATTGAAAATTATAATACGAATTTTTATCTGCCGATGCGCTTGAAATTGGATGTTTCTTACGCTTTGTTTCGATTCATTTATTGAATCGACTAATTTAAGGAAACTAATTAAGGATCGACTAATTTAAGGAACGAATAATCGACTAATTTAAGGAAAATTTGATCATATCAACTGTTTTCAACTGGCAGAGAATTTGCGAAAAAGATTATCTAAATATCCCCAAGTCTTAATATTAATAATGTAGAAATTAAAAACTAAACAGTAGAAAAAAATCTCTAGATTTCATTTTTAATACTAACAAAGGTGTGCTTTTTATTAAAATTTTCCTTTTGCTTTTTACCAATATATATAAAACTTATACTTCCATTTTTATAGTGGTACAGG
The DNA here is from genome assembly GCA_026289955.1 of Argiope argentata. NCBI lineage: Eukaryota > Metazoa > Arthropoda > Arachnida > Araneae > Araneidae > Argiope > Argiope argentata. The sequence goes on from JAOUZG010035641.1 coordinate 37,979, forward strand.
CAGGTTTTAGAATTGCTTTATAAATATTGACAGTTTCTTGAGAAACTTAAAATTAGATTGCTTATTTTCCAAACATTAAATACATTGGAAGCCTTCAACTATTAAAGAGTTGCAAAAATACATTTTATTTGCAAGCTAAAGAATTTTTTTTCCACAGAATAATCAAGCACACATTTTCTGAAATTTCAGATGGAATAAAAATTTATTTTCGGAAAACAATTTTAAGATTTTTCCGGTTTAATTTAGACAAATAATTCAAGAATTTTGATAGATTTCATAAAAGTCTAGAAATAAAAAAGGGACAGAGAAAAAAACGAAACAAAGAGGAAAAGCCTCAAAACTTTTACTTCAAAATTAAATTAATGTCATCAAAGTTCTAAATTTTTAGCGGCGCCGAATTTCTATCTCTTTTATGCATTTTTATTTTTCCTGTCCCGACCATGGCTCTATTTTGAATTTCAAAGCAACAGAAAACTTAGTTGGAAAAAAGATCTTTTAAAAGAGAATGTTTTCCTGGGTGAGAATAAAAAAGAATTTTCTCATCAGTTCATAAAAAAGAAACAGCGGCGGACTGCTGACGACGAGGTGAATAGAGAGACCGATCGTTGGCAATGGGCGGAATCGAAATTCCAGCTTTCAAGGAGATTAAAAACGAGAAACGATTTTCTTCGTAGTTTTCGAACCCATTCGACTCGGTGATAGAAAACAACTTTCAATCGTAAACAGCCGTGAGTCAGAATTAATGGGGGAACTGATTATAATAAACTGTCTGTCCCTTAGCAAATAAACAACCAAGGGAAATAAGAAGTCCGAACAGGAAAATTGCAGAAGATTCTAGTTTGAGCTGTCCTTCGAGAGTCAAGGAAATTAAAGGAAAGGAACTCGAGAAAACGCTTCCCGCTTTTGATCAGATTCGCCATTTTAGCAAATGGCAGGGAAGGTCGAGAACTTTTCTCGCAAATCAACATCTCAACAACATGTTTCTCTCTTCAAATGCGTGCGTTGTTGTAGGCGTTAAAAGTTCAACGTTCGAATCATTCTTTGTAGCAATGCCCCAGAAATTATGATGAATTATATTTCAATCCGAATTTTAAAAGTTTCATTGACATGGGAAAGATAATAAATCAAACACTTTTGATTTACAAAATGACGTTTTGAAATGCAATATTTTAGAGACTGAAAATATCATTCATGTTTTCAACTTTTTCGTAATCTTCTAATATTTCAAAAGATTTTTCAGTAAAAGGGAAGATATATTTTTAAAAATAAAATTACAGTGAAATACTTCGTTTATCCAGATTTATTAAAAATTTTCTTTCATATATTTTTAAATTTCTGCTCAACATTTAATACAATTTTTAAGAACTGAATTTTTTCTTTTTATCATAGATCAGTTATCGGATGCGCTACTGATCGATATATAATTAAACTTTCCAAATAATTTTTAATAAAAACAGAAAGAAATTAACTATATATTTAGAATATAAAATGAACCATAACGAAATTAATTACATTTTTAAAATATAAAATATAGAGTATCCATAATTAAACGACTCTACTTTAAAGTTAACTACAGGCGAAACTATTGTTCAGAAAATGAAATTTTGTTTAGGATATAATGAAGGGATGTGAATTGGTTTAAGGAAATAAAAAATAGTTCAAAATTTATGTATTATATTTTATAGTTCAAATTAAATCAGGAACAGTTTTTCAAATGAATTACACAGTTAGCATATTTTTGAGAAATTTAATTGCAAAAAAACATATTCAACATGACGGCCATCATTTTCCGCTACCATCTGGAATCGTAAGACAGCATGTTCAACAGTTGACCGCAGTATGCTCTGGGAAATAGTAAGAACGTGATTCGAGATGGTACTTTTTAAATCAGGTAAAGTATTTTGGATTATCACGACTTACCAGATTATTTAAATGTCCCCAAAGCCAAAAGTCACATGGATTCAGCTCTAGACTCCGGGTAGGGCAAAGATCACAAATGTGACGGCCGAAGACCCGTTATTATGTAAAATGATTATGGAGAACGTCCTTTACATAACGGCTCATTTGTGGAGGAGCTTCATTTTGCTTGCAAATTGGGCTCGAAAGGCATTGATGTGCTTGCGGGACAATTTTATTCTTAATTAATGATGCATATCACTGTAAGATGATCGAGCCTATTACCGGACCTCTCGCACTTAATTCCTCAAAGAAATTCGGGCAGAGAACAAATGATGCAGAAAACACCACACCACATCGCTACTTTCGGCGACTGCAAGTGAAATTGCAAGATTGAGTGTGGATTTTCTCGATCCTAAATTCGGCAGTTGTGAGTATTCACCGCACCATCCAAATGAAAGTGAGCTTCGTCTGTCCAGAGAATGCTCCCCGGCCATTCTGAATTAACCTCAAAACGAGCAAGAAACCGAAGTGAGAACTGATGTCGAAATCATTTGGAATCAACCTTTGTGCAAGATGAAGTTTGTGCGGATAGAATTGGAGATTACTCCGCATGATCTTCTGGACAATTAGACGAGGCATATCCAGTACATCCGAAACACTTCGGATGCTGGTACAAGCCTGTGCGTTTGAAGCTATGTCCTCTTCCACTTGAAGCGCAACTTTCTCTATTGCTTCTGCGGAAACAAATTTTCTTCCTCTTCCAAAACGAACCTTAAACGAACCTGTCTCTTCAAATTTAGCTATCATCAATCAAATATTTTTAATAGTCAATGGACCTTTTCGTATTCCTTTCAAAGTAAGATATTTCCGTAGAGCATCCTTTGAGGAATCATTGTTTTGTTGAAACAATTTAACTAACAGTAACTTAAGTTCGATCTGGTAACTGTAAAGACATTCTGATTAGCAATAGGGACATATTGAAATTTCAGCAAAAGTTTTTACGTTTTAAAACATATGCTGCATGACTTCGACAAAAATTTGTTTTTTTTTTAATTCATTTTCTTCGCTCATTCAAATCTTTTGTTAGAAAACTAATTTTTGAACAAGTTTTCATGCAAGTCTTTGTTATTTGCTCAAACAGATTCTCATACCTTTATTATGTCCTATACAAAATTTCATAAATAGTTTGGTCTGTAGACAACTTTCAAGTAGAGTCTTATAATTATGGACATCCTGTACATTACAACGAGATATTAAGAATATTTTTACGAAAAAAAAAATACTGTCTTGTTTTAGAGCTTTTACAAAATTATATTTGTTGCTACATATGAATATAGCGAAACTATTCACAGATGGTTAGTTATATTTCAATTGCAAAAACAATTACGAGAAATGAAAGTTTTTCAAAAAAAAAAGAAAAGAAAAGAAAGGTAAAGAAAAAGAAATCTCGAAGTTTAGAATCTGAAGTTTAATAGCTTTTTATAATTTTTTTGAGTAACCAGTTTTGAATGCTTTGATGTATTTATATTTAATCCTATGATTTTAAATGGGTACTTTTTGGGTCTATGATTTTTTTTCGTTATTAATGCCATTAATTTCTTTGAGCTGCTTTGATATATTAATTATGCATTATTATATTTGTTACACCATAACATTCTGTCATTCACATATAGAAATAATGTTTTTATGTAGTACATATATTCTTTTATATAATTATAGGCTTTTATATAATTACATATATTCATCTTTATCTTTACTTATAATAAAGCACAATGTGTGTGTGTCTGTTGGCGCTGTACAGACCAGACCGTTCAACATACAGCTACCAAATTTGGTATATGTATACTTTGGGGGGGAATGTGCAATTCGGAGCCCTTTTTCGAATTTTAAATTAAAATTGTAATAAATTAAAAAGTAAGCCAAATTTTTAAGTTTTTTTCGCTATAACTACCGAAAGTATTACAGTACAAAATTGATTTTTGCATCAAGTTAAAGCTCAAAAATTAGCGTTTAAACGGTACTGATGTTTTGACTTATAAATTAAAATTCTATTTTTACTAAATTTCTAAACATTTAATTTAATCGTATTTTTCAACAGTTTATTTCGCATAAAATAAAAATAAAATTTTATCTTCAGGAGGATCTAAAAAAAAACAAAAAAAAACAGTTTTAATAAAATGTTGCCATCACATTTTCAGAAGCTCTGATTTAAAAACATAAGTTAATTACTACCAAAAATAAAACCGAAAAATATAATTTCCATCACGTGATTATATGAAATGAAATAAATAGGAAATGTGCTATTTTTTAAACAATAAATGGAAGAAAAATTTTCTTGATAGTTTGCAATTTCAAAATTATTAATTAGATTATAGAATTAAAATAAATAAAAATAAAAAATAAAAATATATTACAAAAGTGCGTCAGTTGAAGCTGAAAAAGAATTTTTAGAAAAGCACCAAAAGATAATCTTCTGAGATCGAGATTAACTATGTAAATGTAAGAAATCTTAAACGAACTTGAAGATGACGTCCTTTAGAAGAAACGACGAACAAAAATTAATTGATAATAAGTAAAAGTAAAATATTTTTGCATTCGTGTTTTAAAAGTTTTTTTAAACAGTAAGATATGTCTTGAATTGTTACTTTTACTTATGTGAAGATTCTCTTTCGTGATTGTAATTTATCTCTACATTTTAAGGAATCATGCGAAATAAAAACGCATCTGCTTTCAACGAAGCGTACGTAATACTAAAACTTTACTGGTAAAAGCAGGTCAGCTATTTGAAAACGCATCTTTTTTCAAACAAGCATATGCAATAATTAACAATGTAAAATTTGTAAAATCAGATAAATATATTTTTTCCCGCATATTTCGGAGAGATCAAAACTTTCTAACCTAAACAACATCATGTTCACATGAGAAAAAATAAATCAACTATCATTCCAAATTAAACATATGAAAATGTCATTTTCAGCACATGTATGCATATAATGAAAAAATATGAAACATGATATTTTTGGAAAATAAATGCAACGAAACGTTTTCCATGATATTTTATAATACATATATCACTAATTCAGTTAAACAGTTTTATTTAAGGCAAATATGGCTTAACATCCACAAAACATCTTCTGTAATCGGAGACCAACATCTAATTTAACTTTTTTTGATAGACATACATCTCTTAACAAATGGTCTAAGCGAAATATATAATTAATAGCTTTATTGAAAAAATGCTGATGAATTACGACTTTTAAATTTTTACATATATCATATGCTCGTTGAATCATATTTAACAAAATATTCTAGAGACAATTAGTCCTTAAACTAAAAAAAAGTGTCACTCCAATCAACTAAATCAATCATCAAAGCTGATCGATCTCTGAAAATTTCATTATAACTATTACATAAAAACTGGCGAATAACTATTACATAAAAACTTCTCTAGAATAATTGGCCTAGATTATGAAAATGATGATTGTTCTAAACTTGTGATATTCAGAACTGAATAAATCAGCCAGATGTGATCGCAGAAGATATGTTTATTTACTTATTTAAAGTTGAAATTTTAAGAATATTTTACAGAATATGAATCTATAAGGCCAAAGGAATTGAAACCATATTTTTTGAAATATATTTATAAACCAAAAAAAATTATTATTGAGATTATTTATATACATCTAAAAATAAAATTAAAAGCTGAATGTTTTATTTAATCTTTGAAATGTTTGTGGAATAATTCTTTGAGATATTATAAATTATAAAAAAATTATAACCTTACAATTTATGTAGTGAACATAAAACTTCAATGTCGTACTATTCTGCTTTCAGTTCTTAGTCTTATTTAAAGACCTGCTTAGATTAAGTAAAGAGGTATTTATATTAATTGAAGTTTCATCATTTTCAATTTAATTTAAAAGTGGATTTTACGTGCACTGATAGAAAATCAGAGAGAGATGCGAAGTTCAAAGATCAGGACTGCTTAAGGCCTACATAATAGTATAAGTGAATTATTTGACTATCGAAATTTGAAGTTTAAAATTTTTTTCTGAAAAACTTATTTTGAGAAAAAGTAATATAAAAAAATTGACTGAACTCTTTATTCCGCACTAATATTGGCTAACCGACTGGTCGCCAAAGGCGGCTAGTTACAAATAAAAATAAACAGGTAATACAGTATCTAACTGCATATTGGTTTACATCATCTTATCATATATGCCTCTTATCAAACGAGATTTACAAATTAAATTCGCAATCACAATGGAATGATAAATTAATATAATTCGAATTAAATTATTCGAATAAACACGAATTTATTGTTCCTTTCCTTTTTTTTGTCGTTTTCAATTGAAGTTTGCAAAAGTCCTTTAATTGATAATAGAGGCGTTATACAGACTTGGTACATTAAAAAAATGTAGAACAAGTTTTATCAAGAAGAAATTAAATAAAAATTGTTTCTTAAAAAGCATCTTTATTAAAAAAATTTTTGTCTATTACCATTATTAATGAGTATTTATTTCATAAAAATTAACATGGAATTGAGATAGTGAAAGACCAAGATTTAGAGAATTGGATGTATATGCCACTGAATGTAGCAGCAATCCAAATAGGTTGCCGAAAACCAAATGTTTGGTTATTACTTAAACATATGCCAAGTGAATAT
>JAOUZG010035641.1:49543-74472 GCA_026289955.1 Argiope argentata
TATATATATATATATATATATTCTATGTTAACCCAATAGAAGTTCTATATGAAATGTTGCTTTCAAGCGGTGCAGAAAACACAAATGGACCATTTAGAGAAAGTTGGGGGGAGAGCACTTCCGCCAGGTGTTCTTAAGCATTCGAGCCATCACCGGTTTATGTCGGCATGTACAGAGCATCCATGAGAAGCCAAACGAGAAATCGACAAGAGGCATCCATAGAATTAAACGTTACATTTTTCTTGCTATTAATACGATTTTAAAACGTCATTCATATATTTATTTTAAATTTATGTTGTGTTATTTTTTTCGTGAGAAACTGAATCATGAATTCAGTTTTTTTTCTCTTTCAGATCTCATCAGGATAGAATCAGAATTAAATTTATCTCTGAAATGATAATTATATTCTGAATATTTCAAAATAATATTCTGACAGGGGATACTTTAAAGTGAATGATTGTTTAAAAAATGTAGTTCATTAGGGGTTGTGGAGATATTTGAATATTTTTTCCATAAGAAAATTCAATCCAATTTCTTTTAATCCGATCATTCTTTATCATAATTTAGAAATACCATAGGAAATAGTGTAAATTATTAATAAAATTATAGATTTATCAGCTAGAGCAAAATTTTTTTCATCATATGATATAAGATATTTTGTAAGTGAGTAATTTATCTACCATTCAATTAAATAAGTTTTATTTTTTCTCTCCAGTCACAACAATATCCAGGGTTTACATACACTTTCCTCGAATGATTTTTCTATTGAATAAAAAACCACTCTAAGTTCCATTCATAGATAAAGGCGGAATGAAATAATTCTTAATGATAATTTCCCATCCAGAAAAAGCACATTAATTTCCAAAGATAATTCATGTTTCGTTTAGCATAAATATTCGAAATATTATTAGCTACACTGCGTGCAAAACAACTAGCAAACAAATTAGTGGGAAGTGTACGTTGTTTCGTAACAGATGATAAAGCCATCCGCTTGTTATTTGAGATCCAACCATGAAAATTACGTTATTTTATCGGTAATTACTTAATCTATATGTAGCAGACGATCTTCACTTCGCGCTGCCATCGGAAGGAAACTAAATGAGTGCTCGTTTGCGGATGAGATCACTTATTTATTAGATCGCCTTCTCTTCCCTCACTAACTTTTTTGTCATCTGAACAAAAAGGTCTCTAGTGACTGTGATCGGAACTTTATTCGTTTATTTATTTTTCTATTTTCTTTCTTTCTTTCTTTTTGCATTAGAGTCTTGCAATAGAACAGCAGAACTAATTGCAAGACGGTAAAAACGATATTTTTTCTGCTTCAATGCTAGCAATCAATTTCCAGCACGAATTTGTTCATTTGGTAACATATTACAGAAACTGAAGCAAGAGAGGTCCAATCTGATTTAAATGTTTACTATGATGAGCCACTTTTTGTTTTATTCTACTGATTATTCCTTCGGGAATAATAAGAAAAAATCTCTCTTCCTTTTCTGGAAATCTTTATCCTAATAGAAGAGTTAAGGATAATAACAAAGGTAATGGTTCATGAAAGCTAACTTGATTTTTTATAGGCTGATTCTTTCAGACATAAAATAGAGCAGAGTTAATTTATCAGGGTAATTGTTTTGATTTGAACTGTGCTGATTTAGGAAAGAAGAAATGAGTCAATTTCTAATTAATAAGAATTGTAAAAGTAGCATTAATAAAGTAATATAGAATTATAGTAAACAAGACCGCCTTTAAAGATATGGATTATAATTGTATTTTTTCTAAATATCTTGTTGCTAATCATCACCATTATCGACTGGTAAATATTTACTTTATTTGTTCACATGTATCGAAAGAAAATAAATGAAAATTATTTTCCGATTAGCGGCGATTAAGGATTCTTAGAAATAACAAAATTATCTAAATTAACACCAGGTTCTTTGATAACTAAATTTATCTGAAATTATTTTTTAAAAAAAGAGAGAGATAGACGTTTTTTAATTCAATTTTTAACATTTTTATAAAAATTTTTTTATCATAGTGTTAAATAACATCCCGTTACAAAATGAGTCATTTGTTAATTATTATAAACATTTCGTGAGGATTTGATTTATTCATCTTACTCACCAAACAATAAATATAAATATTGTGTAACTTCTTTCTTAGTTGATTTCTGCATAATAATAACATCTACTTTATGTTTGATTCTTATAATGAACAAAGTTATTATTTATCCAAGATTCTACAGTAATCTTAGTTTTTCAACAAAAAAGGCAGGCACTACAAAAGTTTAAAAACAAAAAAGAATTATGTAATATAGAAAGATTTGCTTTTCATTCAAAGAATTGCACAGAAGCATAAAAAATTCACTTTTGATCTTGTTTTTCTTTTCGATATAGATTCCTTATGAAAGTATTCCTCCAATTCAGATTTTCGAAGGATCTTTTTTTCTCCTCCATTTTCAAAGTCGGATTTAATTTTATAATTAGTTTATCTTTATTTATAAACTTTCAATCAGGAATATTGTGAAAAACTGAAATAGGAGCAATAATGCCTTTGGGTACAATACTCTTTCAAGGTTTTACTATCTCGAGTATAGGTTGAGTAGCCAACTTATTATGACCACCCTTCAATACAATTTTGAACCACCTGTTGCCCTTAATATTACGCGGGTTTATCTTGGCGTTGACTTTATGAGTTCTTGGTAGGTGGTGTAATGAATTTGGTACCATCCTCGCCGGACTGAACTTTCTAAGTTTTGATGGCACTGTCTCCAGAAGTCTAATCCTCATTTGATCCCCTCCCACGAATTCTGAATCCGGTTGAGATCCGGTGATTGCGCTGGCCAAAGAAGTCAGATAAAACTTTTTTTTTTACTATCTGTGGACAATGCAGCTTTATGGCAAGGCACTTCTGTTCTCTTGAAAATACTTACGATGGGCTGGGCACAACATTAGCATAATAGGATGCATTTGATCTGTGATAACCTTTAGCTGATCTCGGGCATTCAGACGTTGTTCCGCAGTAATCAGTAAACCATGCAACGAACCGAGAAAGCGTCGATTTTACAACAACCGTTTCATTAATCATCAACTGAATGCAAGAAAACCATTAAGTCACATTGATCTTCAGCCATTAAATACATATTTTTTAATTCAAAGGAATGTTTTTAAAAAAAATACGCTATATTTCATCTGAATTTGAATGTTTGTTATTAATTGTTTATTAATTATTAGTTATATATTGAAAAATTAATTATTCCTGAAAATACTGCAAAACAATTCTTCAGGCCTTTGAACTCCTAGGGGTTTGTCTACATTATTTATTGATAATTGGATATTCATTATAATTGAGTATTGGATATTCATTATAATTGAGTGACTCGTCATTAAACTTGAGGAAGTTTGATATGGAGTGTTATTCTAACTATTTTCATTCTTAATCTACAAGAGAGCAATTGCAGAATTATCATTTCTTTTCTTTTTTTTTCACTTTTTTTCACCCCTTACACACATCATTTTGCTATCTGGAAAATTTAACTCATCAGCTTTAAAAGTTGGAGGCAATCTTGATCACATTTGTAAAGCTGTTTTTGCCTGTTATATCTTTTGAAGTAGAAAAACGACTTTTACAGACTTTCTCTTCTTATTCTCAGCTCTATTCACTAGCTTCAAGTAGAAAACAGTACAAAAGGTCTACATAAAAAATAAATGATAATAACTGAATGTTTGTAATAAAGAGTTTACTCTAACATCCAAAGCAGAGCCAAAATAAAAATAATTAATTTAAAATAATTCATAATAAAATTTATTCATTATTTCTTCTTAATGATGTGAATGATCAAGAAAGACTCGTCAATATTTCATTATAATTAGAAGAAAGGCAAATTTGTTTGTTGTATTGATACTAATTTTTGAAGATGCAGGATTTTTTTTTCAATGGTGAACTTTATATTTTTTCAAGGTCTGCTAAATGATCCGCGCATCGTTTTGAGGTAATACTCTTAACTCCAATCTGCTTCACGACATAATCTTCTTGTATCAATGGATGGTCACTCATACATTTCTCTAGCTGGTGACTCATCATGTCACATAGTTCACTGTAAGTGAAGCAATGATGATTTTTTTAAAGTTAACATACTGCGTGCCAAATCCATTTTTCTTGAATTCTCCATCCAGGCAACAACATCAAATTTCTTCCATTTGCTGAGACCATGGAACCATTACATTGCATTCAGGTGCATTATTAGTGATCTTCAAATTAAAATTTAATAAGTGAATGTAATTTTTAAATCATCAGTAAATAATGAATAGCATGGCCTAAAAGAAAATTATAATGTCATTAAACAGTGACTAATATGGTCTGAATGAAAATCATATGGTCAGTCAATAGTCACTGACGCGGCCTGAAAGAAATGTACAAAATCAACCACCGGTGACTAATGGGGCAGAAAATTAAAATACATTGTTAGTCAGCAACGATTGACGTGGTTCAAATGGAAAGTTCCTAAAAATTCATTCATCAAAAAAATTTGGTGTCTAATGTGTCAATCAATAGTGTCTGTTATGGCACTTATTGTGTTAAACAATATTATATCACCTTTCATTCTGAAAGGTCGTCATCAGAATGCTATTGCTCATTCTGATTCATCAGAATGCTACTTCTCACCTACATCTTCCTATTGATTCATAATTTGATTTTAATATTACTAAACTGAATTAATCATTCCAACAGAATTTTTTATCGTATTGTAATTTACAAAGCAATCTATTTTGAAGAATAAAACATTAAATATAGAACTAAGCAGAACCTTAGCCCAGTATTTGCTGCCATGGCCCAAGGTCTATGATACATGCCTTCTACCCAAATATACACCTCTGAACTAGAATACAGAAAGGCTCAGTTAATTAGATAGAAGATGCGAAATACAGGCGTAGTTCAAATGAGGTCAGAGGAAGCTAATTTGCTATGAAGTACTTATTTAAGAAAAAATATGAAGTCGAATAAAGAGAAAAAAATCCCTTTTTATACCATAATGTTATATTTTAGTAAAATCTTTTTTATAAATCCTAAATAGTATTAATAAACTCTATAGTACTCAATAAGTATCTTTGCTTTAAAAAACACGCATTGAATTCAGTCACAGAGAAAAAATAATCTTTATTTTCTGTTCCAATATATCTTAGTTTACTTAAAGCATTTTTACCAAACGATATGTTCCATCTAGTCGCAAGATTTGTCGACTCGAGTCTATTCAAAACAGAAGCTCCGAGCTCTAAGTATGAAAATAAATGCCTTCTGTTCGAGATTTATTGCTGTGGATATCGTAGAGAGCTATCGAAAAACTGAATTAAAGACCTCGATGGCCATTTATTTAACCCATTTTAATGGTATTACCAAAAGCAAGGATCCACTTTGAATAACCAATTCTGGGAATCTTGGTTCCGCAACAAATGAAAGGAGCTCCTAGTCTGGACAATGCAGAAGCTGTATATCACTCATTATATTAATATTCACAAACCCGAATATGGGCATTGTTGTTTTTGGATACGTGTCTCAACTGCAAAAATACAATGCAATTTTGCTGTGACAAATAGCTTTACAGGATTTAAAGCAATGCCATCATTTTCTTTATAAATCTTTTTATGGTATTAACACGAGGCGAGGGTAAAAAAAATTCATTTTATGTCTTGGGGGGGGGGGTTCAGTTCCCCGCCATTTTCTTTCCATCTTCCTTCTCTTTTTATTCTTTAAAGAATACTATCAAGGATGACAAATCGCCTTTATTCTACCATCGTCATGAAATGAATACCAAACACGGTGGCAAATATTTTTCTCTCCTTCATTCTTCTGCGATAGAGGTTTTTTTTTTTTTTTTCGAAGTATGTCGCTCTGGTGCAGTTAGGAGAATAATAGTGCCTATCGGCGAATAAGAAGACGGTAATGTTCTACGGTAATGTATTTTATCGATATTTTACTATTTTATTTGAAAATAATGCTTTCCTGGATGAGAAAAATGCATAAATATTTTAAATACTGTTTGTTCCAAAAATATTGTAACGATTTATTTCAAAAATGAACAAATATTTATGTCTTTCAAAACTTTTGTATGGATTTTGTTCTTTTTTCTTTCTGTGTTTCAAAAACTAGTATTTTTAATTTTGAGAATTATTATCTAATACTTTGAGAGCATAGGAAGTAACTTAATTTTTCTTAGAAGAGATTTTACTTGAAAGTTTATCTAACTTTTTGCTTGGAAAGGCAATGACATATTTTTTTATCTTCAATATCTTGGGCGTTAAAATATACAAATTAGATTTATTTGCTTACATTTATTTCTTAGATTTAATCGCTTAAAATACATTTATTTGCTTAGTTGTACTTTATTTTGTCTTTCAGCAAATTGTAGAAAGTTGCAAATTTGTTAACATCTTTCATTTTGCAAAAATTGACCTTTTCAGAGATTATCGTGAAATTTGAATAGAAAGAAACATTATAAAAGGATTAAAAGCAATTTTGAAAGAGTTTTAATTGCTAAAGCAATTAATCTGTTATTAATAATTATTGTAGCATATAGTGCAAAATATGTAAGCAAAAAGGAAAGAAAGAGAAATCACTGAGATGTTTGAAATAATTAACTGCAAATAAATTCACCTTCATTTCATTCAATAAATGTAAACCTCTTCTGCTTTTATAAATAGCATTAATTAAATTGCCAATGTCTTAATAGCATTCACTACAAAATTCTTCAAATTTTAAAATAATCAGAATATGAGAGTTGACAAGTAAACAATGACTCTCAAAATTTCATTAAAATATCAAGTATGTCTACAAGAATTCCAATAACTTTTGTTTTGTTTTATAGAGCATAATAAAAATAGAACAATCTCTAATTATCATTTAAAAATAACTCTTAAAATATTTTTAAGTAACCTCAATTTTTAACGCCACCATCAAATTCTGATAAGCTTATATTTGATAATCAATTAAGCTGTGATTTTGATTTTTTAACTTATATTGAGAGAATAATCGTTTAAAATATTTTAATTAAATCTGTGAAGCAGTACTAAAACGGAATTCACATTTCTAAGTAGGGAATTTTTTAAGGCTGGATAGAAATTGTTTTTCTGTATATTTATTGCTGCAGAAATATCAATGAGTATAAAAGTCTTAACTTGGTTGGTTAAGACATTTTATTAATTGTTTGTTTTCAAACATTTGATTACATTGAACTTTTAATGTTTCTGAATTTTTAAAAATATAAAACAAATATAGAGCAATTCTCTTTCAAAACCGTCAGTTACAAATTTTGAAATCTTGTTAGTTTTGTTTCCACCGACGACAGCTAAACATTTTCACTTTTTCCCTCTGAAAAGTTTTCAGCTCAGTCGGCTTTGTACCTGATTCAACCACCGCCTCATGATAGCATTAAAACGCAAATCTCTAAATGAAAGGGTGTTTTTTTTGTGTGTGAGTTCTTCTATGCCAGAATACAGGATTTTTATTCTGGGCCATATTTATTAAATTGATTGCAATTTTAATTATGTTAGTTCACTGCAAGTTTTGTTCAAAAACAAATTTAGGTTAACTGATGTTTCCGAAATGAAGGCTTCAAAATAATAATTATTTACATGATCTAAGAATATAATCGATTAAATAAATCGTATCAATAATAAACTCAGCCATTAAATAGATAGAGAGATTGCGTTAAACTCTAAAGAAAAAGTTAGAGTGCAGATGTTAACATTTTATGCATTCATAGGGTGTTTAAAAATTGTGAAAATATTACAAAATTCGATAAAGAAAATTTTGAAGAAATCTCATATTATCGTTATCTCGTATTATTAACACGATTTCTAACATTTTATTTCCAAGCATAATTATTTTCCTACTTGCGCATCTAGTGCCATAAGATGGCACTAGATGCGATCTGACAAAAATCGTAAGAAAAACAACACAGTTCAGGAAAGATGGGACTAAAATAGGATACTTCAGAGAAATAGACTTTCATTTTAAGCATTGATGTTTCTGAAATCATCAATGCAGAGCGTTTCATAAAAAAAATATTGAATTACGATTTGCAAATATTTTCTGCTTCATCGTCCTCCGTGAACTTCAGGCAGGAGATTATTACTATCATTATTTTGCAATAATAATTCTTTCAGGATGGATTAATGGGAACTTTGTGGCAGTTAAAATGTATCTGATTGAGCTCGAAAGAGTGACGCTCCACTTCAGTGGGCAACAGAAACATTGATTCATGCCGCGGAAAAAAATACAATCCGTCGGCGAAGAAGCGCGTTTAGGGTTGTAGGGCGACACGTTAAATATTCGCAAGCCATCACTCGATTCGGCGAGGTGACTTCAGCATTTCACTGTTCCGATGATGATAGCTACATCCGCTGAGCTGAAACGCATCCTTTGCGACCATGGGATTAATCAAGTGGTGAGGGATGAGAATGATATTAAAAAAAATCAGTATCGTTCTCATTCTTTTTGAATAAACAGTTTTTTTTTTTAAATCTGTATTCATTCTTAGAATAAAGATTATATTTTAAAATTCCTGTCACGTTTCAAATACACGAACTTAAAAACATTTTATTTGTCTTGGATCTTCAGAATGAGTGAATAAAATTCAGATTTTCAAAAAAATTCTTTTTTACACTACTGACTACTAAGGTCTAAAAAGTATAATTTCTTCTGTAATAATCTTTTGTTGTTTAGTCTTCAATTTTTGCCATGTAAAATGCTATGAAATATAATTTTGGAAAAAAGGTTCCTATTAGATATCATCACTTGCAAGGAATCCAAATTGAGTCCCCTTAATTGACTAATTGATAATTAATTCATTAAAATAACACAGATAGCACACAAAATCCCCCCGGCACATCATAAAGAGAGAGAGATAGTTCTTTTATAAAGTATTATCTTTAGAAATGAAAAATTGTATAAAAATTTTGTTTTCTCCAGATACCACTAAACCATTTAACGATGGGAAAAAGAGTTTTATTCAATTCAAATGCGTAGCACATTTTCATTGATTCCCCGCCTTAACCAAAAAATATTTAAAATATTTCTCTTAGTAACGCAATCAAACTAAATAATTTAAAATATTTCTCTTAGTAACGCAATCAAAGTAAATAATTTATTTCGACTGCAAAGAAAAAAAAAAGACGAAAGATGGATAGTAGAAATTTTCTATACACTTAGAAGATTATCCAAGAGGAATATGTGAATACAGAAATTGAAACAAAAAACGAGATTCAATAATCTGAAAGTAAATATTTACTTAATTACTAACCATTTCTTGTCAGAGGTTGTGGTACTCACAAAAAGTTTCGAATAGAAAATTTTTGTGATATCTGAACACAATTTTTAAGTATTGAATTTGTCTTTTGACTCATTGAGTGCTCTTTAAAAATTTTATTATTTAAAATAATAGGAATTATATTATGAGTTAAAAAAACAAAAGTCTAAAAATAAGGCAAGTTGTTTCACGATTAATACACAAATTAATTTAATAAGCAAAATTGTAAAATTTCTCAGATTTAAGTGAAATGATTGAATCGAATTCGCATAGAATTCTCTGGTAAGTCGTTGATACATTAAAGCAAATAGGTTTTAATAGAGCGTGCCTGTTTATCGACTGATAGAATATTTATTTCTATCAATAACTAAGAACGAAATCATGATTAATTCGCATCGCATCAGTGAATTCCAATAAAATCTTAAGAAAATGAGCATCCAAAAGGTCCATTCACAGGAGAATGTCGGCTGCAAGTACATTAAACCATTCCCGAATTCAAAGCTAACTGGGAAAGAGTGAATCTTCATTGGAATCCGAGTTCCAGGAAGTGTTCTAATAGTTTCCATCAACAACTCAACCCTTCCTCTCCATCGGCTTCCCATTGGCTGAGCCTAATGAACGAGAAACTATTCCGACATTTAGACTAGAAAATTTCCAATTAACACTCCCTCTTCCCTTCTGCAGTCCGATTCCGGGTGCGTCACGTGACCACATCAAGTCGTATTTCCGTTCCATGGAGTTATAGAGTAGGGGGGGGGGGAAGGGCTCTTGCCCCGGGCCCTACCAATGAGCAGCAAATCACCGAGGCCCCCCGGGCTGAATTAGGACAAGGGAGGGGTCGATCATTATTTGGGCATGAGGTGCGTGCGAAGTGGAGTCTCTGAAAGTGCATTCGGCACCGATGAGGTCGCCTGAGCAGTTTTGTAACTGGCGGGAGAACAGGTGGATGGAAATTGTGTGAGAGTATTTGAGGATATAAACGTGTGATGACATTCCGATAGCTGGCTGCACTCATTTTAGGTGATATTATTGAGAAACAATGAACAGATCTTTAAAATCGCCTTTTATTAATGCACTAAAATAGGACAGTAGAAATCAGCGCTATTCAAAGCATTCGTACCAATTGCAATTGCAAATAAAAATGGGAAGAAACAAATAGAACAAAAATTGACAAATGCCTTGAAGTAAGCAAACATTGCTTACCTCATCATTGATCGGATGATATTGAAATATGTTTTATGCGCATACAAGTAATAGCCATTTCATTGCGATTCGAAGCGTGACGTTCCCTGTTTCTCTCTCTCTCTCTTTTTTTTAAAAAAAGGTAGAGTCTAAATGCATGGCCATGCAATGGAAACACATAAGTGGATGTCTTGTGTTATCGAATGTGTTTGAATGTCTGTGATTCATTTGATCAGTGTAAAATGGACAACCACATGCATATTAAACAAAACCTCTTTTTCTTGTTCTTAAAATGTTTTCATTCTATCGTTACTTGAAAGAAAATTATTTGCATTTGCAGTTGATGGAACTGTTTTGAGCAACTTACTCAACGGAGTAAAGACTGTCTTGAAGTTATGAAATTTTGAAAGTACAAGAACTGGAGTTCTCCTTTCAAAGGGAAGTTATTTTTGAAGGAAGCTTATAAGTGGAGTAAGAAGTAAAAATAAATTAAAGACATTATATTTTGTTTTTATTGCTTTAAAAATAAAGTTCTAAATTTTTCTTTAATATTTTTTTTGGCTGAGGAATTTTGAAAGCAAAATTTAAATGGTCTGAATTAATTTAATATTATGAAATGATTTTTATTTTTTAATGCAACATTAATTAATTTTTATGGAAAATAATATCATGGAAACAAAAGCACATAAGCTTTTGTAATGAAGAAAAATACTCTAAGAACATTAAAATCGAAATCAAATACGTAATATATTTTAAACCTCAATGTATGTCTCATCTTTTTTCTTATTATATCACATTGTATTGCCACTAACAACCATGTTTTAAGTAATAAAAAAATAAGATAAATAAAAAAGTTACTGTTTTTATTCACTAATAAAGATTACATTTTTATTTCATTTTTTCATAGCTTTCATAGGTTTCTTGTGAAAGAAGTATACAAAGAAAAAAAATGTTATGATTGTCAAAAAATTCGAACTCTTCCATTATCAAAACGCACTAGTTTGAAAAATATATTTTGGGCATTATGTCGTCCACCTATGGCTGGTTAGTTGGTTTGTTGAGAGTTAACGGAGTGGCTGAACTCTCCAATCAAAAGGTAAAAATGGAAAGTATTTATTAGCCATGACTGAAAGATCAATTCTATAAATGACATAAAATTCGAAATATGGAGAAAATAAGCTAACAACAAAGCAAAAATTTCGAGAAATTGTTAAAAATATTAAAAACTGAGATAAGCAAATAATGATGTCGAAATTGGGGATAGAAAATCATTGCAATCTTTTGGCAAGATATTTTTTTGTTCACTAGTTGTGGACAGTGGTGCTAATTGTGTAGGATGAAAAGTTTTAAAATTAACCAAATGAAATGGTATGTTTCTTAATATTTCTTTAACAGTAAGAATAGAGGCTGAAGTTGGGATTTTGAAGACAACTGTTGGTTGTTCTTGCCGATCAACATCAGGGGAAGTTTAATGAATAGTTCCGTTTGGATCATAGTCTGCAGTATCTTCAGCTGTAGACAGCAATATGATTGTCACTTCTGTTGCTAGAATTAAGCTCATCGATATGTGTTCAGAAATAAAAGAAGTTGGTAAAAAGTCAGTTTTCTGAATAGCTTTGGAATGATTTGCCCCATGTGTTGAGGTAGAAGATTTGTTTATTTGTACTGTAACAGAAGTTGGAACTTACGAAGGCGAAGTTACCCAAAATTTGAATTTTTCTGACATAAATTCATTTTGGGTTTTCAACTGCGGGCGTTAGGTTTTTTTATATATATTTCTGTTTCTTTGTCACTAACAGCTAAAAAGTGTGAAGCTGACACAATGCGACAGACTGAAATGGAAATATTTTCTTTCTGAGTTGTACTTAGTTTAGGTGAATTAAAACTAGAGTTTATTTTAGAAATTGCAATCGATTTATATAAATCCAAAATCGTGTGCCATTTGAGCCATGAAAGCATAGCTAATACCAGTAGAATTTGGGATTGAACAAATTTCCGAGCTGCGACGTAATATATCTGATTTTTTGAACTAATTATTTTTTTTTCAAGCATACCACGTTGGACAATTTCTAGAATACGAAATGTGTGCATCTTTACACGCTTTACACACTTTTTTACAGGTGTGCATTGAGCCCTGTCATGACTGATATCTGCATAATGGAAGCAGGTCAGTGTCCCTCAAAATTTTAGAATGCACAAAACGTTGAAACAACGAAATGGGCCAGGGATATACGGTCTCACTAGAAGACGCGTATAGTCTGGTTTAATGCACTCTGGCAGTTTTGGGAAACTAAATGTCAAAATCAAATGCTTTGTCTTGTCGAGTCCGCCATCTCTCCAGACTAATATACGTCTTATAGGGTTCACCCCCTTGACTTTTTAATTCTTTGAAGTATTCTTCCACTTCAGCATTAAACTAATCTCACTTGGAGGTACTTAAAGAAACATACAGAAAAACGATGAGCAAATATCTTTAATTTCATTATTTATTGTGACTGTATCTGAGACTAAATTTCCACTAGCAAGTCTCTAGAACGAAGTTTCTTGGTAAATTTTACTTCTCCAATATTACCACTGATGCTTTTCTCAACTAAGAAAAGAGATACCGAATGAAAAGTCTCCTTCATATTGGAAACTCTTCTCACGAGATTAAAATTTGAAAAGATAGCTGTCTCTGAATTGTTAGGAACAATTTGTAGCCCGCTTAATGGAGTCGATTTCCGTCTGAACATACGACATAGATAGAAATTAAGGCCCGATGGTACCGCCGCCACGGAGCCCAACAAGGGATGACAGCTACCGACTCTAAATGCTTCCATCCTCAACACTTACCATAGTACTAATCTATACCTATAAGCTGGGAATCAATCCCTCGTACAGTGACCACCATTAATGTCAATCCCAAGAAGTGAACCCATCGCTTGATCCTTAGCTGACTAACCACTTGGGTTGATAGATATAGGCCGATTGATAGAAGGATGGCCACAGTGCACCTCCCATGTAATAGGTCACCAAGAACAGCCAACACGTAGGTTTTTTGGCTGACCATGAGAAGCAAGAAACAAACCGAGCGCGACAGCTTCTCATGGAGAAAACGCTCAATCGAGGGAAAGAAGAAAGTCGGCAAAAAGCTGTAGACTGAAAGAAGTGGAATCTGGAAGGCAGATCATCTCACTAGAACACATAGAGGCCACGACGCCTGTCACACCTGAAGAAGGTGCGCTCGTGAGAGGTCGTCTATCTATGAGTTTGCGATTGAATGCGATGACTAAAAAAAGCTTTGATATAGACATATGAAATTTCGAATGAGAATTTTGTAGAAATCCATTAAATCTTCTATAAAATCCATTTTGAAGAAGTCCATCGGCACGGCTATTCGTATACAAGTGAATTCGTTAGCTAAGAAAAGAAAAAAAAATAGACAAATAAAAGTTTATACACAGCATCTAACATAGAAATTTTTGCCAAATTTTGAATTAAACAGGTCCAACAAATAGGGTTCTCTGTAAGATTTTTCCTTATAGGGAATGTGCAACGAAGTAATGCTTCACAACATGTCTTGGAAATGCGCCATTTGGTATGAATTTCCATGGGCCATTGGTGACATTGATCTCTAAAGATGGTGGGAAAACAACTAGTCGCCGAAAGTGTCTATTATTACTCTTTAAAATCCTTAGGTAACTTAGTTAACAAGGTAGAACATTTAAGATGTGTTATTTATTGCTTCCCAAGGCCTACTCCAGAATTTAGGACAATAAGTTTATGTTCAAAAAATTATGTTAATTTAAGCAACGAAAAGAACGAAATCTCTAAATTTGAAGAAATAGACAAGACGCATCTAAATTTTATGTAAGCCGAAGTAACTGATCGAAAAAGAAATTCGTTCTTGAGAATTCATCAAGAATTTCTATCCACAGAAAATGAATCCAGGATTTTTTTTTCCAGCACTTGTGCTGGAATACCCCCTCCCACCTCACCCCACCCCGCCCGTCAAGACAGAAAGCATTCAGAATTTTCCACCTTCTGAAAGGAATTCCATTCAAAGAAAAAGGCATTCTTTACCTTTTTAAAGATCATTCCTTTTTCAAAAATTTAACAGTTGGTGCTCGTTTTTATCAACTCCCATCTTCCGAAAAACCTGCAACAGGCGCACTTCCAGCTTCCCTTCGAGATAACACCCGAAATCGTTTGAAAAGACTCACGGGTTTCCGTCTAAACCTTTATATGGCTAGTGGCAGAAGTTGACGCGCTTGATCCGTTTAGGCGTTGCCATGGTTACCGCTGATAGGATTGGTAGCCTTCCGTCGTTTCAAGTGGCTTTTGTGCAGCTCCAGTCTTTGTGTTAAAGTATATTACATTTGAAACGACAGATTTTATAGTGTTAGGTGGCAACCGTTCGTTTGATGCCCCGGGTTGCATATAGATCGCCAACCATCCCCTGGATGATAGTGCCAATGTATTCAAGCGCAGAGTGGGAGATATTTTAGGCGAGTGATAAAACCAATTGATTGAGGTGTACATTTTCTAGGGATTTCCTAGTTGTCTCAATCTAAATCAGGATTCTTTCAACTTTTCTTTTTCATGTCGAATTTTATTAAGTGTATTGGAGATATTGTGAATTACCATTAATTAAAACATATCTAGACTGATGAGGAACTTATTGGCGGATTTCAAATTTTAAGCATTATTGAAATGAAAATTTCAGTCACTGAAGGGCTTTAAGCATATTATATTTATTCAACTAAGTAATTCTGAACTTATATCTGATTTCAAACATAATTTTTTAATAAATCATCAATTCGATGTTTAAGGAGAAATCAATGAAAATTATTACCTTGCCATGATTCCTTACCATATTGGAATGAAATATATTCCTTTGATAGTTAATTTCTTAATTTCTTTTCTAAGGAACTATTATTAGTCTTTATTAGTTGGTAGTTAGTATTCTCAGATTTTAGTTATAATTTTGAATGGCTTGATAATTGTAAATATTTATTAAAAACTTTCAAATTTTATAATAACTTCTCTCAAGACCGCCGGACTTTTATAATAACTTCTCTCTATTAATTTGGGGTGGGGGACTTTTGAACTCAGGGGTTGCAATATTAGTTGGGAATCGATTTTATAATAAGATGGGTATCAGCTAAAAAAAGACTTCTGTCATGTCCGCTCTTTGAAATTTGAACTGAATTACATCCTTTTGAATTTCAGCCGTTGCTTGTTAACCACAGTATTTTTCAAAATTAAGCAAAACAATTTGATTCCTACCTATCACTTCTGGTTTTCTTATGAATTTGTTCTTTAATAAAAACATTGCACTTTAAGAACCCAACTCATTTCACTGCATATCAATAAGTGATGAAGCAGGAAATCTGCAATAGCAAGTCCATCACCGAATTCTGTGAACGATCCATTTTTGTAAACGTTTTCATTAGCACATTATAATTCTTGTTTTTAGCCCATTAAGGTGAATAATCATGATATTTTTGGGCAAACGGGCTTACCTTAAGAGTAGAAAGAAACTCATTAAAGTTTCCTCTTCCCATTTTCATTTCATTCCCCGCGCATTTCCTTTATCATTATCATTTGAGGAAACATCTGAGAGAAGTCTTCTTCTGAGGCGGATTTTGATTACATTTTTTTTAAAAATCTATTAATGTTGTTAATTCAACTAAAATGGCACTAAAATAACTCGTTATTTTTCCTTGATGATTTTTTTCCTCATTAAATGTTTAGAAATTTAAGTTTGTTTTGAGATCCGTTTTGATTCGAAAACTGAGAACGATTGTTAGAACAATGGTGCTTACTAAACGAGCCATCAGCAAATGGTTAATCCATTGCGCGAAATCGGAGGGAGCTAATTTTTCTCATTTTCGCGGGGCCTCACCTCTTTCGGCGCCCAATTAATTATCTCTAAACCTTCTGAAACGCCGGAGGAAATTTAATCACGATAACCATCACACCTTGACGACGAAATTTCCCCTCTCAAATCGACGACGACCCTTTTCCACTTATCGTTCCGATTCCATTCCCGCCTAGTCCCGCTCCAAGACGAGAACGAACGAGAAAAATCTCATTCCAGAGGGTTGTCTTTCCATTGGTTGATTTCAATGTAGAATACTCGCGGAATGTTTAATTAGTGGTTTGAAATATGAGCAGGCCCATGATTTTAATTAAGTCTCGAATTCGAAACGGGGCTAATAGCCACTCGAAACAGGCGAGCAATTTATTTATTTATCTTCAGAGCTTTTGTTTGAAGTGTGACGGAGCCTCATTTGTTTGAAGGAGACGATGCGTGAGGCGAATTCTTCTTCTTTGATTTCACCCGCCCAATATCCTCGCTCCTCTCTTCGCTTCTTATATCGGCGGCGGCTTTAATCGGAAGCGGCATATCTCCCCAAATGGCGTCATTTGCGCAGAGAAGCGCCCGGAGTTTCTTTGCATATTATCTCACCTCCAAGTTAATCGGGAGGCGAGGCTTACTTAAATAAACGGATTTGCTTAAAAAGGCGATAGTTTATAGTTTCATGAAAGTGGGAGTTTTAACTGAACTGTAAATAGCAAGGACTCCAAAAAACTACTTCAGGGAGTGGCAGAATTTTTCAACAACCGAGCCATTTTTTTAATGATTTTATACATTTCGCAGATATAAATCTGAAACAGGTGATTTAGGGCGTTAGTTTAGAAATATGATTTTCTTTTGTCGCAGTTTAAGCTTTAAAACAATCAAAATGATAAACTCCACCGACAAGTAAATGTGTTCCACAGCTTAAAACTTATTTCCCGTTTTCACGAGAATATGAATAGAGTTAGTTTTTAAATTGAATCATCTTTTAGAAAACATTCAATTTTGAGATATTAAGTGAAAGAAGTTCGGAAAATATAAGCAAACGGGAAATTATTATGCAACATAATGCAAATTATTGCCCAGAAAACCAATGATAATAATAATTACTTTTAAAACAACAATAGAAAAGAAAAATGCTTTGTTTGCGTACGTAATATATGATCTTTTTCTATGTTACACAAAAAGTATCTAAGTGGTTAGCTACCTGATCATCAAGTGTAATATTTTCTATGGAGATATATATCATACATCATATGATAAAGAGATATGCAATTTGTCAACTGTGGTTGGCAAAACCCCCATTAAATCTAGGTTTACTTTTTTGTGAAAATACTGTCTGAATTTCTAAATTATATTTTCAAAGTTTTTCTGGGTATCTATTCAAAAAATAAGAATTATTTGATTAAATGAAGATTAAAAACAATACAGAAATCATGCATTTTTATTTGCTTTAAATGCGATTCTTGATAAATTTTTCACTTGAAAAATAAATGAATTACATAAATAAAATTAAATAAAAAGGTAATAAACTAGATATAGTAGCCAAACTATTTGAACGATAAATAAAGCTTGTGAAAATTCTATTTCTTAACAAAAACTTCTCTAATGGCCTTTGAGTATACGTTGTAATTCTATTTTGGAACTCTCCGAAGACTGACTGCACATTGACGACAGTCAAAAGTTAAATTATAAATTTATATTAATGACTTTGACTTCAAAAATGACTATTTTCGAATGCTATATATATTGGAGAAAACCACTGAGCATGTTCTCTCTCAGGAAAAGGAATTGTAGAGGTTAGCTAATATGTAATATAAGCTCAGCAATTTCTGTTCCCCTGTAATTGGAAGGTATAAGTTTTCATAGATATACAGAATATTATTATTATTATTAAGCTAATTTTTTAATACATTTCTAATTAAATTACAAAATTATAAAATTTTTACCCCTATACATTATTTCAGAACTTTTTCTTAAAACCTCAGCGCAATCCCCCACCCAAAAAAAACTCATACACATAATGCCAAAGTGAGAACTGACTCTTACAAAATGCCCCTCTCTTTGAGTTTCCTTCCTTTTATCCAGTTAAAAAACAAACCCTTGTTGTTAAGCATAACAAATAAGATAGTCGCTGGTATTTATTTAAAAGCGTCCTTATTGATAAAGATGCCTCGATACTTTGAATTAGCTCTTTTGGAAAAGATGGGACTTTTTTTGCACACATAGTAAGCACTCATCGAGGAAGATCCCTGTCAGTGGATGTTGATGCAGTCAGCTGGTTAATTTAAAAGACCAGAGTGACAATATATCACAACTATGAAAAAGAATTTCTTTTATTAAAATTATATTCAAAAATCAAAATTGGACCTTTTTAATACACACTAGTCTTCCTGTACTGTGTAATAGATCCATCTATTCTACTGGTCTATTTACCATCTTTCATAAGTCTTTCAACTTGGAATTCACATTTTCAAGGACTGATATTTTAAGATATTGCATCTCCAGATATTGTTTCAATACTTCCTTTAGAATATTATCACATTATAATGCCATCTGGTTTATATTTTTATATAGAAAGATTTAAAATGCCTCTTGGATGTTTCCTAGAAGCATTTTCTTACCTCATTATGGAAAAACTGTAACCGGCAAAGCAATCATTTTGCAGATTACAAAATAAGTCAATGCTGCTCGAAAGCAGTCATCCCGCGACATCGTGCCTAAAGCCAAACCGAATACCAATGCAACTCGGTTCTCGTAATAAGAACATTTCGCATTCCAAATACTATGTTTCAAAGAACATTAGTAACTTAACTTGCAATCTCGAAAGCCAGATTTTCACAAAATAGCGAAGTAAATGCTATAAACACGGATATCGATCTTTCAAACTTTCAGCACCGAGCAAAATCAATAGGATAGCACTCAATTATTTTACCTACATGCAGGAAATTTCAGAATTTTGATAGTCGGATCGTTCGATATTGATCAATTCGAATATACGTTTATAGGCATTCAACTCTTTATAAGAATTCATGGGATGCTTTGTGCATTTATTTTAACGTCATTAAAAAAACTGAAGCAGAATCGAAACTATTTTGATTCTAAGTCAGGAGATGTGCTGACTCAAAATTTTAGTTTGGAAAAGTTTCTGGCGTCTGTGTCAGTAACTGAATTTTGATACCTCATCACTATTGAATTCACAAAATGTTTTTGGATTTGAAACTCTACAGTTAACAAATGAATGTGAACTCGGATAAAAACGCAGCTTCTACGGAGCGAATGCTACAAATAGCGATTCCAGAAAAAAAAAATCCTGAAAGTGCATTCATTGTGCTTTAGTAATACACAATTATTTTGAATTCCCTCATTAAAACTTCATTGATTAGACTAGCTTTGGATGGCTAGCTTGAGAAAAATGTTTACGACCAAAATCCTTTTTCCCACGATTTCTTTTTTTTTTTTGTTTATTATAAGAATTCTAAATAAATAGATTCCTTTTAAAGAAGTTGTCCAAATCGGTTTATTGCAATAGGACTTCCAATCCTTAAATAAATAATATGTTTCCGATACAAAATTTTAGAAAAATATCAACTGAGCTTTTAATCCATTCGCTTCAAAAGGATAGTTCCCAGTTATTTAATTATGTTTGAAAATTAATACGTGATATATGTCAGGTAATGTATGGTTTCGGTAAATTGAGATATTTAACTTCTCTTTTCTTCCTCTAAGTTCATTTCCCACTAAAACGCTGAATTCGTTATGCCTATTTTTGGTAAACTCCTAAAGTGAATGTTGGTTTCAATTTCAATGAGATAATTATTCTATCGGTATCTTTATTCCATTCCAGCATTTGATTAAAAACGGATTCATTATGCGAGATGGAAGAAGCATGCTTTCTTTGCCTTAAACTTTTTTTCGCAATTCGTTTTCCACAAACAGATTATACATTACAACAGAAAAGCCCGTCAAATCGAGAAAATGGTAAAGTGAAATTAGTCTCTTTAATCTAAACAGTTAATGTAAGATAAACATGGAATATTTCTTTACCAACAGTCCTGTTATATTTAAATCTTTAATGGTACTTTGAACTTTACTTAACTAATTGACATCATTTTTGGTGAATTGGAATTAATGAAATTCTTACAAAAACTTCTTCAAAAATGTCCATTTTTGTTGCTTCAGAGCAAAAACGAAGCGAGTGAAAAAAAAAATTCTATAACTCAAACTCGCTGATCAACCTTTTTCAAATTTCTTGAAACTCAAGACGTAAAAGCAATTTATTATGTCTAAAAGGTTAAAAAGTATATTTTTAACGGAAATGAAATGCCCTAGTAATGACGCCCATTTCAATTGTCATGAGTAACGACTGTGGACAAGAATAAGGAGACATTTTCAATCATTCTCACAAGCTTGATGTTGCGGTTTGAGGTGCTGTTTTGCTTTTATGACATTTCACTTTCGGTTTTATTACAGCCTAATAACTATGTGTTTCTATTTTTTTGTAAATCAAGTTTCATCGCAATAAAATCTACAGTTTTCCACATCTACGAGTACTTATTTTCTAAAGTTGACTTTTTAACAGATGTAAGCCCATTTTTTAATGATTTGTGGTAAAAAATTTTTTTGAAGAAATCGGAACGTTTTCGGAATCGGGAGTACATTCTAATGTTATTCGTTACAGAAGTCAAAAACTCTTGCTCATTGAAATAGTAAAGCGTAAAAATATTCATGTTTTTTATCGATATGCATTTATATAAATAAAAATAATGAATAAAGCTTCGACGAATGTAAAATGTCATAGAAACTTTTATTTCTATTTTATTTTTCTAACTTACTGATTTACATTGCCAACGATCTTATTTTTGTACTCCCATTACGATTGAATATTTAGATGATTCATATAAACTGATTTATCTCAGATAAATGTGACTACTTTATTTTGTTTAAATATTCTGGAATATCTTTTTTCCTGTTGATGTAGATCAATAAACATCCTATATATAAAACTTGTACGCAAATAATGCTACTACAGCAATTTTTTTGAAATTAATACGAAATCGATTTGTTGCTCTATATGTTCTTTAGAAAGTCCCTAAATATTCAAGTATTTAAGGTTATAATCGTAAAAAATTGAAAGATTCGTATTCTATTTTTTTATATATATTTCAAATTGAATGTTATTGAAAAAAAGACTTTAAAAAATAGAGCACATTGCTGATTAGGTGAAAACTCTTATGCATATATTTTTAATGAGCCAATCACATATGTTTCTAATTACATTTTTATTGCAATTGTATACTATGGCGTATATTCTACGTAAAAGCAGTGTTTTTAACAACACGAATTACTCAAATTTAAATTTTATCACTCTTGAAATTCAGTTTAATTTAAATCAACATAATCTGATTTAGTGATGTATCTTCTTACTCCTTCAATTCGAATGTCAGTTGATGCTTGTCTATTTTATAGGGAGATCTTGTGTTCTATTTTTTTTTCTTTCAATAATTTATTTTTCTTCCATATGCGTAATAACTGATACACTTCATTAAAAATTCTTTAATACGAATGCTATATAAAATACAATTGTCTGGTAACGAGGCAAGCAATTTCATAAATGAACTTATTTCTGTAGAATCTAGAGTATTGCACATTTTTTTAAGTTCATGCTTATTTTCGATTCGTAATCTTAACGTATTGAAAAAAAATTTATTTCTGGAATCGTAGTAAGTATACTGCAAAAATATATGTGGTTATTCGCATTACTTTTAAAATTTTGTTATATTACAATTAATTTTATACATAAACATCACTATACAAGTAGAAGTTTAAGAAATCGATAACTTTTTCTATAATTCAAGTTTTACTTCTGTTCTAAGAATAATTGCAAGGACATTTTCATCCGTAGTTTGGGCATTCCAGCTCCTTTCTTCTAAGGATTTGCACATTTTTTGCAATGATTTTTAGATGTACAGGCGCAAGTTTTAAATCCTTTACTTTCTTCTTCGTCAAATCTGTTCATCGTCATCTGAACCAATTACAAAATCAAAGAGGTTTTTTTTTTACACCTGCAAATTGCCTGCAAGTCTTTATTCAATTATTTGCTAAAATATTTCTTGTAGCATTTATAAATTGTTATTAGAAAAATGGTGAATATATAAACGTAATAGAGAATTAATTATTAAAAAATAAAATAACATTTACAAATATTCTGAGAAGTAAATTGGGGTCTCTGAAAATGCATTTAGCTGCCCCACTAATTGCTTCAAACCAAAGTAAGAAATCATTTGGAATACTCGTGAAATACGATTCTTCTTCTCCAGTAATTGAAATGAATAAAAAGTACATATCGACATTTTCTAAAGATCTTATTTTTTTTTCAATAAAGTGGTTCTTAGAAAAATGCTGGCATCCTCAACTGTTTTAAATTTTATCCTGTATTTTTTTAAGATACCCCGCATTGTGAAGTTGCCCAATTAATAAAGAAAATACTGAAAAAATATTTTTAATCGCACTTCTTACTTCAGAAAAATTAATTAATGTTTGGCAACTAATTTTATAACTTTTAAAAATCTATATATTAATAGTTAATTTAAAAATCTATATATTAATAGTTAAAATCTATATATTAATAGTAAAATAGTAAAATCTATATATTAATAGTTTAGTTTTTTAAAATTATTCATTTATTTAAAGATGAAACACTTCCTTTCTTCTTCCTTCTTTTTATCCGATCGTTTAAGGAAAATTATAAGCATACTTACATGAATAAAAATATCATCGAGTGTTCATTGGCAAGACACTTACCACACTATCGTAGATGATTTAAAATCACTTACCGTTGTTTTAGTTAGAAATCATGGTATTCAATTTCTGTGATGTCCTACATTAAAGTTTTAAGTTCATTTTCCTTATATTATGCTGGCTAGGTGGATTGTTACATGTCATAAATATAAACTGTTGCAATCTGATTCAGTTTCATTAATTACGTCTTAGCCACGCTTTTCTTTAAGAAATAAACTAGAATGCCGTAAAATACAATATTCAAATGATCAATACATCAAAATTTTCGAAATATGCGTAAGTTATTGATAGAAAAATTCAGCATTTTAAGAAATTCTATCAATAGTTTCTGTGCATTTTTAAAAATAAACGCTAGATTTAAATTAAATAAACTCGATAACAAATAATAATAATTAAATAAAATTATATCTTAGACAAAAGGAACACAAACAATATGATATTTTTTGTCTGAAAATGTTTTCAGGACTTCAAATTTCATGGCATGCGCTGCAACTCAAAATCGCAACAAAAATCATCTCACCTTGAACGGGCTGTGGTAAGCATATTTATCACTTTTCAATTGATACGATATTTAACTGGAGGCTTTGCATTTTAGAACTATTAAGGCATCTCAATTGAATCTTAGTCGTCTGATTACCTTATTTATCATTTTTAAATACTTATTTAAGACTTTATGAAAAAATCTTTTGCAGGTCGTAATAATAAATCCCAGAGTACTATAAAGCGTAAAACAATGTAATTATATAGTTAAATATTTTTTTTCTATCTTCGATTCGAACTGGACTGTTAACTAGAAATAAAAAGGCTTGAAAAATTATTGCAAAGTTGCAAAGTGCAAACGATGATGTTCTAATTCTAGAAATAAACTAATCAAGGAAGGATTGTTCCTGGGAAGAGACACTGCCATGTATTCGCATAACATAGTTTTATAATGATTAACGGAAAAATTGGCCAAAATTGTAAATTCTATTAAACGAAATTGGAATATATATGGCCATTCTGAGTTTTTCTTGATCATTCATAATATAGAACAAATCTTCTCCTC
Source organism: Argiope argentata (assembly GCA_026289955.1). Taxonomy (NCBI): domain Eukaryota; kingdom Metazoa; phylum Arthropoda; class Arachnida; order Araneae; family Araneidae; genus Argiope; species Argiope argentata. Next base: position 73,715 of record JAOUZG010035641.1, read on the forward strand.
ATTCAATCAATGTACCAGAGAGGGGAATGTTATTGTAAGGACTTAATGCTGGTCGATCAATTAAGAAAAGAGCGCTTAAAGAGAATTCCTTTATTATATATTCAACGGCTCATTCTTATCTAGGTTAATATGATTGATAAAATTTACACAGCAGTTGAAAGTTCATCATGAATAGTTTCTCGATCGATTCGGAGAAATAACATCACAAAACGAAGAGCTAACAGGCCATCAGCTCATCCGACTACAACAGGAATAGCTCTAGGAATCTACTGATCTTCATCGAGTGGATCTTAACTTCGAAGCCCGATTCGCACAACGCTTCTCTAATTTCACAAAATGACTTTCTGTGCTCTTTTCTTCTCTTCAAAAACTCACGAGTCTTATTTTCTGACAAATATCCTATCTTCATTTTCACATTAGTGCATTTGAGCTCCTTATCGCCCAATAGCCGTTCAGCAATAAGCTTCACCAATGGTCGTCAGTCGCTCATGGGAATGTCCGTCAAAGATCCATCCTTCCAGCTTCCCGAAAAGATAGTGATTACTGTCCCTTTACAAAGAAAAAATGAAGACTAACATCCCAATGGTATGAAACTCTTCTGCCTGGAAAATACGATTTATTTCTCTGAACCGACGAAAAATACACGTGTGGTTCTTTATCTGAATACAACTAATGACCAGAAGCAATGACCTTACTGGGGAAGAGAATCCCCCATCTGGCAGTCTCTCTCTCTCTCTCTCTCTCTCTCTCTCTCTCTC
>JAOUZG010035641.1:84472-105277 GCA_026289955.1 Argiope argentata
CTTCCACTGCTTTTTATAAATCTGTTCAAAAATATCATTTCTAAATAAGACAACATTTAAAAAGGGAAATAGAATAAAGTATATATTTTTAGATAATAACTTTAGATAATAACCGTTATATTGATACAAGAGGTGTTAAAATGAAAAGTTAAGAAGCGATACTGTGGGCATAAATGATGACTTCATTCACAGTTTACTTCATATGCTTGAGCACAACGATTCCATTGATTAACGAGTCGGAGGGTTCCTTGTTCATAAAATTCTTGTGACCTTGAAGATAACCAGTCCTCAATAGTGTTCTTGAATTCACCATCAGAGTTGAAGTGGTTCCTTTTCTAATGCTTTTATTGCGGGAACTAACACTTGAAAGTCGCAAATTGACATGTCCAGACCGTGGGGCAGATAGTCGAGCTGCTCTCACTTGAACATGGTCAGTTACGCTTGTATACCGTGCGTTGGAGACAAAAAAGTGTGTGTATCAATGAGCTGAACTACGCCCACCGTGAGTAGCCCCGGTCTTTTGTTCTTGATGGACCTGCGAGGTCTTTGGAGTGTCTCACAGTACACATCGGAGTTAATGGTCCTTCTGTACTCGAGGAATTCAACAAGTAGCAGACCTTTGATTGTGTTCTTAATAAGAGCCCTTTCTCTTTCCTGAGCATACTCCTACCTATGCCACTTACTCCAATCTCATCCCTAGATAACGGATACTTTGTTATGGCATTTCATAACTTTTCATTTGAATACTCCTCGTATATTGTCAGTATAGTATAACTGAGATAATTTCAAAGAAAATCAAATTATGATTTTGTTTTACATAATTCTGCAGAAAGTGGGGTTTCTTTTGCATTTAGTTGTTTTATAAGCCTTTGTTTTTTTAACTGAATTTTACGGTAAATAAATAGTAAAATTATTCCCATAATGATGGTAACATTGATAATGATAATGTTAGTATTTATTGCAAACTATATACCTACATACGACTGTCTTGAATAGGAAAAGGAATTATTTGACCGAACCAAATTTACTTCACCGAACTATTCGTATCCAAAATATCCGTTCTCTAGAATCTTCTTTCTAAGAGATACAGAATATCATACAGAAATATCATAAGAAGCAATCAGAAATATCATAAGAAGCAATCATTTGTGTTAATAACATCCCAAACAGGCAAGGCCTATTTGGGATGTTATTAACCCTCCCCGCTCAGCAGATACTCATCAAATTTCTTCCCCCGCTATTAGACAGACGGGCGAACCCATTAAAGGTCAGTCCCCGCTGGTAGACAGCGTTAATTTATTGGTCCATGTGGACCTTGTCAAGCCTTCCTAATCTCATTCTTTCATTGTATATTATTTCGGAAGATCCAGAACAGCCAATACAGCCAACAAATGCTTATATATTTTTGGAACCTTTCATCTTTCTACAATGAAACAAGTGATATATCGTTCAATAAGATAATAATTTCGCACAGGATTCATCAAAGCATCATACTAGAGTGCGTTTTGACTCTAACATCATTAAAAAGTTTGATCATCCAAGGGAAAAAAATCGATCTCAATACTTTTTTATGAATCTTTAAATTCTATAATTCTCTGAATCCGTTAAAAATAAATTTCTCTAATGGTGTAGCCTTTCCAGTCTATTTTCTGACTCAATAACCTGGAAGTGGAGCGGAAGAGTAGGATGGATTCAGATTAATTTCATCTCTAAAAATATAGATAATTATAAAATTTTGAATAAATGCAATCGATCTCTTCGTTCTGGCACTTACGAAAATATTTACTCAGAACGCGAACGAGCTAAATGCAAGCAGTTTAGCATATGGTTTTATGCTACTGATCGGTGACAAATTTAGTATCAAAAAAATTTACTGTTTCAAAACAAATGCTGCCCTTGGGGGGGGGGGGGGGTCATCCAGATGAATGAGAGTATTTCAATCCCCGGAATTCCTTGCTTGTTTATTTTCTTTAAGTTTACCTTTCCTTCTGCTTACTTCCATCTCTCAACAGCGAGCTCTTCACAAGAAGCAGTCGTGAAGAATTCACTCAGGTGGTCTGTTTGCTTCTAGTTTCATATGGACAGCTCAAGCCCCACAATTGGTCGTGGGGGGCATTAGATGAGTGGAGTGCTGTTGGTCCCTCGTGTACCCATTTGGTTGGTAGGTTAGTCATCTAAATACCTAGCCTGCAAAGGATCAACCAAAAGGGCATCTGGGGCTTTGCCTTACGAATCCTCACAGTTCCCGAAGGCGATTCTGAACGTATATATATCAGCTAGCTCAAGGTAAGTATGAAGTTGGAAATAACATCGGTGTGTTTTTTAAGACTAGGAATGGATATGAGGGGGTTTTTTTTTCGTACTTTTAGATTTACTGTCTAATCTAAAAAAAGAGTCTCTTCAACGGAAATCAAAAAGTTCTCAAAGAATCTACAGAAAAACTTCCGAAAAAAACTCATTCATCATCGTGTTTTCTTCTTTTAGAATTGCCTTTCATTCCGTAAATTTCGACTCCGAAACTTGCTGATTAAGATTAGTTGTCGAGAGAAGGGCCAGAAATCTCGGAAGCTAAAGACTATCTACTATTCCGATTATTGGAAAAGTTCACAAATCTCTGAAATTCTCTAAAGATGTATTTACTGACTGATAAGAGTAACTCATTCATAGCAAATTACCATTCGGGGGGAGATAGGCGACTCCTAAAAAAAACAAGCATTCTATATTAACATTAAATGCCATAAAACTACCAGAATCTATGAAAGTCGTATTTGTAAATTTATCTGTTTATCCTTACATGCCACGCCTTCTGCACGGTTTTCAATAGTGACACTTTATTCATTCTAAATCAAACTGCAGAGAAGTTATTATTTGAAGTCGCTGAGTACAAAACAGAACGGCGTCTTAAACCCGAGTATCCATTACCATTCTGATCACTAAACGTTTTGATGTTGATGTTACTGGAATTTTATTAAATAGAAAAACATTTATAGAAGAAAAAAAAATTTATTATTTTGAGAATTTACAAATATATAAGAAATTATAATAAAATGAAGCCATTTACGAAGATTTTCTGCTTTGAAAAATTATTTGGAATAATAATATGCAGAAAGATACGTATGAAAAATTCTGTGTTCACTTATTATCACGACAAAGTAGAGGAGGATTCAATTATAAAAAATAAATAAATAAATAAAAGATTAAAATGAAATCTGCTACGCTTATTTCCATGTATCATCTCAGAACGTAATTTCTTGAACGTCCAATCACCGAGTGCTCGTATAAGTTAAATTATATTTTTATTTATTTTAACTCTTTCATTGAACCATTCTTGTTCATATCTTGGTGACTGTTTTTCACATGCCAAGGGAACGAGAGGAAACATTCCGTAACCTAAGGAATTTCAATCCCACCACAATTGCACTCATCACCCTCCGAGGTAGGCAGAAAAAGGGCTGTCTTCTGAGAAGAAAATAATCTCCCCTTAGTGAACGAAGGTTAACCGAAAGCAGATATTAAAAACATTTTTACCTGTATCCCCATTGCTCCAATATCTTTGCCGTTCGTCTGGCATGTTCTACATGCGATTTAGGAAGCTTTGTTTGCATACATAACTACCTATTCCATGTTGCATCTTCTTTTTCATGACCTGCATTTCCGCTGAGTAGAAAAGGGTCACGATGGAGGGGAGTGCAAAGCACCAGAAAAGTGAATAAACACTAACGAAGATCATATTTTTCATTCAATTAGGTGAGCCAATTTCAAATTCAAGCTGCATTGATTTAGGAAAATAGATGGTATTTCTTATCCAGGGACAGGGTTTGAGTTTAAATTCTTATCCTAGATTCTATGCATAATATAAATGCTATAATATAAATTTTCCAGCCACAAAAATTAATATTCATACAGTTATAAAAAATTTTAAAAGTTCAAACACGAACAATCTCCCTGTTTTGATTCTGTCATTTTCAAATTGCGCATCTGAAATAAGTAAGGCTAAAGAACATGAATAAAAAATCGGAAATTCGCACTTGCTAAGACTTTCTGAGGGGGATTTATCACAGAAAGATTTATGGAGAGAGTGAAACAAACCTACCTTCAATGAGACCAGTAGGACGTCCTCTCCTCCAGGACTAACCATTAACATTTAGCGATTCCCTCTAAAACTCCTAAACTCATCTCTCTCCAATACGTCGGAGGAAGATGATGAAAACTCAAAAAATGAGTTATAACATTGCAGTAACTTTATCCAGTTCCACTAATTGCCTTTTAATTTACTTTCTTGGAACTGCCATGGCATAATACCCAAATAAAAAATATAAAATTTCTCGTTAATAATTTTCATCCTCTTTGAATTGGACTGAAAGAACATTTATCCTCTTTATCAGGATGTATGGTTATAACGGTATTCGAAAGAATATTTCCTTTCGAACTAGCCACTCTGGAAATGTATGTATTCTTGATTTTTAACTTATGTCCCAGCATATTTGTTACTTTTCTCCCTTCTTTGCATTCTCTGGAGGAACAAATTCAAATTTGAACTTAAGAGTGCCGTATACACGCCACCTACAATTTTCAAACGTAATGTTATCCTATGGGAAAATATTGTCCCGTGTTTCGTTTGCTATTACGGTGTCTTTATTATGAAGTCATTCTGCCATCGCAAGAGGGAATAAAAACACAGGTTTCTCCAGAAGGAATTTTTTTTTCGTGCGTGTCAAAATATTTTTAAATATTTAATAAAAATGGAAAAATGTCAAGGGCGCCATTTAAACAATTTTTTTAAAAAAATCTGTCATAAATAAAATAAAACTAGCAACTGAAATACATTCGTTTTGGTACCTTCTTTCCGATACATATAATTTTTTTTAAAAGAAGAAATTAGGAGAATGTGTAAAAACAGCATTTTATACTTAAACTTGGAAGAATAATTTGAACTCCCCCCTAAAGTTCCTTTAACTCCTCCCTTTCGCGGAGGAATAGACACTAAACCCTCCTTTTACCACGTGATGGATTGTTACTTTTATTATCTGATCTTCACCCCGTCTTCAAATTTCCCCCTAAGCATTTTCTTTCTGCTTTTCGTTTTTGTTTTGTTTACCATCACAGCTGTGGTCATCTGCCCCTTCACAATCTGCACTCGTTTCAGCGAATACTACCGCAACCCTGAAAATAAAATTAGTAAACTTTTGTAAAAGAATTTGAATTTTGCATATTTAGCAGCATTTCCGGAAGGGCTAATTGGTAGTGATAGAATTTCAGAAGTAAAATGCACAGCAAATATTACTCCGGATAAAGTAATAAAAGTTTTTAAAAAAATTTATTTTGGAAAATAAGCAAAGATGAAAAACAACCATTAATAAAAATCATAAATATTATTTTCAAGGGCAGGTCCAGCTGCATATAACACACACATACACACACAAAAAAAAACTTTCATTTTCAAAGTCGACGGCAGAAAACAGAAAAAATTATTCAGAAATCCAAAATTTTGGCAATGAAAAAATAATTAAGATTCTTTTAATTTGACTGTTTATTGCCAAAATTCGTTGATCTCAGATATCTCGAATGAATGAAACTTCGGATCCTTTTGCGATTATACAGGATCAAAAGAAAAAAAATTAATGGAAAAAAAAGGAGGTAGCACTAATGCTTTCATAGTTTTTTTTCTCTGGATATTTTTATAACTGTACTTTTTTACATACATTTCATAAATCAATGCTATATTGTCTGCATTCTTTTTGTGTAAAAATTTTATTTATTTGATCTTGTGTTTATGAGATTTTGTACATACATTTATCTTATTCATATATCTTGCAATAAATAATGGTTAATTTTATTATAAATTGGAAAATAAGATTGCTTTTATCAGAAAAAACAATTAGCGGTAATAATTCATTTAAAGAAAGTAAGATTTAAGAAAATTTATATATTTTTTAATTCTTTACTAATACTTGAATATTCTCAAGTTTCTGAATGATTTTTCTTCAAAATCGTTGGTATCTATAGTCATAAAAGAGTAAAAAATGTATATATGTGTATATATATTACAATAGTTAACTAAGCAATATCTTTATTAAAAAGTCGCCTTTGACGATCAGCTGGCTCAATAGTAGAAAAATATCTAAAGCTTTACATATTTTATATAACTTGGTTTCTAAATCGCCTTTTTTGAAACATATTTAGCTATCAAATCTTCAGTTTTTGATAGCTATATAATTGTGTCATATTATTATGTAGGCCTTAAACAGTTCTGTTCATTATATTACTTATCTCTTACTAATTTTCTGTCAGAGTGCATAAAATTCACACGATAAATTAGAGTGGAGAGGTTAAATTGTAATTAATATAAACGTTTTTTCTTGAAATCAAGTACATCTTTTTTTTTAAATATGAAAATTGAAAGCAGAGTCGTTCAGTAATGAAATTGTATGTACATTTCAGAATAGCTATTATCATGTCAGAACATATTTTGGGAATGAGGTTTTCTGGTGTCAACAAAAATCCGTAGAAGAAAAATAAACATTTTAAATTTTATTATCCGCACGAGCATTTCGAAAAATCAGCTTTGAATAATACGTTGCCATAGCGTTTACAAAAGCTCTAATTTAAAAAAATAAATTAATGACTACAGCCAATAAAACCTAGAATAACGTTATTTTGAGCAGGTGATTATATGAAATGTAATGAATAGGAAATTATATTTTTTTAAACAATAAAAGCGAGAAAAAGTTTTTTTGGATCGTTTGTAATACTAAAGGAACTCATTCAATGAAACCATTTAAATGAATAAAAATATAATTTAAATTGAACGAGCACGTGGTGCTTGGCCGTTCAAGAAATTATGTTCTGACACGATACATTGAAATATGCATAGCAGATTTCATTTAATCTTTTGTAATTTTCATAACATCTTAAAGAATTATTCAACAGAAATTTCACAGATTTTTCGTGAAATTCAATTTTTAATTTTACTTTCAAAACATTTAAATGATGCAAATATAAATATTTTATATGACTTCAGTCAATAAATGTTCTTGTAAAAAAATTATGAAGTTTACATTTTACACAGTCCTTTTGTCCTAAGGAATCATATTCTGAAAAATACTCTTCATACTTCGAGTTTTAAATAAATAAACTTCATGTCTTCTGCTATCAAATCTGTTAGTTTTTACATATCAATATTAGATCAATCAATATTTCCATAATCAATAATCAATCCAATCACCGTCGAGGAATCCTGGTAGCGTATCTTCTTTGAGACCGTCTATGAAGTGGTCTAAAATGTCAGCTTTTGCAGAAGAACGATATTCAAAATTCATAAATTATTCAGTTTTAGTGAATGATTCAGTTGATTGGAAATCAAAAATGTTTTCTTTAAAATATTGATGAAGAAAACTGTGTTATCATTAAAAAGATAGGGGTTTTTTTTTTTTGCTTTATTGTTATGCAAAAATTAATTTTGTGCTGTTAACAGTTTCGTCAAGTTATAGCATTGTAAATTTTATAAAGTTTTAAAATCTTGTTATTCTTTAATGTAATAAATTATTGGAGGTATAAGGCTCAATGTTAGTAAAATTAATTAATATTAGATTAGAATATTATCTGTACTGCGTATAAATAATGCTGAATGAGAAAGTTTTTGTATTAGTTGAAGTTTAAACACTTTCGTTTTTCAAGTTCCTATTTCAGTTGAGAATATTGAAAATTAAAAGAGATGCATTGCACAAAATGCGGAATGGTATACGGTTTTTAGAAAAGTATTAAATGTTAAATGTCTCATAGAATTTGAAGTTAAATATACTCGTGTGAGTAAGCAATCCAGAACAAGTAAATTTTAGCAACCATAAATCTAAATTATAAAAATTAACTAAAACTAAGTTGGTCACTGCTTTTATGACAACGTTTTCTTATATGACAAAAAAATAATACTTTTTTATGTGTAAGCATTTGTGTAACAATATAATTTACAACTATTTGTTTATCAATTCCTGGTGACATAGGAGTAATCATAATTTCTATTTCTTACGAAGCAATATTCCTACCAAATTATTTAATTGAATCTCGCACAACTTTTTAAAAACCTTTAGTTACAAATACAAATAAACAAAATTGCTGACAAGCTTTCAGAAATGCGGAACAGTCTTGACTCATAATGAATGTTAGAGAGAGAAAGCTTTGCAGTTATTTACTCTTTTTTTTTTCTTTTTCTTTGTGTTTAATGTTAGGGACCATATTAACCATATTTTATTGAAACAAATTCTTTAGAAATTAGATTCATTTTATGAAAAATCTCTAACTTCTTTTTATTGTTTCCATATTATTATTTTTTTATTTATAAGTAAAAAAATATTAGACGAATTTTCAGTCTCAAATATTCCAGATTCTGATACAAAATATATCAACAAATCCTGGTTAAGCAGATGAATGGTTGTACTTTCAAAATCCAATAAATAATTAAAACAAAATAAATTTAGAAATAATCACACAATTAATGGTTTAAAAATTTTCAAAACCAGGAGTCATTCAATCCAATATGTGCATTTTACAATTTAATTCATTATTTTTCCTTCCAATTTATGTAAATTGTATTAAGTTGGTTATATCCCACGTTTAGGAAAGCTGATGAATAGAATTCATCCTAACGTTATTTCCAAATTAAATATATTTAACTTTTCTTTTTAATGTGGTACAAATGTGCCATTTAATTAAAATTTAGGATATTTTCTTTTTTGCGAAAATCAGGCAGAAATCTGGAGCATCCCAGCTACACAGAAACACCAGGCAATGTTGCACAAGTTGAAAAATACAACTTAATTTTTTTTCATTTCCTTTCTCATTTAAGACAATTCAATATATATTTTAAATAAATAATTTATTTAAAAAATTAAAAAAGGAGCATTTTATTAAAATTCACTGTTAGTAATAAAACTATTGAGATAAAGGATTGAACCCATTCTTCGGAAATGAGTCCGATGTCTTACATTTTCATACAAGTAGATCTTGCCCATTCTCCTGGATTGAAAAATTAATAAACGTAATTCTATAAATAATTAAATTATTTAATTACTCCTTCTTAATTACAGGGTTCTACGATATTAACAGAATTATGAAAATTAATTAAATGCCCCAGACTCGAAGTGCTTCAATAATTAATCAATGATGAATTCTATGTTCTAAGTTTCCTTCTAACATTCCCGCTGTCCTCAGTACGATTTTCTGTGCAAGCAGAGAAAATCTAAAATATCTAGCTCAAAAAGTATCTTTTCCAAACAAGTTTGGATTGTGTGTGTGGGGGGGGGGTGATGTCCCCCAAAACGGCGTCAGTTTCCGAGAAGCATCTACAATGAGAAAGGGCAAGTTTTATTGGGGGTGGGTCAAATGACCTTCTGAATGTAACGCTTCCACACAGCAGTATCTCCTGGGGACCAGGAATTCTTTTCTGGTTGGGTGTTATTCGGCTTGTCAATCAAACCTTTTAAGCTTCTTTCGTTAGCTTAGTCACCACCCTATCACCCCCACCGATAGGAGGCGCTTTCGTCGACATCGAGTTTTTTTTTCTGTATACGGCACTCTTAAGTTATCATCTGCGGCGTTTATTTACTACTTCATGAGGCTTTTACTTAAAATAAACTTCACAATTTAGTGGAACAATTGTCTCCACCATTTATCTTTTTAACGGACATTGTAGGGCTCGATAGGTATAAATTAATAATCTCTCATTCTATTATATTCTCGTGCTAAACAATAGTTCTATTCTCTGTCTCTATTCAAGTGGATACACTGGGTTGCGTTTTCTCAGTTGGCAGATCTCGCAGAGATTATATTGAACACAGCAGATACTACGGAAGCTTAACAAAATGCCATTTCTTTTCTACTGCATGCCCCATATAAGAATATTCCTAAAGGCTTTCCACATCAAAGGAAATTTCACAGACTGCAGTAGAAGAAGCGTGTCGCGATAATCCTAAGAGTAAAAAGAAATACTGGAGTATTTTCGAGGTATTCTACAACAGAGAATCTCGTCGCTTTCTAGCGGGTCGAAATTCTTGCACCCTACATATCTCTCATCGAATTCAGAGGGTATAATGGATTAATTAATTTTTTTCCTCATTTCTCCTCCATTGCAAATCAGCAATTATGGAACAAAACTACTCGTGGAGTTTATAGAGATCTGATTGTTTGAAATATGAAATACACCCTTCCCTCAAAGAGAAAGTTCATGGTCATACATTCTTAAGTGTGTCTGCAGCGTTTGCTTTAAAAAGTCCCGATTTTTCTTGTGGATAACATTCTAGTGGTATAGGAACACGTCTGGGTTTAACTATATATACTAAACTACAAATAAGAGTTCGCATTGAAACCTGCATTATATTAAACGCATAACGCAATCTGAATCAGCTGAAATCGTTTATACTTTTATCATTTGAATTTGGCTTTACTTTAAAATATATTACTATTGTTTTAACAGAATTTGAACTATCTTTCACATTGGAAAGAACCTATCACGATTCAATTCATTAAACTTAATTCTCTTAAAAAATTCTCTAATCCTCTGAAACAATTGGATCATGTGAATGTCTATGTGAAAAGCCTAAACGTAAAGTTGTCTGTCTGGTAAGCATAGTAAATACTGGCCTTATCTATGAATTAGAAAAACGAGGATGTATTACTCCATTGCAAAAAGGTTTCCTCATAAGAAAGTATTATTTTTACGACTTCGTATTCCTGGGCACCGAAATTCGCATACAAACGTTAGAAAATGTCAACCTTTTTCTAACTTCTTCGATATATAAAAAAAGAATAAGACCTACATTGCACTATGCCATGTTATAATTTTTTATTTCTGTTGTAGAAATAATTTGATATTAAAAAAATTAACATCATCGGTTAGCACGTGCGTATCGTATTAGCATGTGCGGTTTTTTTCTGGTTATTTTATTCAGGCCAAAGGTAACCACCAAGAAAATGTCCACAATTTTGTATTTTCTATTATTCATCTTAGTCAGATTTCGAATCACCTTCCATCATCAATTCGTAGAAGATGATACGTCGACGATTTTCAAATCTTTTAATAGGATATGTTATTAAGGTCAAGTTCAAACATGCCCTTGAAGGAGAAACGATTGTAAAGTGAAGTTAACAAGTTAATAACATGTTTTCGAGAATAATGGGTACACAATAAATCTCAATAAGTAGTTCAATATACTTCTTCAGGAACAGAAACAGGCATAGAAACATATCTAGAACATTCGAAAAGTTCTTATTCCTGTGGTAAAAAATGATGGTATTTCTTTTCTTTTCTTTCTTTTTTTTTGGACATAAATCTCATTATTCGTAGATCTCATACTTCTGGAAGAAAGGCGAGAAATTTATAAACCTCTTAAAAGTAATGTCTAAAACATCATGGAGTGAGGATAGAAGATTTTTTGGGGACTACTCGACCTAGATATGGATGCGCAGATTTACCATCTCCGTCTTTATCATTCCTGCTTAGATAATGAATGCATGATTGCCCTGACACTTTACTCAGCCTGGATACCTAGTCTAGGCTTTAAGGATTTTCTCAGCCGTCTCTGGAATATTGCCCATAGAACATCGCAGTAAAGTTCCTTCGTCTTTCCCGCGTGCCTTTCTAGTTGCACTTTAGACCGTTGAGTCCGGTTATATACTAGGCCTGAATGGTCATTTAAATATCTAATTCCATCTAGATCGTTGACTACCTCAATTGTGGTGATTGTGTTGGAAAATAACGAAGGAGACAATCTTGTTCTTGATTAATATATTATTTTTACATATTTACAAAAGATTAAAAATGAAATGAAACATGAAAAGCAAAAGAAGCTAGTCCCTCGTTCATGGCGAATTGCACCGCTCTCGTTCCACGCTCGTCCTTCCTCTGTCCCCTCTCGGTTCTTCCTCGGCCCTCCCGTGGTTTGCCCCCTCTGGTACCACGTGACTTTTTGCCTCACAGCAGGTTTTCTTATCATCGTTGGATACAGGGGGCGGGTCTTACACGCCCCCCCCTGGAGAAGCACATTGTCACCTCAGAGACAATGCTGTGACGTGGGGAATGGACAAATTGCTTCTCTTTGATAATCATCTATTATAGTAGAATGTTGAACCTGAAATGACAACAAAGTTCCAAACACTATTTGGTCGCTAATGACTTGGAAAGGGGTAGAAAAGAGGTGAGAGAGCAACTGATATGCAGTTCCCAAAGAAAAGAAATCACAAATAATGCAAGTCAAAACAGAAATAAAAACAAAAATATATGTATATATTATGTATGCACAAGATAAGAAATAAAAGTTAGGAAATAGATGCAAACACACTTTCGCAAATTTCCTGTAAATTCTCTAAAAAAAACCCTTTTAATGGACTTGGAAACACTTAAAGGGCTTCCCTGGTCTGACGATAGGTTGTATTAGGATCATATCCCTGTATGTACTTGTCCTAGTTTGGCAATGTTTACAAGGTTCGCAAAATTCCTTCCCGTTTTTCTTTATTCCTGGCCAATAGAATGAGTTCTTCTTTCTCTCTTTCTTCTTCTTCCTCTCTCCAAGATGACCTGTCCATGGTAATTCATGCGTTGCCTTAAGCACACATTTCCGTTTACACTCTGGTGACTCTACTTGTTGTACCTTTTCTCCACGTACCACTTCAGAGTGCACTAAGATGTCATCTTCAACTGCATAACCCTTCTGTTGGGAATTACCAAATGCCCATACCATCTTCAGAGAATCATCTCCCTTTTGTAGCTTTGCAAAGCAATTTTTCTCCTTCGATTGATTTTCTTCACAATCCTCTTGATTTGTTTCTTCATGGATATGTATCTCCGAATGGACATTATTTACCATTGATATTGTATGTGCCTCTATTTTCTTACATAATGCTTCGTATGTAGTCGAGTAGATCAACATGTCACTTACGAGTTTCCTCGATGCTGCACAAGTAATAGGGACGATACCATGCTTCTCATCATCAATTTTTACATTGATAGCAAATAACGGGGCAAGTTCTTCTTCTCCAAAAGCTGATAGGATTTTTATGCTTCCCTCTCCTTCTTTGGGGCAATCATCAATTATATCATGTCTGATGACAGTGATTTCAGCACCTGTATCTACGATACCTTCAAGGGTACTGACTCCGACTTTCACTGGTATCTTCTGCAGAGGACTCTTTCGTTTTATTCCCTCTTCTAGTGCCTTTAACTGTGTTATGAGAATCGTACCTTCATCCGTCTGATTTTCAGTAAAACTCTCTGAAAATCTCTGTGATCCATCCGTCTCATTGGCCATTTCAGCCAAACGTCTCGTCACGTGGTTAATCCTTGAGCCGTTCTTTATCTTAGCTACCTTTAGACACTGGGCTCTTAAATGTTGCGGTGATCCGCACTCAAAGCACTGACGCCGATCAGGATGCTCTTGCTTCCATTTCAGGGGACTACTCGGTCTCTGATAACCAGTATTCACTACATTTTTGTTATGGACAAAGAGATTCTTCTTTTCAAAATTTCCATTTATTCGTTTCCTGTCATTACTGGGAATGAGTTCAGCTTTTATGCCTCCTCTTACACCATCATAATCATCGAGAAGATCAGCAAACTTCGATGATGACGAGATTTTTGTCCATGTGTCTACGAAATGTTCGCGAACTTCATTTCCAACTCTTCTTTTCATTTGGTCTACTACCATTAGATCCTTTAATGAATTGAAATCCTTGACATTAACACCTTTCAACCACTCCTCCAAGAAGCTCCTTAATTCAAATGCCAGATCCCTCCATGAAGTTTCCATTCTCTTTTGTTGTTGTACGAACCGCAATCGAAAGGTTTCTGCACTCAACTTAAATCGCCGTAAAAGTAGTTCCTTGACGTATTCGTAATCGTTTGACTCCTCTTCGGTTTCCCTTGCTATTATTTGAACAACCTCCGACGGAAGAAGTGGCATTAATTGGATAACCCAATCTGTTTTGTCAATCTTTAGCCTTTTAGCCTGACGCTCAAATATGACCATGTAAAGACTTATGTCATCATTTTTTGAATTAAACTTCTGAAGTATTTTTTGTAAATCCAAGGAATTTCGTTTGTTGCTCATTTCCTTATTTTCGGACATTATGGATTGAGTTTCGATCGAGAGTTGTAATTTAATTTTCTCTAACTCAAATTGCCTCGCTTTTTCCTGCCGTTCCAAATTTTCTTTCTCTTGTCTCCTCTCTACAATGCTTTCTAACATATCTTTTACAAATTCTTCATCATATTCATCGGAATTTATTATCAATTTTTTAAGATTAGTAATCGTGAGATTCCCATCAACCTCTTCGCCTAACTCACTAGCCAATTCCTGAAGATCACACTTCCTAGCCTTAGCTATAAATGCCATTATTCTTATTTAAAAAAAAGATTCAGCTCAACGGAAAAACAAGTTATCCAAATAAAACTTATTAAAATCAACACACTAGCTTAAATTTATTTGGAATGTAAAAGATTTCGTCTGTTTTCTAGAATTATAAAGCAAACCAATGATATAGCTTAAATACCTGCACAACTGCTATCAATTTCAAACTAGGGTATTAAGTTACACAAATAATGATGAAATAAGTAAATATTTAACAAAAAAACTTTAGCAATCAACAAAAATATTAATGCATACTTATGTTTCTGCAAATCAATTATGTATCAAAATCACAACATAAATAATCAAACAGATTTGTCACCTTATTAAATAAAACACAATAACATACAATTGAATGAAAATAATCTAGATTTAAAATTTAACATTCAACAAATATTTAATTAAAAAAAATGTTCTTCTATACTTCCCAAGCTTTTATCAACCGATAACACTATGATAATGCCAATAATGATAAAGTAATACCACAAATGAAATACAAGTGGTATATGAACAGGTATACAGATACACTTGATATGTTATCATTTAACTAATTTCAATTTGTTCAATAAGTTATGGGTAATACTCTTTTAATTTTTTTTTCTTTCTACAATTCTATCGAACTATAACACACAATTCTACAATAAATTATCGTCGTCTCGAAACGTACCGTCAAAAAAACTCTTTAGCCAAATATTTCATTAACGTTGTTGCGATAAGCGCTGAAACACAATTTAACACTGACGTGTTTTAAAAATTAACGCTGATGCGTCCTCATATTTAACACTCATGTGTTCTGAAAATTAACACTGATGTGCTCTGAAAATTAACACTGACGTGTTCACAAATTTAACACTGATGTGTTCATAAATTTAACACGGACGTGTTTACAAATTTAACACTGATGTGCTCATAAATTTAACACTGACGTGTTGACAAATTTAACACGGATGTGTTCATAACAGCAACAAAAAAATGGCGCTAATGCATACGTTTCTGAGACCACGATAATAGTTTCAATTCAAAGGGAAAAGCATTTACAATAATAAAAAAATAGTTCTCACCTCTACCCTTTTGTCAGCGATGCTCCGGTTGATATTCTCGCATTCCTTTGGTAGGATCATTCCGACTACGCCAGTAAAGTTCCTTCGTCTTTGCCGCGTGCCTTTCTAGTTGCACTTTAGACCGTTGAGTCCGGTTATATACTAGGCTTGAATGGTCGTTTAAATATCTAATTCCATCTAGGTCGTTGACTACCTCAATTGTGGTGATTGTGTTGGAAAATAACGAAGGAGACAATCTTGTTCTTGATTAATATATTATTTTTACATATTTACAAAAGATTAAAAATGAAATGAAACATGAAAAGCAAAAGAAGCTAGTCCCTCGTTCATGGCGAATCGCACCGCTCTCGTTCCACGCTCGTCCTTCCTCTGTCCCCTCTCGGTTCTTCCTCGGCCCTCCCGTGGTTCGCCCCCTCTGGTACCACGTGACTTTTTGCCTCCTAGCAGGTTTTCTTATTATTGTTGGATACTGGGGGGCGGGTCTTACAATCGCTATTACACCTTCCATTAAATTACCTCTAGACTCGAGGCGCAAAAAATACATTAATGGTATTTTCTTTGAGTAGAGAATCACGAACTACCCTATTGTGTAACAAAATACCATATTCAATTGATTTTAGGAGACTTTACGACGTTTGACCCTTCTATTTTCTTTCATTTTATTAAAGTCCAAAAAGCTCTTAAATGATTTGGGCCTCAATGATATTAATATAAAATCCACTGATTTCTTTTATCTCCCACTGGAATATCCCACAATTTTCATTTTCGAATCCCCTTGCTGGATTCGATAAATGAGTAACTACGCTGGTAATTTTTCAAACTATAATCTACCAGTCATAATAATCAGGGTTCTTTATTTGTGCCGTTTTCTATATCTATATATATATATATATATATATATATATATATATCCCTAAATAATATAGGTTTGTTAGTACTGGTGTAGAAATCATATCAGATACGCTGCCCAAGTTATTCTGTGTTTACTGTTGAGTTCCTTTTCTACGCCGGTACTCAACATGTTTTTGTTATCTTTATCCATAATATCATCACTTTAAAAACACAGTTCCGCTATACTAATCAAAAGCACCCTTTTGTCTTTAAAATATTATATAAATTACAGAAACTTTTTTAAAAAAAAGGTTGTACTATTGTTCACTAGCGTGTCATGTAGACATTTTTTAAAATGAAATAGTGGACTGAGTAGTAAAATCTACTTCTTGCTTTTTGTCCTAAATGCATTCTTATAAAAATATTTGAAAGAAATAGTGAACCACATCTTTTATGCAACAATTCGGCCCTTTTCCCTCATTTCTTAGCTATTATATAAAGATCGGAGATTAGAAGATGGGATTCAAAGCATTGTCAGTAGTTGATATTGTGCAAAACGTTGTTAATGAGAATCATGTCGTGTTTACACACGCCCAGTTATATCAATTGTCAGCACAGCCGTAGAAAGGGACTTATTTATGTTCGCCGAAATTTCGTAGATCCAGACGTTCCATGCCAGGCTATAAATTACTGTTTTAGCATCCCTGAATTTTTATTTTTCACTGTATGGCGTATTAAAATGATGGTTATTTGCATAAAAACAGAAAAAAGTGTCTATATATCTATATTTAAAAATTATAAAAAAATTAAAAATTATAAAAAATTACAAAAAATTAAAAAGTACAAAAATGTCAAATTTATAAAACGTATGCACAGCAAAGGAAAAAATGCAATACAGAGCATGTTTCCCTTTGGGACAATTACTTGCCGTCGGGTGAAGAGTATCTTTCAGTTTTTCTGCGCATGCGCAGCCTACTAGCCGTCTTATAACGGGACGAGTATAAAACAGACATGAATATAAATTTTATTTTACTACAGTGCTTTGTAAGTGATTACAACTAAACCCAAATTAATACTGACGGCTAATCACTTAAGAAAAAAACTTTTATTTTTCGGAATCAGTTCAATTATTTTTATGACATGAAAGATAAAAACTAACATTCATTTTGAAAAGTAATCAAATTTTACAACATTTTATGAAATAGTAATTAATTTTCTGCAGTTTTAAATTGCAAACTCTAAACAAGAATATCCAATAAAATAAGATTTTCGGATAAAATTAATTTTAATTTTAAACAAGTAAAAAAAAACAATTGAAAAATAAAAATGTTCCTTCAACTCTTTCCTCAAATTATCTGTATTCTAATTCTTTTTGCAGTCAAAACTCGTCAGTAAAAATAATTATCACCCATTTTCAGAAAATAATTAAAACCAATGATATAAGAAGGAAACGAAAAGAAAAGAAAACTTTTAATTATGAAGGATCAGCCACACCTGGTATCACAGAAAGAATGAAGGCAAACGCAAGAACGCCGTTGGGTAAAAAATAAATAAAAAATTATGAAGCAGATTAAAATAAAGGGGATAGATATTGGTCTAAGAATATAAAGTAAAACAAAAACCACTGGATTAAAATCTTAAATCACGACGTTAGCTGTAAAAATGCAGAAATCAAAGTTTCTTGTAGCGTAAGAAAGATCCAGAGATCTTGCAAATAATCAGCTTAACGGCAGACGGAAAAAATTATTTCCTCAAAACATAAAAACACTATGAAATTTTTGCTTTGAAATTAAAACATATCAGGGATTTGGGTTTGTTATTCTTTATTAAATATTTAGCAAGAGCTTTTGCTTTTGCCTTTCGTTTTTTGAAGATTATAGTTTTAGTGAAATGGTACTGTAGGTAGGTATCATCACATTTCATACAAAAAAAAAAAAGAAAGAAAGAAAGGACAAGATAATTTTTTGGAAAAAGAAATCTGGCTTCTATCTTTTCTCTTTATTTATTTTTTACTGAAAGTTCTCTTTTTTTTAAAAGAAAGATTAAGTATTTTCATAAGGATTAAATATTTCCTTGACTCAGTTTTGGACATCTATTTTGGTTAAGAAAAACATGTTTCGAAGAATTATTTATTTATGAAATGATCAGAAGTGATATGAACATTTTTCTAATGAAGCGATGTCTGTATTTAATGCATTAATACCACAAAAAAGAATCTATTCCTACACAATCCTATATACCAAATTCAATTGCTGTCTTTCTGAGAAATCAGTAGGCTTAAATATATTCAAAAGGTTATAAAAGATGAAAATGATTTGGAGAGTCTCGTTCAACGACTCACTCGAAACACAAAAACAAACGGTAATCTGAAAAAAAGTAAATATTTTTCATGTTTCAATTGCAATTCTACAAAGCTTAAATTGTTTGGATGACTATTGGACGCAGCCTATGCTTAGTATTTTCGTTCCCTTTGTCAACTGAAATTCGATTTGGCTTTATAATTAATTTTCTAATATATATTCCAGTTAATTTATCAATAATTTAAAAAGTAAATTAGAGCTTGGATTGTATGATAGCTATTTTTATGGCATCCTTTTATTTTACTTCTTTTTTTCGTGTTCGTAAAGAGAATTTTGTAAACGGCTTTTCATACTCTTCTCGACTTATAAAAGTTTCGACATGTTTATGCACTTACGTTTCTCGAAAAAAATAATATGTTTTAATATATTCAAAGCTTATGACTTATTGGAATGTTGATCTTATATATCATTGATGCTACCTGTATAGAATGTCAAAGATTATTGATTTTAAGATTTATCATGAATTATAAATTAAAGACTTAATAAAAGTTAAATAATGTCTGCAGAATTGTATGCTGTTACAAGCGAGGTTTTAAAAATGTTTTATTTGAAACTATTGCAGAGTAGTCCTTGTTTTATATAACAAAATGGACTCTAGAATATTTTATACGACAAGCTGAGATGCCAGTTGTTGAGCAGGGTCTTCCACTTGATCATTCAACGAAAAACAAATAACCCAGCTTCTACTAAATCACCACCTTATCATCGAGCGAAAGAGTTAAATGCCTTGTTAATCGCTGTTACACGGTGTTGAAAGAATTTGACGACAGCACCCATTTCCAGATTAAAATCTTGGAGCTATAAAGTCGCGTCAATTTATTGCTCCGGACATCAACTAATGCATTGTGCCAGCGATTTGCGCGAAAAAAAGAGCGACGTGGTAAAGCCGCCGCAACGAAATTCTTCCCAGTTAATATTTTGCTTCAAATGCTTTAAATCACGCCGCTTATTTGTACAGCGTCCTAATGCCTCTATTTCTCATAGTTGAAACCAGAACGCAAAGTGTCAAAGCTATTTACCTTTGATATATGTAAGGTGAGGGCGGTCTTCCAAAATGACGGTCATTTTTCAATGAACTTCATGCAAAAAGTCACTTTCCCCGAGCATCCTCATAAGGCATTTTTCAACCTATATATCTAAATGTCCGTGCGCCACATTTTGTGTCTTCGAGGCACGATCTTGAGAATAAAGAAAACTTTTTCCTGGAAGGGATATTGTTGTTTTATTTTATTTGGTGAGCGGTGGCGAGGGTGTTTGATGCTTCCGCGGGGAAGTGCAGGTAGGTTTGGTTGGAGTGGCAAAGTATCTTTTCTGCGCGAACAAAGGAAGCGGGCGGTTGCAATACTCGGGATTGGAGAGGGCGCCCTTTTTTTTTTGGGTGAAGTTGCCACGTTCCTAGCAATAAGTTCAAAAGTGCTCCAAGGCATGTGTTCGTGATAAAAGAGTCTGATTGCTGAAAGCGACTGATATGGAATGGTTTGAGACTTCCATGACTTCAAACGGACGGTAGATTTATGGCACTCGAAAACATTTTTATCGTACTTTAAGAGAGAGCCCTGACGGTGATCTACCAGCCAAATCTTTGATGAAATTGGTAGATCTAAAATAGCTTATATGTTTTGTTACAAATTTATTAATTTAGGTAGGTTATTTTATATTTGTAAGTTCAGAATTATAAGTTTCTTTTAATTTTTTAATTTACTTACTAAATGTGCATTTTACTAGCAAACGTAATGGCTAGAAAATGCATTTATATTACACTTACGATTAAAATGTCATTACTTTTTTTGACAGTAGAGGTATGCTATAAGTTAATATGTGATGATATTAACTTATAGTAAATGATACGAAAGTAAATAGATGATAGCAAATGATACGAAAAAATACGATTTCTTAAAATTTAATATCGAAAACGCTCATTTATTTCGGTGTTAGAGCAATATTTCTTAGGAAACTGTTTGAATTTTATTTCAAAGTCCTTTTTTCGTACTTTAAAGCAGATTTTTATACATACACGTGTTTTTATATGCAAATATAAAATTATTTGTACATATTTTAATGCTGTTATTATCATTAACTGCTATTTTCTCAAATTCTTGTCTGAGAGATTTTTTTAACGGTACATTTCACAGCGTCTAACCTGTATATATATATATATAT